>OU015498.1:76590818-76603318 GCA_907164885.2 Dolomedes plantarius
TGAAGTATGCATTGCAAAAATTCAACTTAATGCACAGCAATTCATATATGCACCAAACGCAATTTTTCGATAAAAACAGTAAAAAAATCATAAAGGATTTTTTAAATATTGTCTAGGGCCAAATATGTGTGACAAAAAATATATTTGTAAAAGAAATAATCGTGCAGTGTATGGTTAAGTTTATATATTAAAAATAATAGAGGTTAAAAATGTATTCTTGCAAAATAATACACACATATACCCATATAAATTTATATCTTTCAATGCAAGTTCTTGTAAAATAAATCCACTCCCTCCAAAAATGTTACATATTTCATAAAAATTTCAAAGCTACCATTATATTCTTTTTAATTTTTTTAAGGTTTTTTTTTCTTCAAAGGTTTCTTTAACTTGTTATAAAATGTTCAATCTTAGAAATTTTCTTTTAAATAATAAGTGTATTTTTCATAATAAAAGTATACTCTTGGAACTCGACTTAGAATTTCATATTCGAATTATTTCACGATTAATTCAGTTTCAGGTGAAAAGATGGCGCCACGGGAAGTGTTTGGAAATTGCGCTAAGTGATGTCATAGATGACGAGGAGAAACCAACGAATCAGCGGGCTTGAAATTTCCCTGTTGTTCAAACTCGAGTATAGGTAGTTAATATGCTGCCCGACCACCGACTACATATGTATATTTATGGGTGGGAAGGGTGTTAAAGTTTTGAGGGCAGTGTCAGCTCATCGTACTACAGTACCCGACTGCTTCACATTGAAAATAGTTGGCAGTGGATTGCGGCTTCAAAATCATCCCTTTTCTGAGCTAAGGTGAGTGCGATTTATTTAATACTTTTATTATTGAATCTAATTCTATGTCAATGAATGTAAACCTTATCTATTTTACTTTTTAAAATTTATCAGTAATATGCAATAGTGAGGAGGAAAAAAAACTATTGTTTTCATACATACTGTATGTGTAAATTTATAAAATTAGTCTGTTTTGTCTGTTTAAAAAAAATATTGTAGCTGATCATAAGGTTCCAAGTATTAAAGACCAATGCCCCTAAGACCTAAAAATTTAAAAGGTCAGTGCTTTCCCTGATATAGATTTACATTTATTTTTATTGGGCTGAAATATATATTTCTGTTGTTTGATTTTACATATTCTGTTTCTATATTGTTAATTTAGTTATTAAATTTACTAAGCATGCTATGAAATAGGATCTTGGGATTTACTTTATTATTGAACTTAAACTATTCTTAAAAAAAGTGACAGCGTATTTAATTTTTTATGCTAACATTTTTATTCAAATAAGTTTAAAAATGTAATTTCCAGTAATTTTTGTCTTTCTATTTATCATTATTTATATATACATACATATATATCCTTCTATCCATCTATCTATCTCTCTCTATCACATATATAGATACATATATATAGGAAGGGAATTTGGCAATATATAATAATGAATTAATGCACAGTTTTTGTATTCAACTGATGAAAAATTCATATTCTGATCTAAATTTTATATTATAAGTATGTAAAAATTATAGTTAAAATTTTCTTCTGATGTAACTATTTCAAAAGGATTTATCAGTAATTTTATCATTAATCTTGGAATGCTGAAAATAAAACAATACAGGATACTGTGTTTCAGGCATACATAAAGTTTTAATTTTTAAATACAAAATGTGAGGTTCTCCCTCTCTTCAGTTCTTTTTATTTTAGATGAAATATAAAAAGGAAGCATATATGTTTTTCTTTTAAAAAAAAAATTTCAAGTGCTGTAATTAGTTACATACATAGTTTTTGTTAAAAACCAAACTGAATTTCATGTGTTAAAACCTGATATTTTGTTTCCATTTGTTAATTTTTGTTGTTTATATAACTTTCCTTAAGTATTTTAATAATTAAAAGTCCCTTAATATTTTTTTCTGTGGTAAAAACTGAAAGTATAGTTCAGTTTTATGTTTGCACAAATACTGCCGAATGTCTATTATGCACTTGATGTCTTACTCGTATAATGATAGTATTCTACCTTCATATTTAAAATCTTTGTATATGGCATATTTTTTTCACCTATCATGCAGGACTTATTTATTCATATTATTAAAAAGTAACCCCTATCTCTACTCTGTGGCTAGTTTTACCCCTAATAAACCAAAGTACGGTTGTCTATATGGATTGGTAAAGACATTGTAAGTAATAAATTTTGAAAAGTTATTTTTTTATTACAAAAAAATATTGTTTTTGATTCTGTTGAAAAATTTTATGTCTATTGATGAGCATGTTGAGGATTTATTTATTAAAGTGAATTCTTAGGTTTTTTTTTTTTTACTTTCAATCAAAACAAAAGTTAATTGTGTTCTTTTAAAAATAAAGTAATTAAAATTATTGAAAACCAAAATAATATTTTAGCTTAAATGTATTTCTTCTTAATTTTGAGGGAAATAAGTATTCTGGTTTTAATATAAATGTCTGTTAAAGAGGTTAAGCAATTTATGAATTTTAATTTCGAAATATATATGGCACACCTTTTGTATTTTTGTAAGTTTGGCTGTATTTTAAAGAAAGTGGGGAGAAATATAGATGAGTTTATTAATGGTCTGAAAAAGTATGGATCTGCATTCTCAAAAGAATCTAAAAATATAAATCTTGCCATAAGTTATTTAGGATTATTGACCATTGGAATTAATGTGTTAAGACAAAGTCCTTTTTTTTCCTTTTTGAAAAAAATATCAATACAGGTTAAGAATAACATGTCTATATAATTTTTACTGCAGACAGTTGAATATTATTTAAAATCTTGAAGCAAAATTACTTTTAACTTTTCCCAAGCAAGTGTGTATATGTAAATGTATTATGCTTTTTAACATCCTTTTTTAAACAATTTAAAAAAACTTTATATAAGAGTTGTATAGATGCGAATATGTATAAAATGTTGCTACACAGTTCTTATTTTTATGATTAATTAATTTTTTTTCTATTTAGCTATTTAGTCTAGAATCAATTAGTGCAGGAAAACAATTTCTTCATAACATCTGCACTTCATTAAGTTTTGTTCTCTATTTTTAGATATTAGGAGCTCTTTAAGACCTTCCTGGCTTTTCACATTCCACCAGATCCCAAAACTATCAACTCAACAGGAACTTGAAATGGTAACAATATGGATTTATTACAAAATTGTACTTTGCTGTATTTGAAACATACGTTACACTATATGAATTTTGCACCTGTATCTAATTCATGCATTAAAATAAATTTATCTTCAACATCATGAATTATAAAATTTTGGTTATGCGCATTTTGAAATTAATGTATTAGTAGTACCTGTATGAGATTCATCCTTAAAATAATAATAATAGTAATAATGCACACATTAGGATTTATACTTATGGAGGGACTAGTCTCTTAATCTAGCAGGTACTTTACTGAAACATGGAGGATCAGTTCTCTATGCTGCAGCTGCAGTTAAAATTTTGTTATGGACTGGTAATGACAGATATATCCACTCATTCTCACGAACCTTTTTAGCTTAATATGGAAAAATTTGTTCGCTCCTGTGTGTCATTTCTTGCTAGCTGTTTTAAAAATTTAAAATTTCAAAATTTCAAATCCTAATGTCAAGATCTGACAAACATTGCAATAAAAATTGAGCAAAAAAGTGTCCATTAATGTAGAAGCTGTCACTGGGCACTTTAAAAGTTTAACTACGTGAAGATTAAAATCAACTTTGATACTGAAATGCATAGCATTTATGAAGTTTAATTTATATTTCAGATGAATACTGCAGCCGAAAAAAACCTTGACTATCTGAACTGAAGATTTTGATTGAAAATAATAAATTTTTGGTTATTTAAATACAAAAATATGTACATATATATGTAAATAAAGTTTCTCTGTATTTGTAATTGTGTTTGCTGGGATTTTTTTTATTTAAATGTGAGTTTATTTTCTTTCTCATTAAAGTGTGAATTTGAAACCATTTCGCTTTGAAAAGATTTAGCAGGAAGGATGAATGCAATTTACATGAGTTATTTCATTTCTATGTAGAAAAGTATATTTATAGTAAATATCTATTAGCACATTATAAAATTTTCAGGGAGCTATTTTTCCTGGAGCTATTTTTGTTTAGAGCAACTAGGTAAGTATATTAACACATTATGAAGTTTATAAAGCATGTAAGTATAAATGGGTGATTTATCGAATAGAGCTAGTTTATACTTGTCAAAAACTTGTTTTAGAAAATAATTATCTATATTTCCTGAAATCTTTGTTGTTGCAGTTTGAGATATTGTAATTGTCTCTGAACTAGTTGCTTGGGATCATGGTATCTCTACCAATTAGAAATATATATTACTGAACTCAAAGTAATTAATTTTCTGCTTCATTTAATAAAATGTTAATATCTCTCCTATGTTAAAGGTAAGATCTGAAAATTCCTTGATCAAATATTTGTACCTCAGTTTAATCAAACTAAAAGTTGTAAAGAAAGCTTTTTGCCCAACGAAATTTTAAGGTTTTATACATTATAATATTCATAAGTTTCCTGTAAATTTTATTTCACTGGTATATAGAAGCACCACCACTAAATCTCATCATAAAATTCAGTTAAAAGTTGTTTTCTTTTAATTTGGGTTTTTTTTGTTCCTCTCTGTTACCCCGTGACGGAAACTGATTTAAAAAAAATAATGGATGCTTGATTAACATTTTAAATTTCTGATATCCTTACAATTTTTAGACAGCCTTTCATCACTTATGATATAAGTTTGCAAGATTTTATAACAGATATTTAGCTTTGTTTTTATGAGACTTTGAAAAAATATCCTTAAATTTAACATCAATTAAATTTCAAATATAGGTGTATAGCGCAGGGTGATCTTTCTTTCCACGAGAAAGAATATGAGGGAATTGAGATAATAAATACATAAACAATGAATAATGAATTACGGGGAAAATAGGCAACCTTTCGAATAATATAGCTTAAACTCATTTACTTAAAAGAACTCATTAGACATGGGTTTTATAACCCGAAATAAAGTGAGATATTGAACTCGAAATAAGAGTTCGTCTGCTCATGTTGGTGTGTTTTTTTCGACGCACTTTAAAGTGAGTTGTATAACCCATTTTAATGAGTTGGTGGTGGGTAAATCAACCCGCTTGGGATCTGGGTTCTAGAACCCACTTTCCCACATGGGTTGTACGACTCACCAAAAGCGAGTTCCCCTGTGCAGTGGATTTGAACTCGGAGAAGTGGGTTCACCGAACGACTTTTTTTTCTCTGTGTGCGGTCTTCGCCACGTCATACCGCTGAAGACTTCATGTAAGTCCTACCTAAAGCTTTTTTCCTAAAGTCCTAGAAAACTGTGCTCCGCCAAATGCCTCCCAAAAAACGAACACGGAGGCGCGGGTTTTAAGTTAAGGCCTGTTTACATAGAATCCGTCAGCTTCAGCGTAAAATTTTTTAACCAATCATATTCCAATTATTGACCCATTTAACCAATCAGTGCAAATGGAATTTTTAACGCTGAGGCAGACGGATTGTCTTTTAACAGAGCCTTACTCGTGAACCGCCACGGAAACCGCCGTATGAGTTTAACGTTTTTTTCAGCACATAACTGGTGTAGTTTTCCTCCGGAGAGAAGATCCCTGATAAAGTGATCCCCCGGGAAGAGTTCTTTTTTCATGAGGGTTGGAAAGTGACAAAAGCAAAAGCCAGCGAGATCTCATACCTTTCCCTAGGATGTGGTGAGAAGGAGATTGTCACCAATCATTCCCATTTTCGCCAAATATTGGCATTTGCCCCAAGGAATACCCGATTAGGTTATTTTTCTGCCGATCAGTAATGGTTTACCCTAAGAATAGGCATTGTTTACAAGAGACAGATTGGGAGGAATACGGATCCGTAGTCATGAACTGAAAGGAACTTTTAAACACTGTACCTATTGGTATTTTCTACCTACTGGAATTCTTTATCCAGCTAACGAGCATTAAGTGTGTTGTCTCGAAGAACAATTCACAAATGGATTTGTGAATTGTCAATAGTGACAAATCTTGGTGGTAAAAACAAAAACAAAATTTCCCGAACATTCTCAGCTTACAGAAACTGTCATTTCCGTGTTGCTTAACACTAGAATAAGGGCCTGTTCACATAGGAGTCCATTGCGTTGCGTTAAGGAAAAGATGAGACGAAAATAAACCAATCATAGGCGTTAAAAATTTCATTGCTAATCGTTTGGAGGCCTATGATTGGTTTATTTTCGTCTCAACGTCATCTTTTCCTTAACGCAACGCAATGGACTCCTATGTGAACAGGCCCCTACGGTAGGAGTCATTTTGATCCCTAAATGAAATTCTTCCTCTTGTATAAGTATTATTCTCTTTCACACAAAGTTGCAACTTTTCCACAGTATTTTCCAAAGTATTATAAATAATATGCTTGCAAAATGTTTTTGAGTTTCATCTATTAGTTTGTTTACAGTAACTGCTTATACCTAGCCCTACCGCTAGGGGTCAATTTGACTCCTAACACTAGATAATTCCTAGATCTCGCCTTCGTTTCCGTTTTATGTATTTAATACTCTGTAAATGATGCAGTCTTGTCGTTGCACCTCCTTTTTCTTTACTGGAATTCAGTACTTGCCTGTGGGGAAGGATGGAAATGTTGGGGAAAGGACTGGGGAAGTTTGTGGTCAAATCTTGGGGTCACATTTTTTTTCAAGAAACTTTGAGTCGAGATAGATTTTTAGAAATCGTGAAATGCATACGATTTGATATGAAATCCTCGAGATCCCAGTATTTACAAAATGACAGATTTGTTCTCATATCTGAAGTCTGGAATATTTTTATCGAGAAATGTTATTTGTGCTACAAACCGTCTGAGAAATTAACTATAGATGAGCAACTTTTCTCCAACCAAGACATGATGCAAGTTTATACAGTATATGCCAAATAAACTGAACAAATTTAGAACAGACTTCTGGCTGGTTGTTGATGTTATGTCCAAATACCTGATAAATGGAATACCTTACTTGAGCAAAGAACTGCCAGAAGAATAAATCATTGGAGAAAAGCTGTTATCCGTCTACTTCAGCCATACAAAAATTCTGGAAGAAATGTAAGAACAGAAAGTTTGTTTACGTCAATGAAACTTTACAAGAAACTTCGAGATGATGGTCTGAGTTTAGTTGGGATTATAAATAGAGCTAAAAAGGAAGTTCCCATATCTTTGAAGAAGACGTGATTTCCACTGTATTCAACTACAAAGGAAAAACGATGGTGTACTTCTTACATCATACCAGTGCAAAAAGAGCAAAAATGTTCTTCTAAACACCCTACATAATTCAAGCAAAATATCACAGAATACAAAAAACACACCAGAAGTGATCAAATTTTATAACTCAACTATATATGGGATGGATGTCGTAGATCAAATGGCCTGAAAATATTCGGTAAAATCACCCTCACGCCATTGGCCGGTACATGTGTTTTTAATATTCTTGAATTAGCAGCGATAAACACATGGGTACTTTTCAAGGAAGTGACGGGAAAAACAGTTAATCACCAAGACTTTATTTTCTTACTTGCGAAAGATCTATGAGAAAATTGTATTTTGAAGACCGCCGAATCGTCTACACCAAGAAAAATTACTGATTCTCAACCATCTCTTAAACATAAAAAAAATTCAGTTAGTCTCTTCTAACGAAACTACGGTTTATTAACGTAAGATTACTTATCGTTGCTTACCTCTTTTGTATGTTTATATGTATGTACGTGTTATGTATGTATGTATCTATCTATCTATCTATATATATATATATATATATATATATATATATATATATATATATATATATATATATATATATACGTATGTATATATTTATATGTATTGCAAAATTTTGACGCATTTTGGTACTTTTCTGTTTAGCTGTTTACTGCTTGCCCAAGCGATACAGACTGGGTTTAGCGCATTGTCAAAATTATAACTCACGCGTCTGAAAGTTTGGATTCCGGAGGACCGTTAAGGAGGAACGTAATCCTGCGTTAAAAATGCAAAATCAAATTATGTAAAGGAAACAAAACTTCTGTTAACTGTTTCAATTGTAACTTAGCTGTATGTAGATATTGTACTAGAGAAAAGGAGCGCTTTAACTACAGCATAAATTTCTGTAAGAAGGAATGAATTTGTAAGTACTAATATAATTAATAAATTAAATTTATATGATGTCATATTTTATTTTTACGCATTTCAATTAAAGAGTGCCTTTAATTAATTTTCAATGATGTTATACTTATTTTTTGACGTCTCTAATTTTAAAAAATACTTTTCTAAATGTATATGCATAAAAACTCTCAATAAACTTTATGTACATTCGAGAAAATTGTTTCAAAATTCATGTCTTGCATGCTAGTCTTAAAAAAAGCTATTTTTAAGTGATGCACGTGTAGAAAAAGATGCTTTCTTTTTTATATTTATACATATTATTTGAAATAATCTATATATATAAAACAGTTCCGTAACTGACTCATTCATTCACTGACTGACTGACTGACATACAACGCACAGACCAAACCGCTGGACCTAAAGGGCTGAAATTTTGCATGGCGATTCTTCTTTTAGTGTAGGGGTGCACTAAGAGAGATTTTTGAAAAATTCTTCTTAGATTTTTTTAAATTAAATTTTTTAGCTGTTTTAGTAACTTTTTTTAAGTTTGCATTTAAAATAATAATTTGAGAGTTATAAAATTTATATCACGATAAAGATCATAAAAATTCCTTTAAAATGAAATCTTTATCGAATCTTCACCTCGATTTTCTGATATTTGGTGAATTTTTAAAGATTAATTTTTAGAATTTAATTTATTAAATGCCGATCACGTGATTTCTTTTTCTGGTACTTTAAATAAATTTATCGTCACGTGCATAACAACTAAATAGACAAAAAAAAAATTTTCTTGCTAATGCGGCTGACGATTGGACATTATTTTGTCTATAAAAATATCCCTTACGATTTTTTTATAAATATATATATATTTTTCTACATCAATTGTATATATTGATTGTCTCATTTATTATAAATATATATATTTATTTTTTTGGCATTAATTGCATACATTGACCGTTGTATTTAATTTGAATGTACTCCGTAGAGAAGCGCGGGTTTTCAGCTAGTAAGGTTATAAAGGCCTTTCTTGTGAGGGGTCAAAATGACCCTTCTCCGTATTTCTAGGTATATCCGAAATGCCGTAGTTCTAGTGTTAAAAAATAATAATTTTGATAAGTAATTCAAACTGTGAAAAAGCGAAAAGAGTTGTTTATAATTTAACAGAGAAAAAATGACATTTTTTTTTCTTTAAAAATTCAGATTTTTACTCTGGAAAAATCCCTAAAAAGACACCATATCGGATTTCATTTTTATCTTCCTAGGCGATAGAAAATCTCCCGGTGATTCTACATTTCATTCCTTTTATTAGAGGAATTGTTTATTATCGGTGATTTTTCTAAACTTTGTATAGACTTACACGTAACACTTTCATCCTTCCTTTTCCGTGGGAACTGGCAAGTGTTCCAGATTTGATTTAGTTTCGATAGTTCTCTAACACTTGATAACGCTGCTGTGTGTAGTTACTCTTTCAAAGTGCGTCCCAAGATATTAACGAAAACATGGGTTCTCACATTTTGGCGGAATTACTTTTCGTCCTCATATTTTCCTGTGCCACTTATGGAGCAGGTAAGATGGGCAAGGCAATAACATTTTTAGTGATTTGACATGATTCTAATTTCTGAAATGGCTATGAATTCTAACATGTCTTCTCCGGGTATAAAAGTAGTCGTCTGGCTATGTGGTATATTGCTGCAAAACTTCGCTGCAAAACTTTGCAATGATACTTTCCACAATTCCATGGGTACACTTAGATTATTAAAAATATATTTTCGTCTGAAGATATAAAATGTTGAGTTAAATATTTTCCCTGCTTTAGAATTTACTTACAACAACTTCGTCCCGTTTTAGTGTTTAACCAAGGTTATATCTTACACAAACTTGAAAATTTGATAAATTTCTGTAAAGCTTTTATTCTCAACAATCAAGTTTAACTACTGAATGTAGAAAAAACACTCTAAACTTATCAGAAGATACAAGTTTGTTTAATCCTTTTTCTCAGCTTATCGTGTTTATTAATGTATGTGATACTTAATACCTTTTTAAAAGTCTGTGTAAGACAAACACAATAAACTTTCTTTCGATCATATCATATGACAATAGATGCTCATTTTCATTATATATACTAGTCACACAACTTTAAGTTAACTAAAAATCTGTTAAGGTAAAGAAAAAGAGTATTTTTTTAACTACCACAATAGAAAGTTTTGTTCTTCTGAGTTTTGTTCCTCTGGTAAATCTTTTAACTAATAGCATTTTGTTGTAGTTTTTTTTTTCCATGAATTCCACTTTTCAAGAGTTTAGCTTTTTCAAAATATCAAAAACATAATTACAGTAAGTAGTAGTTATACGATGTGTTTTGAAAGTTTCGGTGATTACGCTTTTTTAAGAGCGGTCAAAGAAAATGCCTCTCTAAAATATTTTTTTTTTTAAAACAGGTGTTTACTTTCTAGTCACCATTTCTCGGTTCAAGTTCTTCGTGAAAACTTGCAGGGGTCTCGTCCACGTAAAAGAGCTGAAGGAATCAGCACTAGCATTCTTTTTAGACCTAGAGTGACAAACATTTTTTTGACCTATGCCAAAAAATTTTAAAACTTTTATTTTAAGTATTGAGGGTTTTGGTAGTTTATGAAAATGAAAAATTAAACTTTTAATATTAGTATTAGTTTTATTATAGTTAATATTAGTATGATTAATTACCTAAATCAAATTATTATTAACAATTATACCAATGTCATAATGTATAGTAGGAATATATAAATACTTACAAAAGTAATTCGCACATTATGAATATGTGAGAATTTTATAATGCATTAATGTATACGTGAATTACATTAATAACGATATAATTTATACGTACTGTATTGCACATTAATATTTATTATAATGATTAATACCAGTCATATAACAACAAATACTAATAAATTTTATTTTTCATAACCAAAGATTTTATAGTCGTGTTCTTACTTGATATCAATAGAAGATATATAGACGTATACTTACATTAATAACGATATAATTTATACGTACTGCATTGCACATAAATATTTATTATAATGATTAATACCAGTCATATAATAATAAGTACTAATAAATTTTATTTTTCACGACCAAAGATTTTATATTCGTGTTCTTACTTTGATATCAATAGAAGATATATAGAAGATAATAAATAACACATTTCGAATAAAATAAACAGTTGAAAAATATCAGTTATTGATTGTTGCATATTGGACGCCTAATATTTCATATCAGGCTCATATTTAATCAAAAGAGTAAGACACGCCTATTTATGAAAATGTAATTTATAATGTTCATATCAGTAAATGAAGTCTCTAATGCTTATGAGGGAAGACTGACTTTCTATTATTTTGTAAAATAAAATTAACTGTTGAGTTTTGTGGCATTCTACGTACTCATTATTTCTTATTTTTCATTTTATTTGCTTACTAATTAATACCCATCAAAACATGACGGCTGGATAGTAAATAAATTTACTAATATACAAACTATATTCAACACATCATTGCCAAATGTTGAAAATCATGGAGAAATACACTTTAAAAAATTACTATTGAACTCAATAAAAAGAAATAGGGTAACTCAACAGCGCGAAATAAACAATTTTCCGTCAGGTTTAATTCTACATCCCACAAACATAATTAAAAATAAAAATGGCAGACAGAAATTCCTCGGAATAAACAAATTAACGTATTCATGCCGCCTCGTGCTTAGTAAGTATATAAATCCATATTTAAACATGTCACTGAGCATGTGCAGAAACAAATTAATGTATGTATGCGGTCTCTTTCTTAGTGAGTAACTAAAGCCAGATTTAAACATGTCACTGAGCATGTGCAAAAAGTAATTTTTTTAAATTGTAAATTATCGCTATTTAATAGAAATTACTGTTACAAAAATCGTATTTGACACATCTATAGCTTAAAATCTTTCGTTTAAGATAAAAATGAAGTAAACTGATGAAGTAGTTTTCTCTCATGGACTGCCCAAATAATCGGCTTAACAACTTAAATATATAGATATCCGATAAAAACTATATTTAATCCTCCTTAGATTATTTTTCATGTCGGCAAACCATTTTTCTCCATACAGACCTGGATTGAAAATATATTAATTACACTTCAAGGTTTTTCTAATTCATCTGCTCAAAAATCGGCCATCCTATTGGCAGCAATATTGTTTCGTTGTGCCACCTACTTTCTAAACCATAGGCCTCATTGACAAAGCAAGATATAATTAAAAGTGTTTAGTAAAGCAACTAGAGAAGTAAATCAACTATCATAAGATAGGAAGGACACTTGAGATGGGAATTCGCAGTGAAAGAAATGTTT
>OU015498.1:76605818-76953318 GCA_907164885.2 Dolomedes plantarius
TATGTATATATATATATATGTATATATATATATATATATATATATATATATATATATATATGTATATATATATATATATGTATATATATATATATATGTATATATATATATATATGTATATATATATATATATATATATATATATATGTATATATATATATATATGTATATATATATATATATATATATATGTATATATATATATATGTATATATATATATATATGTATATATATATATATATATATATATATGTATATATATATATATGTATATATATATATGTATATATATATATATATATATATATATATATATATATATATGTATATATATATATATATATATATGTATATATATGTATATATATATATATATATATATATATATATATATATATATATATATATATATATATATATATATATAAATATATATGTATATATATATATATATATATATATATTTATATATATATATATATATATATATATATATATATATATATATATATATATATATATATATAAAACGCACTTAATGGCCGTTCTTAAAAAAGGGGTATGAAATTTCCCGTTCTAAAGGGAGAATCGGAAAAATAGGCCCCATAAGCTAAAGGTTAAAAGAAGCAATTTGGAGATAATGCGAAATTCACATAACAAGGTTGGGTGGTCGAGATCGCTACGGCCAACTTTTGCTACACAAGGGCTAATTAGACCGGGACCTACATTTTAAAGCCGATTCCGGACGGCTACGAACATCCTTGCCAATAGAGGGGTATGAATCCACAGGGCCTGGACCGAACGCCAGCTAGGGATGCGACATCGACAACAAAACATCGATGTTTTGGAACATCGATATTAAATATTAAAACATCAATGCTAATAAAACATCGTCAAATAACCATCGATGTTTTTGAACATCCATTCTTTAAAACTGGTTTAGTAACGGTACTTTTGGGAGGCATCTTAATATTAATTAACGTTAACTTATATAAAACCAGAACAAAACAAAAACTTAAATGGCCGCTCTCGTGTTTATACTAATTATAAAATAAAACCCCATGGAAGGTTCTGGAGTGTCGAGAACATTCCAAGCACTCTGATCGGTTCATTGGTTGTTAACTGCCATTTGTTTCGTTGCTAGGGGATTTTTCCCCCTTTTGCATTCGTCATTTTCAGAATACAGACTTACATTTACTGAGTGTGAAAATTATGCTACATGGTTTTTTTTTATTGTGGTACTTTTTAATTAAAAAATAATAAAAATAAAATAAATAAAACCATCAAGACAACGTGAAACATCGAACACAAAACATCGATGTTTAAGAAAATCGACTTCAATAAATCGATGTTTAGAAAACATCGACGTGGATGTCGCATCCCTAACGCCAGCGCCCTAGCCGTTAGGCCATCGCCCGACCACATAATGAGGAAAAATAAAATGTTTTAACTGGCGAATGATCTTTCCTATTTGTTTAAAATGAGTTACTTAATTCGCGTATTATGAAAATTTATGGACGCTTTTTCAAAAGGTATTGCTTTATAATTACATTTTTAGACAATAAAAATTCTCTGTGTAAGGAAATTTTACTGTTATCTTTTCTTAATAATTATTTATTCATTTTTAATTTATCCTTTAATTGGCCCCGCCGGTCCTGAAGTGGATTGGTAGGAGCGCTGTCGCGACGACTTTTTGTCAGCAGGAAAATTCGCCGTATTATCTAGCGATAGGGACGGCAAGACTTACGAATCCTTATCCTTTAATAATTAACCAATCGGTTTCTCAAAGTGTTAACCTTTTCCTTACGAGGTGGGATAGCATGTATCCCAAAAATGAATATATATATATATAGTTATATATATATATATATGTGTGTGTGTGTATATATATATGTATACAGTAGAACACCGTTATAACAAACTTCAAGGGACCAAAGGTTTTGTTCGCTATATCCGAACCGTTAAGAAAATTGAGTTCACAAAATGTATAACTCATTAGCTGCAATGTGTATTCAATAATAATGTATTAAAAAATGATAAAATCTATTAAAAATGATCATTAATGAATTAAATCGACTAAAATCGATTACATTAAACTGACACAATACTAATTAAATTACATATAATAGGAAAACGGTGGGACCAAAAATTTCGTTTGTTATATCCGTGAGTTCGTTATATACCGGTTTCGCTATAACGGGATTATACTGTATATATTCTCTATAACTGTATCTGTATATATATATATATATATATATATATATATAACCCCTTTAAGGGCCGTACTTACAAAGGGCGTATGATATTTTCCATTCTGAAGAGGGAATCAGGAAAATTAGCCCCGTAAGCTAAAAGTTAACTTAGTTAGACAATGATGTTCATATCAGTTTCGATGTCGATTTTGAAGTGTTTCATTTGAGAATTTTGACCGTGACGAAATATATTTTCTCTCTTGTTAGTATTTTCTTTCTCTCTCAACAGATCTACCAGAAGGTTGCGTCGATGTCCGCACAATTACGGGGCCATACGTTCCTCCTAAAGTGATTAAGATCACTGGGAGAGGAATTCTTTACAGCCCCGGTTATAAGGAGAACAAACCCTATCCAGATTATGTCCAGTGTTCTTATCAGTTTCAAGCAGACGTAGGAATGGTGAGAAGTAATAACTTTATATTTGAAATGATACGAGAGTCTGGGTAAATAGTAAAAATTACTCTCTTTTTTTTTTTTTTTTTTTTTTTTTTGGGGGGGGGGGGGAGGTCCAACATACAAAAATTACAGAAAGCAATAAAAATTTACAGAAGATATAACTTTGTGTGACCAATAAAGGTTTTCTTTACAATAACATAAAATAACAAATGTATTAGCGGGGGGGGGGGGGGGGGAGAATTTTTTTCTAAAGTTAAAATACTCGTAACCTAATGCTTGTAACTCGTAAGTTTTTGTTATTGTTTAAGTTGTTCAATTGCTCCTACGAGTGTTTAGACAAAATGTATTACGCTTCACAAAGTTACTATCGTGGTTGTTCAAAGGGTTCTAGAATATATATATATATATATATATATATATATATGAACTGTGAAATCTTGAATACAATACTCACTTTTTTTTCACATTTTAGTCTACAAAAAAAGAGGGTGCTATTATACTCGTGTACAAAAAAAAAACGTAGTTTAAAACATTGAATAAACGACAAACAATAGATGAGCTGTATTGCTTCTATTGAAAGTGATTAAGACTGATAATTTTTTTTTATTTTTTATCCAATGCGGAGGCACTTGTATTCAAACATTGGCCTTTACTACGCCGCAGTTTTACTGTCCATTTTATTGTGGGGGCACCATATAGGCGGACAGCATTACCCCCTATGAAGGGACGACACGAACGGAGGCATTTTTCGTGGCGCAACGCTGGGACTCGATCTGAGCACCCTCAGCACCGAAAACCAGCGCGCTGTACCACTGGGCCGCCACAAGCCCTTAAGACTGATAATATGACAGTATTGTTTGGTTTGAATTAAAAATTCAATTTTTTTCTACCGAATTTGACACTTTTGTTTATTTTTATTACAAATTTTATTTATGTTAATAAGTATTTGTGCAATATTTAAATAAAATATTGAAAAGTTATGGGTGCCTATTATAGTCGAATTTTAATATTTTTCCGGAAATTTCGAGCAAAATCAAGCATGCGTATTATACACGTGTGCGTATTATAGTCCAGATTTTACGGTATATATATATATATATATATATATATATATATATATATATATATATATATATATATATATATATATATATACCTTTGCTTCATCATCTTCGCTCCCTTACGGCCTCAGTAGGTGCGACTCTGCAAATGCTAGTTTTACAAGTAACTATGTAACGCAGTTCATCTCATAACATATACAGAGGCTGTTCGCACATTTTTTAGACGATTTTTGTAAGCGGTAATAAAAAATCGTTTCCTGCAAAAGAAATAATTGCAATTGTACTATACTTTTAAAAGTCAAAATTATCGTCTGCGGCTTGAAAGTTTTATTTTTATTCAAAATGGCGTTTTTAGCAAAGCAGTGGTTCGAAGGATGCATTTATGCTCTTTCCGAAGAGAAATATGCATACTCCGTTATCCAAAAACGATGTGAAAGTCATGGTTTTGTGATATCTAAAGCGTCGATAGGTAATATCGTCAATAAGAAAGGAAAAAAACGTCAAATTGGAGCCTCAAGTGGGACAAAAATTCCAAACAAGTATCCAAGGAAAAAACGGACATCTTCGACTATTGCAAAGGTACGTTGTTTAATGTTAAAAGAAAATCCCCCTAGTCAAAGGACAGTTGCAAAATCATTAAAATGGTCGGTGTCCACTGTAAACAAAATGATAAACGTTTTAATAAATCTTAAGAAAGCGAAAAAGGGATTCATGACTGTTGCTGGTTTTCCTTATAATGGCAAGTTAAAAATAAAGAGAGTGGAAAAAAATTTCAAGATTAACTCCAAATACTATCAGGAACATATTTTATCGCCAATTTTTCTGAATGAAATACCATCGCTTTACCCACAGTGCCATCAATCTGTGAGACTCCATCAGGACAAAGCTAGCAGTCGCACATCAAAATCCACTGTAAATTTCCTAAAAGAAATGGAACAAAAAACTAGTATCAAGGCCATACCCTTCACTGATATCCCTACTAAATCTCCCGATGTATCACCTATGGATTTTTGCGCTTTCGGACTTTTAAAATCTGCATTATCCAAACGTCGTCCCAAAACCCTTACAGGACTCTGGAAAGCTGTTCAGGAGGAATGGAATAGAATACCTCTTCTGACACTTCAAAAGGCATTATTATCCCGGAAATTTCAGTTTCGAAAGATAGTTCAGAATAAGTTATGTCAAATAGAACATTTAAAACACAAGAATTTTATGTAATTTAGTTTTATGAATACAATATACATCGTCTAAAAAATATGTGAACAGCCTCTGTATTCAAAGACACCAGAGGACCATAATCCGTCACAGTGGTGCTGGTTGGAGGGATTTTTAACTGACGCATGATCTGCAATTAACATATTTCTCTAAGCGAATTGATGTTAGTTAGTTAAGAGAGCCGTGTAATCTTTTGAAACACGAGGTCTAAATCCAAAAGATAACTTTGTCTGAGGTTCAAAAACCGACTCCGAATATGGCTGCGAGCGCATGCCATCAGCAGAGCTCCATCTCACAGACTCTCGTACCTCAGTGTCTTTGCCATTCGGCTATCTTCCAGTTGCCGTATTTGGGAAAAGATGTTATGTTCACTGCCTCGAGAAAAGATTCAGTCTCCACATAAGGCAGTTGTACTCAACCTTGTTTTTTTTTCTCGGGTCACATGAATATGTTTACTACGTTATGCGGACCGCAAAATTGTACATTATACTTCATAATATAATAATATAAAAGCAAAATACAAAACCTAAATGTATCCAAGCGTTAAAGATGAATGTGATTTTTAAAGTTGAAACAAACTTTTAACACAAATCAGGCTTGTACTTGCTACAGACTTCTCTCAATACGTCATCAAGGTAAGAATCAGTAAGAAGATTTCTGTATGCATTCTTCTCATATGTTATTTTGAAACTGGATTATTTACAGATATGCGTTGATGTGAACAACGTGAGCATCAGGTAACACATTTTTCTACAGTTCTGTGTTTTTCAGGCACTAATTTTCAAAACTGTGTTTGCAAGAGTACCTGCCTAATAATAAGTGTGAGTGTTTCGGGCCGCACGTAAAAGCTTGATGGGCCGCAGTTTTAGAACCCGTGGCATAAAGGCTCAAAGTTAAACTCAAGAGAGGCAGCATTCAGATCAACGAGTTTACTCCAGTGGAGAAATAGTATTTATACATCCTTACCAAACTTCATAATTTAATGTATATGACAGAATGATATTTTTAATCAATATGACAGATACTTCTTCAATATGTATGTGTCATATCGTGATATTCCTATCCTTATTGTTTTTAGTACATCAGAATTCATTTCAACGACCTAGACATCGATGCCACGGACAGTTGCGGAGCCGATTTCCTCGCTATCTATGATTTCTACCCCACTGGCATGTCTACTATGAAAGGGATGTACTGCGGGAATCAGAAACCATACGATTTTGTTTCTATGTCGCACGCACTACAGCTGATCCTGAGAACGGATGGATTTGCCGGAAGGAGAGGTTTCAATATCACGTATGAGGCACAAACCACTGGCAGTAAGTAACCATCAATAATCAGCAGTAAGTTTTTGCTGTTCAGCTTCCTCTACAGAGTGATTCAAAACACCATGTACAAACTTTTAGGGGATGTAGAAAACTCAAAAACAAAACAGAATCACATAGGAATGTATGACCGGAAACGCAAACCTGATCAGCTGGAGGATAAACAAAAATGCAGAAATGAAAAGCCAACATTTCTGAATCTTTGTTTATCCTCTAGCTGAACAGGTTTGCGTTTCCCGTCATACATTCCTACAGGATTCTGTTTTGTTTTTGAGTTTTCTACCTCCTCCAGAAAAATGCGATATTTCCGGCCATCCAGCGGGGTTAAGAGGTATGGTCAGATTAAGTAAACAACGCCCTCCAGCGTCAGGTTTGCGTTTTCGGTCATACATTCCTTTGTGATTCTGTTTTGTTTTTGAGTTTTCTACCTTCCCTAAAGGATTGTACATGGAGTTTTGAATCACCCTGTATTATTATTGTAAACAACACTATATATATCCGGAGAACTAAAAAAACGAGGGAATTTCCGGTGTTCTTCATGTGTTTCATAGTCTAAACCTCGGATGGACATTCACGTTCCATAAATTTCTCATATTCTCCACAAATTTGCAACTTTTTAAGTGTTTGTAGGTTTTTAGAATCGGCTTTAAACTGTAGATCCCCGTCTGTTCATCCCTCTTGCAGCAAAAATTGATTATGCCGAAAATCCACCAGCCGTATGCCCAAAACATAGACTGGTGAAATACAGTCTGACATAAATTCATACCAGCCGCGAAACTTGAACCCATAGACTCTGGTATCAACAGGCAATAACTTAACCGCTCGATTACTGTCAAGCTTGAGTGAAATGGATGGCTTTGGAATACTACAGTCATCTTTTTGCTACGCGGACTAAGCAGACTTGTTCAACTGGAGTGAGAAAGCAAAACTGAATGAGGGACCAAGCAATATACTACAGGGTGAGTCACGAAAAATACTGTGTAGCCAAATATTTAAATTTATATTTAAATTTTAATCAATAATTTAATTTTTATGTTTAATCTACATTTTGAATTCATTAAACTTAAGTTTATATTAAAATAATCAACGTGGAGTCGCGGGGTACTTTTTCGGGACTTATCCTATAATTTCCTGTCACTGCATTCATACGTATTAAAAGCATATAATTGCATATCAAATATTCAAACCTAATTCGTAAGCTATTTAAAACTACTGCTGAAAAGCTCTGAAATTTGTGAACCTTCAAAATAATGAATTACAAACTCAGCGACAAATCTAGTTGACATAAAGTAACTAGACACCGGTTTAGCATTTCATGGTGTTAAAGATATAAACTGTGAATAAACTTAATCTCCCCATCATAGATAGGAATATTTAGGATTTTAATAATTTTATAAGGGATGTCAACTAACATGTATTTTGAGTTCTTCGAGATCGGTGGATTCAGAAATCTCGTATTAAATAATTTGTCGTTCCGAGTAAAGCAATACGCTGTTTGAATATTATGACTCTATCTAATGTAATCAGTTCAGATCAGAAATTCGACGAAAATATGCTTAAGTAGTAAGTAAACAGATGTACGCATTAAATGATTCCGCTGTATTAAACAAGGTTTTAGCTAAAACATTTTATGTATATGATTGGCTGTCCACATGATGTAGTGGTGAGCATTCTGAGCTGCCACGCAGTGGGCTTGGGTTCAAATCCCGAATAAGGCTTGGTCGTTTCCGTGTAGTCCCCCAGCCCCCTCATAGGGAGCAATGCTGGCTCACCTATTGGGTGCTCCCATAATAAAGTAGCCAGTAAATCGCGGTGAATAACAAAAGGTGAATGTTTTACAACAAAGTGCCTGATGACTCGAAAAGAGACAGCTGCGGAAGTGCGGGCGACGAGCTGTCTGGCATGACCATCTCTTAGTAAAAATGCTGAGATCACGTGATCAGGAAACGGAACTTTAAATTCTTATTCGATTGAAGTGATATAGGTGCATCATGTAAGATGCGTTTATGTGAGTCAAATTTCATTAAAACTAGATTTCCTCGGCTTTGATATATTTTTTTTTGTGTGTCCGAGTGCCTAATTATTCTGTAGTGGAAAGAAACGGAGAGGTGAGTAATTACATTCTTTAATTCAACAGTGCCTTTTCATTAAACAAAAGAAAATATATATATATCGAACCCCGGCAAGAAAAGTGACACAACTCGAAAATGCTGCATTTGAGAAAAATCAACTTAAAGAATACTATACAGCTTGAAGTAGCATTACAATAAAACTGATACTTCTTCCCTCACGTGGCCAAATTACGAAATAGAGATGTGTCGCTTTTCGTGCACGATGGGGCACTTCATACATATTTTTAAATGACTTAACCTCAAAATTGCCTTTTTTTAACTTGTGTCACTTTTTTTCCGGGGTGCGATATGATTGCGTACAATCTTAGCGTCAAGGTGTTTAAATTTCTCTCCGTTTCTCAACAAATAGCAGTGGCGATTGGTCCGTTCCAATTGAATATAATGGTATGTAAAGTTAAGGCAGTTTCTGAGAAATAAGGAAGCCCGGGGAAGAGAAAACGAAGAGATATTTACTGGAGAAAATCTCATCACATTGTTGAACGATCTCTGGCAACGAAACAAACTCATATCGTTCATTGTTAAATTACACACCAAGGTAGAAATTTGCGGGTGTCTGTGCGGAGAGCAAGTTTTCAGGATCAATTTTTTCATATAAAAATTTTTAATATTTATAAAATAACAAACCTCATATGCTCTCTCTCATGTATACATACATGCATACATACATACATACATACATACATATATATATATATATATATATATATATATATATATATATACATATATTCAGTGGAACCTCGATATACAGAACGTTAAGTGGAACGAGAAACTTCGAATCATCGAGTATTTCGATATACCGAGGTTCAATTTAATGTTAGGCAGGAGTGATAGGCAGGTTCAAGGGGAAATGAAAAACTTCTATTTATCAAGGAATTCAATTATATCGAGTTTCGATATATTGATGTGCCACTGTATCTATCTATCTATATATATATATATATATATATATATATATATATATATATATATATATATATATATATATATATATATATTTATATACAGGTAACCCTCCATAACACGGTAGATTAGGTTCCTAGAAAATGCCGTGTTGTGTGAAACCGTGTTATATGAGACCCAGAGACAGTTCAAAAAAGGGGGTTACGTTCTGAAAACATTAAAAACAAACTTTTTAAAATAAATTCCATATAAGCAACTTAATTTTTGTTAAAAATGTAAATGAATGTATAAAACAGAACGAAAAGAAACAAAAAAAATATTATTTTCCTTTAATGCGACCTTGATATAATAAATTTCTTTTTCATCACTACTCATTACAATCAAACGAGAACGTTTTTTCGATTGAACGATATCACCTTCTCTTTCAGAACCTTTTTCTTCATTTAGATTTTTTGCACATTCTATCCTCTTTTAAAAAATCAGTAATTTTGGTTTATTTGATGGTTCTTACAAGGTCATTGTAGATTTACGGTATGGAGATAGACAGTTTTGCTCCCTTTTGAATTTTCGGCTTCTTTTAGCGGAAGGGTCTGCATTCAGGAAAAATGATTCAAGATTTTCAGCTAAGCTTAGGCCTTCTAATTTTATAGAGTTGTATAAACAAATTATAATTTATTCATTTATATCTTCATGTAAAGCCACTATAGTTCATTATTCCTTCCCGTTATTATTTTAAGGTAATTTAGTTTTTAAATGTGTTAAACAAAAATCATGTTATCTAGTGCTATAGAAGTACAGTGTTGTACAAAGGTTTTCGCAATTTTTTTTATCGTGTTAGAGCGAAACCGTGTTGTAAGATGCCGTGCTGTAGGAGGGCTACCTGTATGTATATATATATATATATATATATATATATATATATATATATATATATATATATATATATATATATATATATATATATATATATATATATATATATATACACAAACGAATATACATCGATGCGAAATTAATGAAGTTGGATGCTTAAGCAGAAAAAGAAAAAAGAAAAAGATCAAAGTATTTATATGCAAAGAATGTACATTAAATTTTAGCTCGCAGGGATTAAGTTACACGAATGCGTACGCTAAAATAGAACTTCAGAATTTCAGCCCAGGCAGTTTGCATACTCAGAGATTTAAATACAACTTCATGTTCAATTTATGTAAAAGCGTTTATTTTTATATATATTTTTATTTTATTTATTTATTTACATATTTATTTTCACAAATTCGTGATGACATTTTTGTCCAAATGAAAACATTTTACGAAATACAATAGTGAGAAAAACCTTAAAATAGTAAACTGTGCAATAAATCATGACGAGGTTGTTTGAAAAATGTCTCCTGTCAGGGGGGAAAGAAATGTTAGTAAGGTGTATGTTTACAAGTTTCCTCGCCCCCAATGAAAAAAGAAAGAAACATCTGTAAAACATATATTGATTCTCGCTTTTCTTTGCACTCTAATACAATTTTCAGAACATGATAAAAGGTATCTATATATATGTGAAGGAATTAAAAATTGAGATATAAAAATCCAGAGACGAAATCGCAATTTTTAAACAATTTCATTGATTTTGAGGTATTTTGGCGACCCGAATTACAGTTTTCATTTGGCTGATGCTACCATTACGACATATAGCGCCATCTATTGCTAAGTACAGAAAACATTACCCATAATAATACAACCAATAGAAACTCGAGAGTTTTGACAGTCTTCATGCACTTAAAGAATTAGTTCCCAACGGCCTTTCTTCCATAAATTAAAGAATTAAATTAAAGAAATAGGTAAATTAAAGAATTAAATTTCTTGCTTTGACAAATTCAGTCGATCCATAAAAGTCAGGTCAGCTTGTCATTTTGTACAGGCTCGTTAATGAGAAAAAAAGAGGAAAATTGTTAGAGCACATTCAAATAGAATTTACAACCACAGATGAATTTTTCAAGATGTGACAGTTATTAATACCATCTTTTAATCGGAGTATAAAGCATTAAAAATCATGACAGGAAACAATGAAGAGAAATGGATTGGCTCTTCAAGCATTTCAAGTATCACAATATTTCCACACGAAGGCTAGGATGGGTGCCCTATGTTTTCTGTCTTCAAGGTAATTCCCCACCTGTCGAAAGAGTATTCAATTATGACCGGTAATATTTAGTCTGAAGAAATATAGAATGGTAGTTTTTAGCTAGCTCTCTTGAAAATTGTATCGTTATAACGTTTGTCTTTTAAATCTCAAAGGAAAAAATTGTCTAACTACAAATACAAGCAATATTAACATTTTAAAAAATATTCAGTAAGTTTAGTCTGTTTAGTATTGGCATTCATTTTAAAATCCCTTAAACTTCGCCTCATAATACTCTGTGTGCGTTTAAAGAGTTTTAATATTCAAAGTTTTTTTCAAAAAATACCGTCAATTGAAGAAGAGCATCCTGCGCTTCACCGTAACTCACATTTGGTACTAACTCCACTTACTGTCATCTTCATCTTCACTTGCACTTTCACTTCGGCGGCAGTTAGAGCTCGTCACATCTTGAATTATGTCTTCATCTGTTAATATACCTGACGTTAACACTTCATTGTCGACATTAAGGCGACAATGGACCATTAAAAACTTTTTATTTATTTATTAACTAATTGCTATGAAATTTTGTATACTTATACAGTGTTGTTTAGAGATGGAAATTCTAAATTTAAAAAAAAATCAGAATGTAATTAATTAAGATATTAATTAAAATCAGTTTGTTAATTACTCTATTTAAAAATGCTCCATGCGCATTAATTTTTGTCTCAGATATCTAATTTTCTCTCTTAAGCTAGCTTTATATAGTTATAATAAAAGTTTGAAGCAATATTTGATTTACAGTCATATTTATAAAAACTAGAAAAGAAATCGATAAAAATAGGTCATTTTATGCAAAATTTTATAAAAAAAAATTTTTTTATTGTAAAAATTTTAAGTTGTTTTAAAATAGTATAATGAATTGATTACTAAGTTTTATTCTAATATAAATAATCATTTTATGAAATTTTATGAATATTCAAGAAAAATTATGACGCATGGACCACTTTGAACTTACCGAAACGACATGAAAACTTCTTTTGAGAAAATGGCATTTAAAGTTTTAATTTAACTAACATTTCCATTGTTTACGTTTGAAAGAAATACTTATAACTCGGTTAATAATGATCGGATCAACATACTTTTTTAGCATCTCGTGGATAGCATCTCGTGGTTTTCTTCAGGCCCTATTGTAACCATAAAAGGGAGATTGAATGAGAAAGACTTTGTTGAAATTTTAGCTCACTAGGTCCATCCTATGGTGCAAACACTGTTTCTTGCAGGAGATAGCGTTCTCCAGAATGATAATCCTCATATACATACAGCTAAATCTTTCAAGTATTGGTTTGAAGAGCATGAAAAAGAAGTCATATATCTTATCTTGCCCTGTACAATCCCCCCAACTATATATCATCCAACCACAGTGATCTGCATAGGCGGATAGAGCCAGGTATCGATATCCACCACAGGATCTTTACAGGAACTTTAATGATATTTCCCTGAAAAAAAGGTATAATATATTCTTAACCGCTATTCATGACTTATATAATCCAATTCCAAGGTAAATCAGGTGGTATTATATGACAAAGGTGATCCTGCACCGTATTAATAAAGTATTTCATGATATTTCTTAGTGTTTCCTTTATTTTGATAACCACCTGTATACACACACACACACACACACACACACACACACACACACACACACATATATATATATATATATATATATATATATATATATATGTGTGTGTGTGTGTGTGTGTGTGTGTGTGTGTGTGTGTTCGTTCGTTCGTGTTCGTTCATATGTACAAATAAAAAAGAATGTAGGAGAAAAGCATGTCTTTATTGAATACATATTTAGCGTACATTTCAAACTCTACACTCGGAAATATCTGCAACATATTTCTACAGCTCCGATTCAAAAAATTAGAATAATGAAAGAAAATATGGTCAAGGGAATTGCAAATCTAATTTATCAAATAAATAATCGATGGTGTCAAATATAAATTATCATAATATAAATGTGCATATTTTGTAGATTATAAAAATATGAACATATTTCAATAAAATAGAAAATATATTTAAAACAGCAAGTGAAAAAAAATCAAAATATTAGAATACTTCATAACATGGTTAAAAAAATTAGAATAATGTAAATATATTGTACACAATTTAAACTCGAAGGGTTTTTACATGCTAATCAGTACTTTGTTGCATCACCCTTAGCTTTAATGACAGATCTTAAACGGTTTGGCATATTATTGACTAAAGGTTCACAAATTATTTTATCAATATTCACCCATATGTTCTTCAAACTAGAAATAAGATCTTTTTTGTCTCTTGGTGGAACTTCTTGAAGTCGTTTTTTCATAATTCCCCACAAATTCTCGATGGGGTTTAGATCGGGTGAATTTGCAGGCCAAGGGAGTACATTTACTTCCTTCTCTTGGAGCCATTTGGTTGTCGATTTGGAAGTGTGGGAAGAAGCTGATCTTGCTGAAAAACGAAATCGTCATTTCATAAATCTTCAGATGAAGGAATCATGAAGTGTTCAAGCATTTCTTGATACATTTCTGAATTGACTTTTGTGTAAATAATACACAACCTACCTGCACCATCTGCAGTCATGCAGCCCCATACTATGACAGAGGTCGCAAATTTAACCGAACGTTTTAAACACTCTTTATCAAAAGCTTCTTATTTAAGTCTCCAAACGCGTATACCTTGATTCCCATGGGACACACAAAACATACTTTCATCGCTGAAGAGTACCTTTTTCAAGTCATCTTGACCCCAAAATAGCCTTTGTTTACACCATTTAACTCTAGCAGCCATTTTCTTAGATGATAAGAGTGGCTTTGTCTTAGGCACACGTGATCCAAAACCTAATTTGTGAAGTCGTCATAATGTTGTAGATTTAGAGGCATTTACACCCACTTCTTTCCATTTTCTCTGCAAATATCTCACACTTCGAAAGCGATGTTTCTTCACAATCTTTTTCAATTGCCTTTCATCTCTTGCTGAAGTTACTAGCTTTCGACCACTTTTAAAGTGTTTATTTTGAAAACACTTATTATTACAATATTATCTCAAAACTCTACTCACACTTGCTTGAGAACATTTCACTTCCTTTGCTATAAACAGTTGTGTTTTTCCTTTGTGCAAGTGCACAATACGAAATTTCACAGCCTCAGATAAGTCGCTCTTTCGTTCCATATTAAGCAAATACTGAACTAAAATCAAATGCCAAACTACTTTTCATTTTCCGCGGAACACATTTTATAGTCCCGCAGCTGTTCTCTAAACCAACAGGAAAATAGTTGCATATTCTAATTTTTTGAACCATGATGTTCAGATATTCTAATTTTTTAAATAATTCTAATACTTTTTTAAATAGTTAATTATTTGTATAGCAAATAAAAATAAATATTTATGTTATATTTATAAATGTTCTGATTATATTTAGAGATTTTTAATATTTTTTTCTGAACACAGTATGCAAATTGACACTTTAGCAACATTAAACCCATTCTTTTTTACATTATTCTAATTTTTTGAATCGGAGCTGTATACCTGATAACAAAGCAATGCCCTATTTTCTTTAGTTTCATTAAATTTAACTTTCTTATACCTTCGTACTATATATATCCTATATAATGAATGAATAATATATATTCCGAGATCTTTTTTTGCTTGGTTTCACATACACCTTATCAACTTACATGCTTACAGAGTGAAGCAAATACCATCTGTAGTTTTCACTCCGCTAATTCTCATAAGAAAGCTAATCTATTTACTTGTTAGAAAAGGTGGAAGCGAAAACCCTGCAACGACATCCTCCTTAGAAGAAGAATACATTCCATTTATAGTTTATCCCCAGGATAGTTCCGTTTCAGAAAATTGGGCCCGTAATTTAATGGCTCTTCTCTCTTTAGTTGCCATTTGAGAAAAGTAAATATAGGCGTAATTTTAAACATCTCTACTTGCCTTCAAGAATTTTTTTTTCTTTGTTTAAAGCAAATACGACTTCGTACTCAGTAATTTTGCCTCAAACTTGTTATTTGTTATTACCGAAGATTACGAAGAGAGTGATAAGTTTTATGTAAGGAAACCTAAAACTTCTTGGAAACTGAGTGTAGTATAATCATTCGTATTTCTGAAATTATTTTCGGATGTTGTTTACATCAGTGATTTTCAAATATTTTCATAACTATACCCTTTGATGACGAGAAAGTCTGTTGAAAATTTTTAATTTCTATTTTTTATAAATTTACAGTAATATCATGAATAAATGCATACGCGCACACACACACACACACACACACACACACATATACAGTTGGTTCTCTGTTTAACGACGCTCTACTTAACGACGATCTCTATTTAAAGACGATATTTCCCGGTCCCGGTTCCTCCGACGTAGAAAAATTCTATTTTAAGACGATTTTGTTTCTATTTAACGACGATTTTTTCTTACATGATAAACTTTTTCTTCAACATTTTATCTACTGGAGGGTTATTTTCTGTGGGGGAGTTTGGTCTCAAAAACAGACCCGGAATTTCCTTTATGTTTGTTGCAATCATAGACTTGTTGCAGTGGAAAAACCGGGGGAGGGGGGGGGATTACTGTTTCTCGGAAGATCGAACATTCTTCCTTGGTGGATCGAATTTCTTAGTGCGGGTGTAGAATCACTCTATTGTACCTACCATGTTGTCATGTGATTTACGAACTGTCCAAAAGCACCCCTCTCTCACTCCTTCTGGGAAGCACGTGTTCATATTTAGAGAATTCATGTTTGGGTGTAGGAGCTCATTCCAGTACGAATACGAGGTGAGCAGAGCAAAATGGCATCAAAGCAAAAGCATCTTACGCTACACGAAAAAGTGAAAGTTATTGAAAACTGGGAAGAAAGTGTTGGAATAACAAAAGTCCAATTCGCAAGACAGTTTCAGCTACCCGAGTCTACTCTCAAAGGCATTTTAGCAAGCAAAGAGAAAATTCTTCAAGCAGCCAAAAATTTGGTTTGGGATCCAAATCCAAACGGCAGAAAATTCAATGTGGCCGATCAGAAGAGTTTGAGAAGGCAGTCCTGCAATGGTTTCATCAAGCAAGAGCCTCTAACATTCCAATTTCCCGAGTGATATTTAAAGAAAATGCTATTATTCTGGCAGAAAAGTTTGGAATGTAAAATTTTCAGGCTTCGACTGGTTGGCTAACAAAGTTCAAAGAAAGATACGGGCTTGTATTTAAAAGCATATCTGGCGAAAGTGGCTCCGTAGATGAAGAAATAGTGGATGAATGGAAAATAGTGCTGAAGGGGAAATTAGATGGATATGATGAGAAGAACATATTCAATGCAGATGACACGGGCCTATTCTACAATATGGTGCCTAATAAAACCTTAACGTATATGGGCGAAAAGTGTTTTGGTAGAAAACACAGTA
Source organism: Dolomedes plantarius (assembly GCA_907164885.2). Classification (NCBI taxonomy): domain Eukaryota; kingdom Metazoa; phylum Arthropoda; class Arachnida; order Araneae; family Dolomedidae; genus Dolomedes; species Dolomedes plantarius. The sequence continues at coordinate 76,622,656 of OU015498.1, forward strand.
AGGAACGATTGACTGTTTTACTGTGCACTAATTCGGATGGATCTGAGAAATTTCCACCACTAGTTATACGCAAATCAAAGCAACCAAGGTGTTTTAAGAATATCACCAGGAATCCTTGTGAGTACCGCAATAACAATAAAGCGTGGATGACATCACACATTTTTATTGACTGGATTAGAAAATTTGATGCAAAAATGCATCGAGAATAGTGAAAGTTTTACTTTTAATCGACCGATGCACTGCACATACTCCAAATATCCCTGGACTTACAAATTTCACTATCCATTTCTTACCAACTAATTGCACTAGCAAGTTGTAGCCATTATACCTGGGAATCATTCGCAGTGTGAAAGCATACTACAGAAAGTCTTTAATTAGGAAATTAATAAACAATTCGGCTGACAGTATAAAAATTAGAAAATTTACAATCTTGGAAGCAATGCACATGATAACATCAGCATGGAAAGAAGTTTCTTCATCCACAATAAAAAACTGCTTTCGCGTTGCTGGAATTCACAAATAACTTGTAGTGGAACTGCAAAGTACGGATGTAGAAATCAACGAAGATGATATTGCCCCTGAAGAACGGAGAAGTCTTGTTGAAGATGAGGATGTTTCAATTCAAGATTTCTACAATTGTGATAAATATGTTTTAACAACAGATTTCAGAAATGTAGAACAAATTTATGAAGATTTTGTAAACGAAAACTCAGTGTCAGGCGAAGAAGGATGTCGAAGACACGGAAAACGTGACACTGCCACCGTCTTACACAGATGCAATTTCTGCTCTAGATGTTCTCCAACGCTATATTACATCGAAAATGGAAGGTGACTCATTTAACGTTTTAGAAAATCTGGAAAAGAGAATAACGAAAACAAGGCGAATGAAGCAATCAAAACTTTTGAATTTTTTAAAACGTAATTTATTGTATTGTTTGTACTCTTTTTTTTTTCAATGTAATTTAAAATAACTTTTTGTGAATAAAATAATGATGATAATAAAAATAACATTTTTAAACACGCCATATATATATATATATATATATATATATATATATATATATATATATATATATATATATATATATATATATATATATATATATACATTTATATATATATACATATGTATATATATACATTTATATATATACACTAGGGGCTTCGCCCCTAGGCTCGCTACACTCGCTCCTCTGGTGAATCAAGTGAATGAATGACTCAATAGTTGTTACAGCGATTGAGTCATTCATTTGTTTACAGTTGAAGCTTCCCCCCCCCCTCCCGGCGAAATGGATGAAGCCCGGGTAGATGGGGGGTATAAGCCCGGATGAAGACGGGTGAAAAATCGGATCTTCTTTCAATCCTTCTGCAAAGCAAGCGAATGAGATTTTTTTGAAGTATTTCTTTAAAATTCAATTAAAAATCGAAATTTTAAGATAGAGTCTTGAAATGAAGTTTATATGAATGAGAAAGCTTTCATCTTACAGTTGATAGAAATATTTTCTTTGTAACATAATAAGTCTGAGAGCATCGAATTTATATATCTCGAAACGCATAAATTTTTCCAAAAAGTGAGTTTTCAATTTTAATAAAAATATCAGTCTGTTTTAAATTATTTTTAAACAAATGACGTCTTGTTTGAAGGAGAAATGTCTGTAGTCTTAGATTGTAAAAAAAATAATTCTACGATCCTTTTTTGGCGAGTTATCGTAATCTGAACATGAAAAAGTCAATATTTTTCCACAAAACATAAAATAAAAAAAAAACTTAAAGTCCGACGAATATGAGATATGTCTTACTTTCTTCCCCACATTGTTCTGCATCGATTGGTATCGGTCTCGACCCCATACCCCCAGCGGTTTCGGAGGAGATAGCGTGACAAGCTTTTGACAGCGGCGGCGGCGGCTGCGGCAGCGTCAGTTACTTTCTTTTAGAATAGAGAGATATGTATTTATATATACACACACACATATATATACAGTGGAATCTCGATCTATCGTTTTTCAAGGGACCGATTGAAATGAACGATAAATTCGGGAAAACGATAGATGCGGAAACATAACAAAGCAATATGATCGTTGGGACTGGATAAAATGAACGACACATACGGAAAAACGATGGATGCGAAAACGATGGATCGAGATTCCACTGTATATATATATATATATATATATATATATAGATATAGATATATAAATAGATAGATAGATAGATATATATATAGATATAGATATAGATATATATTATATATATATATATATATATATATATATATATATAAAAGAATATTTCCATAAATTTTCGAACATCAAATATTTAATTTCATCAAATATTTAATTATTTATAAATTTGTAGTAATATCATGAAGAAATACACACACACACACACATATATATGAGCAAATTTCTATAAATTTTTCGAATATCACAGAAGTATTTCCTGTGCATAAGCTCTTGTTAACCGCATATTTATCTCTTTACAGAAGTTTGCTCCACTGGCGAGAAACAATGCCGCAGCAGGAAATGTGTCGACTCTTCTCTGGTGTGTGACGGAAAGGACGACTGTGGCGACGGATCTGATGAAGAAAATTGCATAGGTTCGGTTATATTTGGTGTTCTTGGTTATATCCTTTTCAAAATCCAACAGCTTAATATATTGGAGGGAATTCTTTTCCATCCAGCGTACACATCGGCTATGTCTCGCGGATGACCCCATAACTGGAGCGAAACCTAAGTCCAAGGATGCGTGATACGCTGCAGGTGTACAAAATTGCATTGCGAGTAAAAAATGTTGTTGTTGTTGTTGCTGTTGTAACTTATGATCCCTGGCCTGAAGTATTCCAGGACCAGGTCCATATAGGATTGCGGGCTGAGGAGTGAGAATTAAAATGACACCAAAGGGGACACAGTCCGATTTAGCTTGGTGGTACCTCAACTTACACCGAGCATGCGCAGAAGTCGACATCTTGGGGGATCGTACCTTCTCTCACCATTTAACCTCATTGAATGAATTTTCGGTCTACGGTTTTTAAGTGCCCTTATCCGGCATACAGTATTTAAGGACGTTTATCGGGATTTAAACCGACCATCCCCAGCTTCAAGCCCAACGCGCTTCCACTAGGCTATATATATATATATATATATATATATATATATATATATATATATATATATATATACCAGGTGGTTATAATTAAACTTCCCCTATAAACGGCATCCTACAGCGCAAATGGGTGAACGGAATGCAACGAAATTTTGTATATGGGCTATACACGAGATGCGCTCACGGAATTTCGAAATAAAAAATTTAGTTCCAAAATGTCCACCAGAGGGCGCCTTTTCGGGAAAAACATGAAATTTAACACAATAAAAGACCAAAACGGAATACAGAAACAATATTAACATTTATTGACTAGTTTTTGATCACTTTGTCATCGAACCACATTAAATAAAGGTAAGGAAATAAATAACAGTACATCTTTGCTGTTTGAGAAGAAAAAAACAGTTGAGTTTGAAGAAACAAGTACAGATTATGACGTAATGTCACAAGAGGAGCTAGTTGTTTATCGTGTCCAGGACAATGTAAGGAAAGGTTAATGTTTTCCTTACATCACGCTTCATGTGCGAAACATCACAACTCATCCGTTACGATCTGCTGTTGATGTCACTGTCCATCGGCTTCAAACTTTGCAGGTGACTGACGGTGGTCAGATTGAGCACCTTTCCTTACATCGTCCTGAACACGATTGACAACTGCTCATTTCGTCATAATCTGTACCTGTTTCTGAAAACTCAACTGTCTTTTTTCTCAAACACCTAAGGCGTACTGTTATTTACTTCCTTACCTTTATTTAATGTGGTTCGATGACAAGGTGATCAAAAACTATTGAATAAATGTTCAAATTGTTTATGTATTCCTTTTTGGTCATTTATTTTATTAAATTTGATGTTTTTCGATGAAAAACGCCCTCTGAGGGACATTTTTGAACAATATTTTTTTTTCGAAAATCCGTGAGCGCATCTCGTGTATAGTCTATATACCCAATGTGGTTACACTCCGTTCACCCGTTTGAGCTGTACGAGGCTGTTTATAGGGGAAGTTTAATTATAACCACCCGGTATATATTTATATATATATATATATATATATATATATATATATATATATATATATATATATATATATATATATATATCGTCGGTGTTCTGTAAAAAGGACGAATACCCATAGGGATTTACATACATATTCACCATTTTTGGACACCGATGATATATATATAGTCCAGTGGTAGCTCGTAGGGTATCTATCTATCTATCTATCTATCTATCTATATATATATATATATATATATATATATATATATATATATATATATATATATATATATATATATATATATAAATATATATATATATATATAATTATATATATATATATATATATATATATATATATATATATATATATATATATATATAAATATATATATATATATATATAATTATATATATATATATATATATATATATATATATATATATATATATATATAGCCTTGTGGTAGCGCGTAGGCAATACATATATATTATCGGTGTTCTAAAAGGGCGAATATGTATGTAAATCTATGGGTATTCGCCTTTTTACAGAACACCGACGATATAATTATATATATATGTGTGTGTGTGTGTGTCGGGCCCGCTTGAATAATTTTATTTTATGAACAGGAATTTGTAAGGTAGTGAGCTAACAAGATAACTGAAATGTGTTGGCAAAAATTATTTCAAACTGAGTCTCTGCAGATGGGAATAATGAGAGGCACAGAGTGGAGAAGGAAGTCTTGTATTACTAACTTCTCATAGTCCTCTGAATCCATTAAAGCAGGCACTATAGTAACTTCAACAATTTCTCGGCAAATAAACAATCCCTAAACGACACTTTCACTTTTATCCATTATTTTTCCATTAAAACGAGTATCTTCCGATAACTATCGGTTAGTGAAAACTGCTGTTAATTCAAGGTCTGAATTAGCGATAGGCGATGCCCTTAAATTTGTGCAAAATTTGCTCTAATTAAACATATAAGCGAAATGTTTGTCACATTTTTTTTAAACACGGGTACTGGGCTCAAACAAGGCATATGAAATACAATAATTTGACTTCCGTGAAAGAAATAAATTAATAGCCTTCAGAACACAATTTATTTTTTTATTTGAGCACGTTTTCAAATGTTTTTCCCCTGAAATGTCTATGTAAATATCATTAAAAAAAACACTTCAACAATTAGAAATTTTGTTTAAAAAAATCCAAATTCAACTGTAAATGTGTATTTAATTTTTCAATATACGAATATCTGTCAATTGCATTGCTATGTTAGCATGTCTTTTTTTTAATTAGTACATAGGTAATGTTTGAAAATAAATTGTCTTCTGGTTCTATAAAAATTTTATTGATAAAATATTTTGGTCACTTTTAACCTTCTAACAGTACAGTAGTTACAGTAGTTTCAGACGAAATAGATGGTACGGTCGGGTCAGATCCGACCCGATCTCTTTTATGATGAGGTTTTTGGTAGAAATAAGTATACAACAATCTTTTTTTGTTTTATAATAATGTTTATTGATGATATTTTACATGAAATAAAAAACTTTTTGTAGAAAAAAAGACCAACGAATTGTAATTTTGCTAAACACAGAAAATCTCTCTGGCATTTACATAGAATGTTGTATTTATTAGGTCTAATATGTAATTTAGTCTTGCACCTAGTTTTAGAAGTTACTGAACCAAATATCCGTGTATAAAAATGTAAAAAATAGCATATACTGGCATTTTTGACCTTCAAAATCGAAATAAAAATATTAAAATTCTAAAAAAAAAAATGACTAGTGATCATGAAAAATGTTTTTCAACAAAGACACTCATATTTACTGCAAACTTATAACTGCAAACGCTCCAACACCTGTTGCAAGACTGCCTGGTAGGGTTCCTTGTCAACTTGATCTCTTGCAATGACAGGGGAGAGTACGAAAGGGGGAAAACACACCCCTAGGTTGGATAAGACCCCCCACCATGCCGTTAGAGGGTTAAATTTTTAAAAAAATTATACAGTAATTTTTTGCTTTAGGAAAAATATTTTCAGATATTTTTGTCTGAACCAAAAACCCTGAAGATAGGTAAATAAAAATGCAGCCAAGTAACGCTGTACAAAATTTCATAGATATATCTCTCAAGTAATTTTTGATATATCTCAGTAAGAGATATATCAACATAATATATCTAAGATAAATTTATCTAAAAGAAATATATGTATCTTTCTTTTAGATATTGCTGTCTTAGAGGTCAAATCCGAAGAATTCAGTTCCGTGACAAACAGACTTAAACGCCTAATGCATACGAACATTTATTATACGTCCGTAAACCTCTCTCCCCGACATCGCTAGCCCGTATAATGTTACGCCTAGGTAGCAAGAAACGATCGTAAAAATCAACAAGCCGTATCTCGTTCGCTGGTGGTTAATGCATTTCTAAAAATAGTTTGAAGATTCGGTTGACTCCAAGGTTGTGTCATACGCATGTCATGTTAGACTGTGCTATTGCTATATCAAGAATATTTGAGATGATAATTCTTCTTAAGTTGGAACAAATATTTGTTCTTTGCTACGTGTGCAAGTTTGATTTAAATTAACATTTTAAAATACTATCTGTGTCTATTTTTTCTGAACTTTATAATACAAACACAGTGGTTTTATCTGTAAGATATATATAATTAAAATATACAGGGTGTCCACAATTAAAGTCCCACTTTCAAAAGGCTGCAAAAAAAGAACCACTGGTCAGAATGACTTCAAATTTGAACTGAATATACTGGAAAAAGGGGGCAATGATTTGGCATAATAAAAAAAGTTCCAAAATGTATCAATAGATGGCACTGTAACATTTTGGAACCTTTTTTTTTATTATGACAAATCGTTTCCCCCTTCTTCCAGTATATTCAGTTCAAATTTGAAGTCAGATGGGGTGTCCATAATTAAAGTCCCACTTTCAAAAGGCTGCAAAAAAAGAACCACTGGTCAGAATGACTTCAAATTTGAATTGAATATACTGAAAGAAGGGGGAAACGATTTGGCATAATAAAAAAAAGGTTCCAAAATGTTACAGTGTCATCTATTGATACATTTTGGAACTTTTTTTATTATGCCAAATTGTTTCCCCCTTCTTCTAGTATAATTAGTTCAAATTTGAAGTCCTTCGGACCAGTGGTTCTTTTTTTGCAGCCTTTTGAAAGAGGGACTTTAATTATGGACACCCTGTACATAATCTTAAATTATCATAAAAATATGACTCAATATGTCTAGTGGTAGTGAAATGGAGTCTAAACTGTCACTCATGCAAATTATGAAAATAAGTGAATATGAAAGGTAAAAGCATTTTATTTTTACCAAACTGTGTAAAATAAATAGAAATACACGCTTGGAAAAACTTTTTTAAACAATACTTTTTTTCGGTACACAAAAAGAAAAAAAACACAGGAAAGGAGGTTAAAGTATAAATGTACGCAGGATGCACATTGACACTACAGCTTTATAAAGTTTTTTGGAAAACGTGAACATTGTATAAACATATGGTCTGTGCTATTCGATTATAAAATTTCTATTGAATATCTAAAGCCTTCAAAATAATAAAAAAAAGTGTCATTTTGATAATTTTATGTGCAGGTTCACATTTTAGAGCTGATTTAAGTGTCCGAAAATTTTCGACTAGATGAGATATACCACATAAATAAGAAATTATGTACGCATGTAAAGAATCATGGTATGTTTCAAACTAATTTTAATGTTGTAACACTGGAGAGACGGCTACCGTCGTTTTGGCGGTTTCGGAAATACTATTGAGCGCTATGTTTGTATTTATGTCCTCAGGCATCTGAAATTTCATGACTTTTTTCTAATTTTACGCGAAATATGCACACACTTTTACAAAATTATATTCGATACTAAAGAGGGGGAGAAAATGTTTTGTATACCTACTAAGACTGAGAGCCGTCAATTTGATGGCAATATAAAAAACAGGCAGAAATCTTTAAAATAATACAAGAAAAATGTTTGTTACTTTTCGTCTCTTCCCCCTTTTGCAAATAACAGAAATATTGGCTCAGAAATATTGGTGTTGAAAAATAAGGACTCCACAAACCATGCATATATTTTTAAACCATACCAGGTTGCCATCTCGGCATACTTGCATAAAAATGTATCTAAATATATACTAATTTATTATATAGTGGTATAAAATAGTTCAAATTTAAAGAATTTTATCATTTAAAAAAGAAAAATTTAAATATTCAAGATAAAATCAAAAATCTTCAAAATAAAATTAAGTTAAATTCTTGACTTTATTTTAACCGTCAAAATGACAGCGTTCAGTCCTTTTATTTAAAAAAATATTCCCGACTTTCTAGTGTTAAATGAGTACCAACACCTTTAAAACTGCTGTGTACTAACCGTATTGCATTCGTTCACCTCAATGTTAACCTATGGAGAAAATGTGTCCAAGGATTGCCGAAATAGATTTAAAGATTTTTTTTTTAATTGTACTCCGTAATACAGAAAGAAATTTTACACCTTGGGGCATTTTCCGTTTAAAAAAATGCAAATAATATTTTTAAATTAAAATTATTAGGAGAAAAGAAAATCTGGTATAGTGTGATTTAAACCCTCATCAATTCCTTTGGAGGCTGAAATTTATAAAATGAATCCTGTTGCAAGTAGCAGATAAGTTCAGGCTATCTGAAAAAAACCCATTTTTATTGGATTATCAGCATTTATGTATCTGTAGGTGGTATACACATTTTCTCCATAGGTTAACACTGAGGTGAGCGAATGTAATAGTGTCAGTACATAGAAGCCTTAGGAGTACAACTTGGTCGGAAGATCTCCCAGTTAAGTTTTAACGCTGAAAAAGTTGGTCTTTCTTTTCTAATGGGATTAACCTTTTCAGGACAAGTTCTTCCATATTCCGAGTGTGGACGCCCAGAAATTGATCCGATCACTTTTGCGGACTTCGACCGCATTGTCGGAGGTCAAGAGGCAGTTCCGGGCAGCTGGCCTTGGATGGCGGACTTGCAAGCGGACATCATATCGCCGAACGGGCACATATGTGGCGGAGCACTTCTAAACGCACAGTGGGTCCTGAGTGCGGCGCATTGTTTCTTGGATGGACCGTAAGTAAAGTCTTCCATATTCTGTATTAAGGTAGCTGCCTACGTTGAAATGGCCGTTTTTTGTGCAAAATTTCGTTTTTTTTTTTTATTATTGATCTCTTTTAGAAGTAGCCAACCTTATTCGGCAAACAACCCCCCCCCCCCCTTTTCAAAAGAAAAATTACTCAGCGCCCCCTTGCAAATTTTCCGCCCTAAGCTAACAAACAGAGATTCAGTGAGAAATTTACGTCTTTTTATGTATATATATATATATATTTATATATGTCCTTCAACATAGTTAAGAAAATTTACCTCTGGAGGTGTGGGGTCAAGTGTTTCTCTCTCGTCACTTGACTCGGTTCTAAATTACGGAACCGGTTTGTAGGGGGCAATGCTTGCCACCTATACGATGCCCCCTTAAATGAATGACCATCAGTTTCGCCCTTTACTGAGAACAAATGGCGTCATAGCCAATCTTCTGGGCATTTGTAATAAATAAACATAGTTAAGAAAGATGCCGCAAATAAGACACCTTGAGACTTGACAAAATTATTTTTTAAAACCAACCATGGTTACATTCGTATTACACACACAAAATGGAGGTATCGAAGGAGTTTTTTATTTTTTTCATTCTAATGCGGAGGCACTTGTCGTTGGACATTCACCTTTTGTTATTCACCGCAATTTTACTGGCTACTTTATTATGGGAGCATCATATAGGTGAGCAAACATTGCTCCCCATGACACGGAAATGACCAAGCCTTATTCGGGATTTGAACCCAAGCCCACTGTGTGGCAGCTCAGACCGCTAACTACTACACCATTTGGCCGGCCGGGGGAAAAATATGGTATAGTGTATTTTAATCGCTTATAAATTCCTTTGGTGGACGACATTTATAAAGTGAATCCTGTTGCAAAGTGCAGAAAAGTTAAGGCTATCTGAAAATACCATTTCTATTGGATTATCGACATTTTTGTAGCCGTAAATAATAGACAAATTTTCTCCTCAAGTTAACATTGAGGTGAGCTAATGCAATAGGGTTAGTACACAGCAGCCTTAATCGATAATCCACTCATTAAAAGTATCTGAATTCTCAGTGGGTGGCAACTAACTTTTAAATGGCCAATAGTTAAACTAACTTTCAACTTTTCATCAAAGAATATTTTTGCTTAAAGCAAAGTAATGTTGATTTATTTCTATTTTGAAGAAATCATGCGTTTAAAATTTACAGCATGAGCTGTAGAGTGTATGCTGAATATGGTAAACATATATTAGAATGTTTAAAAATGCATCGTAATATTTTGAATCATATTGCATCTATCTTTTGAATACTTAGTCAAAGGTCTTTGCTAAATATAAGTTCAAATTTTTGATTCTTGTTGGGTAATTTGTCCAGTGAAGGGATCAGGCACCTCTTAAAATCTAAGAGACTCGAGAAACATATCCATATTTTTAATAATCAGTAGATATCAAAATTATTTGTTCAGAAATAGGAAAATTTTATAGGGAGTCAAACATTCTTGCTTCTTTATTTATACGGCTCTAATTTTTCCCTAGACTGAAGAGGAATTTTTCATTTTTTTAAAATTTCAACTATTGTTTTTTTTTTCAATGTTGTGTCATTGCGCGCAGACTTGCACCGGTATATTAATAAATATAATATTTTTTTTTTACTTCTAAAATGAATTCATATAGTACATCTTAAAATTCACTAACTTTGAAATCAAAATTCTTAGTTCTTCATGGGAAAAAAAAAAGTTTAATTTTTAATATTTTTAATTAAAAAAATTTGATAAATTTAATTGAAATTTTACTTTTTTTATCAGGAATAACATTATAGTTCGTAATTTTAATTATACATGTTTATATTACATGTGTGTAAAATTTCATGGTATTTTAGCCAACTGTTCTGGCGATATCATGTGCGCAATGACATTACAACGAAAAAACAATGGTTGAAATTTCAAACTATTGAAAAATTTCTCTTCAAGCTAGAAAAAAATTTAGAGCCATTTAATAAAGAAGAAATAGTGTTTAACCCTCAGTAAAATTTTCACATTTCTGAATAAATAGTTTTTATAACTACTGTTGATTGAAAATATGGATGTTTGTCGAGTCTCTTAGCTTTTAAAAGGTACTTGACCCCTTAAAATTCCTCTTACTAATGTCTACATTCTAATTTTGTAGAATAGAGAATTGATCTGTTATTGTTCTCAAGATGCATGTCATCAAAGCGTTTTACATCTTTATTGTACCATACAATTTCGAGAGGAAAGGGAACTTTATTAAAATATCATTATCTCAACTACAGTGAAGCATAAGCTACTTTCGCATTTGATGTTTTAATCCTAGCAAGACAACCTTTAGATACGAGTTTCAAACATCTTTAATAACGAGGGCGTGGCTGGGCTCCGAAGCTTGAATAGATCTTCTTGCGGATTATAAGAGTCAAATACAACGAAATTTTCCTTTTTTAACTGCTTGCAAATTTTAGGGCCAATGAAGAATTATTTAGTTAGAGATATATTTTAGCCTGTTTCAATTTATTCTCAACGCCAAAAAAATTTTTTTTTCTTATAGAAATGTAAAAAAATATTTAATAAATTGCCAATTTTTAAAAATTAATTTTTATTATCGACGTAATTTTTGCTGCTGTACACGTATATTTTGAATTTGGCATGTTTAAAAAAATGGCTTACCCAATTTAACAGTGTAAATAGGAATGTTTATAACTTTTTGCCTTTAACTGTTGTTCTAGACCAGGGATTCTCAACCTTTTTACTACATCGACCCCTTTTAAAAGAATGATTTTCTTCCTCGAACCCCTCACATTTTTCTCTATAATATACAGCTTACAACATAATTCCTTTACTATAAGCTTTATACATTTGGCCATGAAAACGGTTCTAATTGTAATATCGACTTCATTTTTTTAAAAAGATTCCTTACATTCCATTCTTTAAAATTAAATCATAATAAAAAATTGAATTTTTTGAAGGTTTTAAAGTGATCTCCCCCCTTAAGGTACAAAAAAAAAAGCCGACAGCGGCATTAGACACATATACAAAAGCGTCACGACATTCAGCTTTAGATGCGTGGATCACTCCGCCCTATGCAAATCTGTATTTATACATAATAAAACGAATATATTTTTCCTAATAATTACATTCCTAAAAATTAAATTAAATTTTAAAACAGAAAAATTTATTATCGACTCCCAATAGACCCCAGGAATACTACAGACCATTTTTAAACTTCCATCGACCCACAAGGGGACCACCTGGACCCCGTTCGGAATCCCTGATCTAGACAAAAATTGAGACTAATATTGTGTATGCTGCTAGGTGCTACCCATTGTTGGACGTTGCGTTGTTAAAATCTTAGGGAATTACTATCATGGTGCTGGAAAGTTGGATGGCGGGTCTGTTTGGTCTGGAACACAATGAAAATTGGACAAATTGACCAGAAGGGCATTTCAAAAGAAATAATCTATACTGGTTTACGACCTAATTTACTAAAGTCAGAGATACACAATATTTTTCTTAGCATGGCTTCGTAGAGGACTGGATTGGTGAGTCCGTTTAGAACGGTTCATAATAGATTGAATTTTAAAAGCAATCTTTGAACTCGAACGTGTATAAAAATGGAAATGCTGATAAGCTAAGTATTTTCACTCTTTTCCGATTTTTCATCAATGGAGGCTCGATTCGTTGATTATTTGAAACGTGAAAAATCCTGCTGACACATTCAACAAGAGGACTACCAAGCCTGTCCAGACGATCAGTTTTACCTTTTCTTTACGGGGTGGGATAGTATGTATCCCAAGAATACGGGCCCAAGAATGAATATATATATATATATATATATATATATATATATATATATAACTGACAGGCGTTGGCTTTGCCTGCTATAAAATATCGTTTTCAGTCTTCTTGTTTTACATTCCATGGCATCGAGGGAAGGCATACACTCAAAAAGTACTCAGCATCATCTAAATTAAATAGAGTTTATTCAGTTCAATGTCATATAAACCACCTCTCCAAATCTGAGCGTTTCAGAGCTCGCCATTTTCAAATTGTGGACCCAGCTGACACGCGTCCACTAGCAACGATTAAATCCCGCGTTCTGACAAAAATTCGCGGGCATCTCCGCGCGTCAACTCTCCCTGCACATGCGCAGAGCCCAAACCAGACATCTTTCAGGGATAAATGTAAATGTTTCCTCCTCGACCGCAGAACCCACAGGCGTGCCAAGATTACATAATGAAAAGGGGAATTTCCCTTTCCCAATTCGCGTCTTGAAATACGAACAATTAGAGGCGAATTACGCCACGAATATAATTTAATTCCCAATCCCCCTTTAATTTTAAGGGAATCATTCTTTTCCCACTAAATCCTTGACATATATATGGCTCGATTTGAGGCGGAACGTGCCGGAACGGCGTTCCGGTACCTCTCTTTAGGAAAAAAAGAAATTACGATAGTAAAAAGTATTCATTTAATCACAAATTATTCTGTGGTTAGGGATTCGATAGCCATATCTTCGAGTGAATGTGAAAGTGGCTTCTCACAGATGATTCTCTTTATCACACCATTGAGATCATCAACAGATTCTGGCCTGTTGTTTGTAAAGATAAATGGACCTCCTCTTCGGGTCTTTAATCCAGCTAAATATGTTAATTCTTGGCTTGTGTCTGGACACCATCAGCATCAGCCGTCAAGAGTAAGGAGAGGTCAAGAGACAAGAAGTATGATGAAAATATGTTGAAGTTTTAGACTTTTAGGATGGGCCGACAACTTAAACAGTCACGAAACTGTTCTTCTTTACTGCTTTTATTAGAGTAATAAAAGCAAAACAAAATACAAAAAATGTGTTGTAGTAAAGTACTACAACGCATTTTTGTATTTGTTTTGCAAAATAAAATTTGGAATAAAATAAAATGTCCAAGTATTTGCGTAACTAAAGGTTTCTTTTTTTCCAGGCCAATAATTTGGAATTACCAAAGCCACCCCGGAAGGTTACAGTTCTGGCACCTCTATTTCTAGAAATCGAGCACTGCATATATATATATATATATAAACCCCTTAAGGGCCCTTCTTACAAAGGGGGTATTCAATTTCCCGTTCTAAAGCGGGAATCGGAAAAATGAACCGCGTAAGCTAAAGGTTAACCATTGGTAGAAACAGTTATATCTTAATCGTAGAATTAGTGCTGAGAGATAACCACTTGGGTGGAGAGTGGTGGGAGATTCTTGAAGAATCCAACCCAGATGTTTCCACCTATTAAAATACTTTATACCATTATTTTTCATATTTTTTCTGTATCAAAAAAGCTTTCTTCCTTTATTTGTGAATATTTATGGTTAACAGCATGGAAAATCCAAAGAGCTGGAGGATTCACCTCGGAAATCACCACAAGTTTGAAAAGGATTCATCTGAACAAGTACGATACGCGCAGCGTATCGTGATCTATGATGACATAACACCGGCAGAGGTAGGTTGACATTACAAATTTTCCTCCACAAGAAAAACAAGATTATAATTATAATTAAGACTTTTTGATATGTTTAAAATTTCTCATGTGTTTTAATCATTGAATGACAATGTATGTGTTCAGAAGACCACTATATCCAACTCTTGACTCTTAATAACGCTTGAAATCAAGAAAATTAAGTGGTTCACCTCACATTAATCAAAGTCTCTTTCTAAGAAAGCTGATTTTGACACCATGCTTTGAGTTTTTTCTCGGAAATAAAAGATAATAAAGCTACTACTACAAAATCAATTAATAATGAAACTAAAATCGATGTAATTCTCTTATGAATAAGATCACACCGTTTTAAAAATATTCAATGTAAATGCATGTATAACTCAACATATTTAACCCTTTTGTAACATTCTAAGGAAGTTCATTATGTGCATTATTTGATTCTCTGAACTAATTTTTATCTTCTATTAAAAATCAAAGGATTTAAAATGGTTGCAACATGAAATATTTATAATTTTTTTAAATTATAAGGAGTTTTAACTTGCAATTATTTATACAATTTTACTAATAATGTAGAGGTAAAATCGTTCTCTAAATTTTAAATAAGTCTTAAAACCTTGCATTTTTATTATAAAATCTTAAGATCTTATCTTATATCTTCATGAATAATCCTTTATTTTGTTTCGTTCGTCATTTCTACCAATGTTTGCTATTAACTATTATTTGATAATAAGGTTGGAGGGCTTGAAAACCTGGACATGGACGGCGATGCGGCTTTGATCAAACTGAATGCTCCAGTGCAATTCAACAAATATGTAAAACCAATATGTTTACCAGATCCCGGGATTAAGCTTAATATCACGAGTAATTGTTATGCTACAGGATGGGGAGCTACTAGAGGTAAGTCTTGATGTCAAGGGATTTAGGTTACCTGTTATCACGCTCTGTAAAATAAGTTTTGACCCGGGAAAAGTTTACCTTTTCCATGTAACTTGGGATTTTCGTAATTCTTTTAATGGGGACATTTTAAGACACGAGACAAGATTCGTATGCAGATTTTCACAAGCTCAGGCATAAATTAAAGCTAGTACTGTTTTCTTTATTTTCTAATGCAGAAGCACTTGCGAGACATTTGCCTTTTGTTATTCACCGCAAAGTCTTGCTGGCTTACTAAGTGTTTTACCAATAATTGTCTGACATCATATCGGTTTGTAAACTGATGTTTTTTGCAAATTTTTGTAAACATTTAAATGAATTGAATATTACGTTACAGGGCTATGGTAAGACACTTGATGTTATCTTTGGTTACATAAATTCTTTTGAAATAAGACGAGAAGTTTCTATGAGGGATGTAGAAAGTGAGAATTTTAGATACTTCTCAAACCTCACATCAATGATCATCAAACATCATCATGTACATCAATGATCTCCCCAAAGATGGCAGAATAGACCGCCAATGCATTCAAAAGCTATTTGTAGACATTATCGAATCAAGTGTTGGGCAGTTCGTTACAAGCTTTGCTAATTTCAGAGAACTGGATGAGATGGCAAAATTCATTAAGTTTCCAGACGGTATCAAACTGAATGAACTAAACCTGCAAATGTTTTCATGGATAGATATGGAAGATTTGAAGTGCAGTTAATTGAATTTCAGAGTAGCTCAATTTGGAAGCAGAAATTTGTTGATCTTAGAGATGACTTGGAAAATATTGAAAAGGAGCGATTAGAGACGGGAGTAACAGAGAAAAATGCGGAAAACGAAGTATTAAGGACTTGGAATACTATTCCAGATTACTATGTCTGTTTAAAAAACCTATCAGCAGCATTTCCATATATATTTTCGTGTACATATGCTTGTGAATTTTTGTTCGTGTTGAACTTGCTTAAGTTTCGTAACAGAAGTATCCTGACGGATGATACGTATAATGCATGCATATTTCTCAATGTTACTAAATATAGACCCTATATAAAATCTCTGCCATCAGTTCTCCAGCAGCAGACGTCCCATTGACAATATATAAAAAGAGTCAACAAGTTTTCTGTCTCTTATTTTATCGAATGTTTCATTTTGAAAGTTTTAACGGTTCAGGGTTGTTAAAATGTAGTTTTGAAGGTAAATAAATATGTTTTATTTTTTATACATCATTTATAAGGGATTTAAAATTCGAAAAAGATTATCTGTAACAACCTTTTACTGTGTTTTAGTCATAAATATATATAACTGGGAAAAATTAATGACTGCTTAATCGAAAAATGTAACAGTTAGTGTTAACTTTTTCTGTTCATGCCAATAATAGTGTCTTTACATTGTGTGATTATGTATGGCCATTAAAGTTATACTTACAGACTAATAGAAAATATCCACAAAAAAAACTTTTCGTAAATGCCTGTCATAATTATTTTCATTCATTCAGTTTTAAATAATTTACATAATCACTTACAAATAAAATATCAAGATATGAAATAATTTGTTCTCAATAAATTTTGGTTGGCAAGTGGAAAAAATTTGTGTCAGAAATTTGGCAGATTTTAGCACGCACTCTCAAAAAGGTTGCCCTACCCTGGTCTAGAATAGCACCTTTTGAAAACTGGGAGGTTGAAGCAGCAGGCAACACTCTCTCTACGACCTTGCGGCTTGTAGATTTTTTCAGAAACTATTCAGCGTAGAAATTTGTGTTGTTACGTTCTTTGATTTCGAAGGTGAACAGATGTTTTGTATCTGATCTTAAAATAAAGTTACTTTCGATATGACTTTTTAATTGTTAATGTCAAACTGGTAATTTAAACTTAAGGCTGCTATGTTCTAACTCTATTGGATTCGCTCAACTCAATGTTAACATATGGGGAAAATTTGTCTAATATTTACAGCTACATAAATGCTAACAATCAAATAAAAATGGTATTTTCAGATAGCCTGAACTTTTCTGGACCTTGCAATAGGATTCATTTTATAAATTTCGTCCACTAAAAGAATTTATGATAATTTAAAACACACTATACTAGATTTCCCCCCCGAATAGTTTAAATTAAAAAATATTATTTGCATTTTTTTAAACGAAAAATGCTCGAATGTGTTAAAATTCCTTTCACTATTACGGAGTACAATTTTTTTTTAAAAATCTTTGAATCCAAGTCCGCAATCCTTGGACAAATTTTCTCTATAGGTTAACACTGAAGTGAGCGAATTTAATAGGGTTAGAACACAATAGCCTTAAGGTAACTAGGATGTTATTTACCGGGCGAAAATCGATTTGTTTTCAATTTGGATTTTAAAAAATAGAGAACATTTTTCTGATTAATAAAGTATATAAAATCTATAGGTTTGAAGCATAAAACACTAGTTAATTCAGATAATAAATGTATAAGCAAACAAGGCCTTTCCCATTTTTAGAAGAATTTTTTTAAAAGAACACTTTAAAATGTTTCTACATAACAGTCATAATTTTTCTCTTAATTATTACGTTTCATTTCAAGAACTGGAAACTCTACTTGTCTTTAGAGATCTAAGTTCTGCAGAACCTTCCCAAAAGTGTATTCATGGATGCACTCACACCACAAATGAAAGTTTAAGCAATCGTGTGTGGAAATGAGTATCCAAAATTACCTTTGTTGGCATAAACACATTACAGACTGCAGTGATGGATGTTGTAATATATTTTAGTGATGGTGTTATTAGTGAAAGTGAAGAGTTAAAAGCTTTAGGAATTATTCCAGGTAGCTACACCTGTGCGATACTTCGAAAAATCGATAAAATTCGCATTTGAGAAACTGAGATAATTGTTCAGGAGGTCAGTAAAGAAGCTAGAACACTCAAAAGGCAATATAAAAGGAAACTCGAATCTTCAGAACTATTATTTCGGGAGGAATATGGTGCAGGAAAATTTTATATATTAAAAATACTGATGGTATAGTGAGTTGTAGAATGATTTTTTGCATTTTGCTCGAAATGTTTTTTTTTTTTAATTTAGGTACATTTATTTAAAAAATTATCTATTCCGCAAAATTAGCATTTTGTTTCATTGCATTCATTGCCAAAGTTCATTGAGTGAACTAATTCAAATTTATTTCCAAAATGTACTTTATTATAGAGTGATAGATTTTGTTTAAAAGCATGTTATTTTTTGCACATTTTCTAACCGTATAGCATTCAATTTTTTTTTCTTTTACTATATATAATGCATGCTACAATGGAAAAAGGTTCACTTGAATGTTTCAATACAGATTTACATATTTATATAAATTTGTAGCACTTCTGTAAAGAATAAAATACTTTAAGCATATCTGCATATAAGCATGTTTCAAAAGACTATTGCTCGAAAACATCATTGCAATTCCTTCTGTAAAACATAATATTTTAAATTATGGATGACTTTTACTATAATATAATAAGAATTAACCGAACTTTCTACAGTCATAATATTTCGACTAGTTAATAGTATTTACTTGGGAAATACTGAGGTTATATGTGATGGAAATTTTTATGTTTTCCATTATCGAATCTGTGTCCATTTCTCCTTAATACTCCTTTAACAGACGTTGAGTGAAAGGATTATTAAGGGGACGATTCCTTAAAGGATTTGTAAGGAAACGACGTCACTGGTAAAGACCTTAAGGAAACGAGTGAAAATGAGATTTCGCATGGAACAAGTTTTCTAATCAAAACACCTTAAGGCTGCAGTGTCTTAGTCGAATTGTATTATTAAATAAAAATTATCCATTAAGCAAATTTATGTCCGTTACGCAGATGTTGTAAAATATAAGCTCATTGCCATTCGCTCAGATCAATGTTAACCTATGGAGATTTTTTTTCCCAATGATTGTCAACTTCGATTGAAAGATTTGTTTTTAAAATTGTACTTCATAATAATGTTCATAATAATATGTTCATAATAATGTTCAGTGTTAACCTATGCAGTAAATTTTCCAACGATTGACGACTTGTATTTAAATTTTATTTTTAAAATTGTACTTCATAATAATTTTCTTAATAATAGGTTCATAATAATGCTAAGTGTTAACCTATGGAGTAATTTTTTTCCGATGATTTTTGACTTGGATTTAAAGATTTGTTTTTAAAATTGTATTTTATAATAATGTTCGTAATAATGTGTTCATACTAATGCTCACTGTTAACCTATGGAGTAGTTTTTTTCCTACAACAGTAAAGTTGGATTTAAAGATTTGTTTATAAAATTGTACTTCATAATAATGTTCATAATAACATGTTCATAAAAATGCTCAATGTTAACCTATGGAGAATTTTATTTTTCCGATGATTGTCGACTTGGATTGAAAGATTTGTTTTTAAAATTGTACTTCATAATACTGTTCATAATAATGGGTTCATAATAATGCTCAATGTTAACCTATAGAGTACTTTTTTCCAATGGTTGTCGACTTGGATTTAAAGATTTGTTTTTAAAATTTTATTTCATAATAATGTTCATAATAGTATGTTCATAATAATGGCCAGTGTTAACCTATGGACCAAATTTTTTTCCAATGATTATCGACTTGGATTTAAAGATTTGTTTTTAAAATTGTCTTTCATAGTAATGTTCATAATAATGCTCGCTGTTAACCTATGGAGTAATTTTTCCTTAAGACAGTCTTGTATTTAAAGATTTTTTTAAAAATTGTACTTCATTATAGAGAAGGAAAATGTTTACTCTCTTATCTTATTTATTTTTAAAATTTCGTTCACCTAAGGAAATAATGGGCATTTAAAACCTAGTATACTTCATTTTTTCCCTGGAAACTTTAAATTTAAAAATATTATTTGCGTTTATTTTAAAGAAGGGAAAAGAAACTCGAGTAAAAAATTTCTTTTCTTACGTAGTACATTTTTAAAAAAAAATCTTTAAAAGATTCAAGTGAACAATCATTGGAAAAATTTTCTAGCTGTGAGAATCCATCATGTCTATTACTCAGGCTGTTGTGTACTAACCTTATTGGATTCGCTCACCTTAATGTAGACTTATGGAGAAAATGTGTCTAAGATCTTGGGTCTTTTTTATTTTTTTTAATGCAAATAATATTTTTAAATTTAAATTGTTCGGTTAAAAAATATGGTATAGTGTGTTTTAAACGCTCATAAATTCCTTTGGTGGTCGAAATTTATAAAATGAATGCTATTGCAAGGTGCAGAAAAGTTCAGGCTATCTGAAAATACCATTTTTATGGGATTATTAGCTTTTATGTAGCTGTAAATAGTATACACATTTTCTCCATAGGTTACACTGAGGTGAGCGAATACAATAAGGTTAGTACAAAGCAGCCTTAAGGGGAGTCATCACCTTTAAATCTTCAAAAAATCGATTTTTTTTCATTTTTAGAATATTTGAACATTTCTGGATCATTTAAAACAAACTGCGTAGCATTTTTCTCGTAATGAGGATTTTCATACTTATGCTCACTGTATAAAAGAAACTACTGCAGATATTGCTTCCAAATTTTGAGGGTGAATGTATAATGATGCTACCAAAAATATGCAACTAATTTTTTTTAAATCCTTTTACTCAACATTTAAAGCATTGGACTTGTAATTTCGATGTGCTTTTTCAGTTTTTTCGAATCTAATTGTCCTGGAGTAAATATATTTTGGTTTTTAAAGATTTAAATAGGTGTAGAGTAATACCTAATGTTTTTACACTACAAAAATGAAAGAAAAATATTATTGAAACTTTATTAGTGTTGTTGTAAGTCTGCGCGCAGTGTATCAGTATAAATTAGAAATTTTCAGAAAATACAATAAGTTTTTACTTTATCAAAAAAAAATTCTCATTTACTTGTTGTTAGAATAAAAGAGGCAACTGCGTTAAGTCTAAGAATTCCGTGGACCGGGAAAATAGACATTTTAATTACATATACAAGATACAGTACAGATAGACACAGACTGGTAAAAAAAAATGATCAACACATGCATTAATAAACTTATACAGGATTCCACAAAGAACGAATGGTAGCTTTTAATAAGACATCCAATAGAAATCTTTGATAAGAAAACAAATCAGAGAGAAGGGAAAGAACTGAGATAATATGATGTCACATAAGATATGCTGTCACATTGATGCGATTGCATTGCTAGCAATTGTAATGAAATTTATTCAGGGAACCATAACGTTTAGAGAAGGAATACTGAAAATTTCATGTATAATTGACAACAACAACAAAATTTCAGGTAGTCTCTTCTAACGAAACTACCACGGGTTATTAACGTAGGATAACTTATCGTTGCTTACCTCTCTTGTATGTATATATATATATATGTGTTATTTATATATGTAATGTATCTATAAGTACGTATATATATATATATATATATATATATATATATATATATATATATATATATATATATATATACATATATAAACTTTTGACGCATTTTGGTACTTTTCTGTTTAACTGTTTACTGCTTGCTCAAGCGATACAGACTGGGTTTGTCAGGCTGCCAAAATTTTAATTCGCGACGCAGGACATCTGAAATTTTGCTTTTCGAGGGACCGTTATTGACGAATGTAATCCTAAGTTTAAAAAGTTATAGAAGTTCGAACAAACAGCTAAAATTTTGACTTGTGTAAAGGGGATGGCTCCCCTTGAGTAACATTTTAAGAATGCTAAGGATAAATAAAAACAAAATGTCTTGTGTAGAATCGGGAAACTGTAAATTCGTCTTTTGCTTGATATAATTTATGTGAGTAGATTTGAGCAAAATTCTAATACAGAAAATGTAAGTTCATTTCATGTTAAAGGGGATCTCTGACAAGAAGTGCAACGGATGCATTCCGGGTATGCAGCTTTCATCTAATTATATTTCCATGCTGTTGAAGATAACAAAATTATTCGTAATATTAGCTCAAAAAAAAAAACTCCACGCAAAGTGTCAGAACTTTCTTCCAAAGAGCAGTAAGAATATAAATTACAATTGTCCGCAATACTTACGATGTCATGGCTTTCGCCCTCTCCCAAAAAGTGAAAAAAATTTCAGGTAGTCTCTGCTAACGAAACTTCCGCGGGTTATTAATGTAGGATTACTTATCGTTGCTTTTGTATGTATATATGTATGTATGTGCTATATATATATATATATATATATATATATATATATATATATATATATATATATATATATATATATATATATATATATATATATATACATATATATATATACATATATATATATATATATATATATATATATATATATATATATACAGTCGAACCTCCATATATCGAAGTAGCAAAATGCCGGAAAAAAATTCGATATATAGAAATTTCGATATATAGAATTGATCTTATTTTTATCATAATTCTCCTAAAATATTAACATTAAAGCTAATTTTCGTATACGAAACTCCATTTCCAATTTATATTCGAATCACATTAAATGAAAGTTAATAGCTAAAAAATGTATTAATATGAAAAATTTATTGAGTACTATATACCTTTAAAAAAACAATAATCCAGACAGTGGTTACAGTGATTACAGTTACATTCTTTAAAAAAAAAACTACGAATATTTTGCCGAACAGCCAGTTTTGCGGAAAGTTCATCGAAGAAATGCTCGCTTTTATTCCGTCCATTAAAAACTTCATCAGGGACATTTTTCACGAATTAAAGTCCGCGAAGTATTGTTACAAACGCCAAAAATTGAGAGATTTTATTCTAAAGTGGAATAAAATCTCCCTATATGTCGTGAAAAAAATTTCGATATATAGAGATTTTTTCGATATATAGAAACAGTTTTTCTATGTAATGAACATGGAGATTTGCTAAGAGTTCGATATATAGAAAATTTCGATATGTGGAAGTTCGATATATGAAGGTTCGACTGTATATATATATATATATATATATATATATATATATATATATATATATATATATATATATATATGTATATATATATATATATATATATATATGTATGTATGCATGTATCTATATATTTGTACGTATGTATATACATATATATATGTATGTGAAATTTTTGAAGCATCTTGGTACTTTTCTGTTGTCCAAGCGATACAATCTGGGTTTGGCGCGCTGCCAAAACTATAACTCGCGAGGACGGATGGACGGACGGTTTTAGAGTCTGAAATTTTCCTTTCTGGAGGACCGTTATGGAGGAACGTAATCCTACATTAGAAATCGCAGCAGTAAAGTCTAGCTTGAGTTTTTTTTACTACAATCCGGTACCAAAGTGCACGATTTATCTGCATAAAATTGAGATCGGACATCAGTTAATAGCCTTAAAAAAAGCTGTTGCTTTTTGAAAAAAAATTTTAAAAACTTTTTGTAGTGATGCTCAGCTTTTAAATGTTTTATAGGCACGGGAAGCTCCGATCGTCTGAAACAAGCGTACCATCCAGTGCAGTTCAATTCACTTTGCCAAAGACTTGTCGGAGATCAGTTTAACCCAGAAACAATGCTATGCGCCGGAAGCATGGCTCCTCTCAACGGAGTTTGTCATGTATGTATTTAACATTAGTATATTCGTTTGTTAAACTTAGTAAGTACTCCGCTGCTGTCTAAAATTAATCTACTGTTTAAAGAGATTCTGTTCCTCCATAATTAGAAATTAGTCTACAGACTGAATACTTATGTTATTTACCAACATTTCTTCTAAATATCAAATGGTCATTGTACAATAACTTATCAATGTAAAAAGAGAGAGTGAGATGGTGTTTATAGAACCACCTCCATGTACACCATAGATGGGCCCGAGGTATACTAGTGGTAACGCGTAGGGCTTCGAACTGGGGAAGCTCAGTTCGAATCCCGACGAACGCCATTAAATACCTTCGTGTCTAATCCGTATATGGGTATGTTACACTCTTAGACCGGAGAGTCCTTCCACGAGGTCAGCGGGTGGAGGAAAGTGCGAGTCCTCCAGATGTCGCTCCTGGGAGTGTTCGATCAAAATTGAGGTTTCATCAAGGCAGCAATGTTGATTCTCCTGTATGGTGCCTAAAAAGTGGTCAACAATTTCCGAGGTATACAGTTTGAATGTCTGAGGACAAGTGCCTCTTAATTAGTCCGCGCCCCCCACAAATAATAAATAAATAAATAAAATAAATAAATAAATAATAATCCATTGATTGTCAATATTTTTTCTTTAAAAAATTGTATGCCGAACCCCAAGAAAGCGCAAACTCAAATAGGGGAACAAAAACTGGGATATTTTAGTTAATTTATCAGTTAATGAAAAATGCACGAAGTACTTCAATGAACACGCACACCAAAAGAGACCTTAAACCTTTCCTTACCAGGTATGTATTCCAAGAATACGGGTCCAATAGTGTGTGTATATATATATATATATATATATATATATATATATATATATATATATATATATATAACCCCGTTAATGGCCGTTCCTACAAAGGGGGTGTGTAATTTCCTGCTCTAAAGAGAAAATCGGAAAAATGGGCGCCGTAAGCTGAATGTTAGTAATTCTCATTTGAAGCATTTGAGAAAACGTTAAGATGTGGAATTACAGTTCTCGCTATTTTAATTACTATCCTACTTATAAGCAAAGTTTATTAAACATTTACATCGTCCTCAAGTATGACAAATTCGGCACTTCATGTGTGATTTGTCTTTAAATACAATGACATCTAATGCTCAATGGCTTAAAGAAGGACCATATAATTTAGAACACAGCCAGTAGTCATCTTTTTTAACATCCTATCATGCATTTTAAGAATTTCTGTCTTGCACTTTTATCTGAGGATGTCTCTATACATATCTCATAGAGGCAAGATAAAAATATGTCTCAGATTAAAGGCTGAATAAATATATATCGTGGGCTTTATAAAGCTATGGGAAATAATAAATAGTTCAAAATTTCTTCCACAAAGATAGCTTGACACATAAGTACTTATCAAATGTCTGTAGGCGACTTTCTTTGCTCAGAAAATGCAACTTTTCCACGGCTGCTATTAATTTTTGACAATAAAAATATGCAGGGACAAAGATAAATTTTTCGAATATATATATATATATATATATATATATATATATATATATATGTGTGTGTGTGTGTGTGTGTGGAGAGAGAAAATGTAGAACCTTATAAAACATTGATTTTTCAAATAAAAGGAAAAACTATTGTTATCTTAGCATTATCAAACATATATATAATACAAATAAATTTTAATACCGAAAATCTTTTTCAAAATAATTACTCGAAAAAGATGTATGTTAAACAGGGTAATACTGAAGCAAAAAATAAATCGAAAATGCCACTGAAATAGAACACCTTGTTTAAACATAAACAGAACAGAAGCTCTGAAGGCATCGATGTCACTGAAATAGAACACGTTGTTTAAACATAAACAGAACAGAAGCTCTGAAAGTATCAGATAAACGGGGTTATAGGAAGTCATGAATTTTTATCAAATAATCTGCAGACAACACAAAAGAAAAGAACAAATGTAAATGCAATCTTTCTACAGTAATAATGGCATCAAACATTTCTATGCGTACAGTTTAAGAATAAAATACCCATTAATAGTTGTATATTATTTCATATATTTATTTATTTATATATATGGCTTGGTTCGAAAAGGGACAATGTCAAATTTGTTAGATTCGAGGAAAATCCATTCAAAGATATTGAACATTTTGCTGAATGTTATATCTTTTCTTATACTACACGTCAAATTATAATTTTTGTACTTTCTCATTGTTAGCGTAAAAACATTATTTTTATCATATAATAATCTTTTATCTGTTACTATTTTATGCCTTCAAACCATATACCTTTGCTTCTTTTTGGATCTAAAGTTGTTGCATCTTAAATGACATTGGCTGGTATTGTTATTTGACATTGGCCTTTTTAGGATTAAAGATTTACTAAATTGAAAACTTTTGATATAAATAACTCAAAATCTGAAAAATTGACATTGTTCCTTTTAGAACCAAGCCACACACACACACACACACACACACACATATATATATATATATATATATATATTCGAAAAATTCATCTTTGTCCTTTCATATTTTCAATGTCAAAAATTTATAGCGACCGATGAAAACCTGAATTTTCTGAGCAAAGAAAGTCGTCTACAGTCATCTGATAAGTCTCATGTGTCAAGCTATTTTTGGGGAAGAAATGTTGGACTATTTACATGAGCGCCCATAGCTTTATAAAGCCCACGATGTGCATTTATTCAGCCTTTAATCTGAGACATATTTTTATCTTGTCTCGTTGAGATATGTATAGAGACATCCTCAAATAAAAGTACAAGACAGAAATTCTTAAAATGCACAATAGGATGTTAAAAAAAATTACTACTGGCTATGTTTTAAATTATAGGTCTTTCTTTAAGCCATTGATCACTGGATGTTATTATATTTAAAGACAAATTACACATGAAGAGTCGCATTTGTGATACGTGCATACAGACAATAGCGTCTAATACTCTGATGTTTCAAAAGGACCTCTAAATATATACCCATTTTATCACTTTACTTTTACTCTATTTTGGATTTTAAGAAGCTGTATGCTATAATTTTACTGTTCTCCTTACGTTTTTAGGAAAGTACATAATAATATTTTTTTAACAAAATATCTTATAATAATTATCGAATTAAATCATAAATTTGACACTTTCATCCCAAAATGTCAAAAGTCGATCAAGTCTAGGTATTTTTATTTAATCACGTCCTTTTCCAACTTTAGTTAACTCATGGGTTGACTGAACACAAGCTGGGCTTCAAGTCCGTCTGTCTCAATCTAACTGACTCAGCCAAATGTTAGGCATTATAAGCCTGCATTATCCGGGAAAAAGCATCTAGATAAAATTAATACCATCTAGTGTCATATCAAAACTTTACTTTTTACAAATTACATACCATCTAAAGCCATATCAAAATTTTACTTTTTTACAAATAACATACTATCGAGTGCCGTATCAACACTTTACCTTTTACAAATAATATACCATCCAGTGTCGTATCAACACTTTACTTGTTACAAATAATATACCTTCCAGTGACGTATCAACACTTAACCTTTTACAAATAATATACCATCCAGTAACGTATCAACATTTTACCTTTTACAAATAATATACCATCCAGCGTCGTATCAACATTTTTCCTTTTACAGATAACACACCTTCTAATGTCACGTCAACTTTTCTTTTTCCAGGGTGACAGTGGGGGACCTCTTGTTTGTGAAACATCTAGAGGTACGTGGAGCATCGTGGGAGTAGCGAGTTACGTTACTGATGGTACTGGTACCGAAGGTCTGTGTGGACTAAAGGGAAGGCCTAGCGTGTTCAACAAAGTGACAAAGAAACTCGGTTGGATTCGAAGAATAATTAATCGTTACAGTTGAGACTTTGCATGAAGCGGACGATTTCAAAATGCCAAGCTAAAAACCTGCAATAGTTCAAATAAAATGTTCAAATAAATTTTGTAAATTGAAGCAGTTTGAGACCATACCAGATATCAGACCACCTAAGTACTTTTTTTTTTACCTCTTTCGAGGCAATGGCACCCTTCTATGAATAGTACTTTCTTAAGTTTTCATGGACGAAATTTTTGAGTGATTTTAAATCAAGATGTGTCATTTTTTATGCTTAAAAAAATGCAAAATTTGTAATTATTTAAATATGCCAAATGATAAAGAATGTTAAATTCTTCATCATTCATATATAAAATCTGAAGAAATTTATGGCTGCAGGGATTTATTTTATGAACTTGTATTAAATTTTTTCACACTTTACCAGGGTTACAACGATCTCAGGAAGTCGTAGGAAAGTTCTGGAATTTTATTCTTATTTTAGGGCTCCCAGAAATTTTGTAATATGATTTTTCTTTCTTTAGAGTTGTGGAATTTTAGGGATTTATCTTGGCTGGGGGAGGGGGTATTACTTTTTCTTTGCTATCATTAGGTATATTTACTATATCGTTAGGTATATTACTCAATACCTCAGAATAAGAACTTAAACAAAAGCCATGTGTCATTGTCGTTCATGATGTGAAGGACTATATACGAATATGTGTGTTACGAAACTGTCTTTTTTATGGAAAGCTAACATCTCCTATACTATCGTACGCAGAAGTAAAATTCTTGTATTTAAACGTCAGGCGATATTCATTCTGATCTACAGTTGCTGCTGAAATTTCTTAAGTTGTGCAAATGTGCCAATTATCTAGTAGCATGTCCGATTTAAAATCTTTAAACAGATCAGAAAAGGATGCGTAAATTCTTCTTGAGTGAAAAAGGACTTTGTTGGTGGGTCAGGAACTCTGTGGTCATTTATGATGCACGAGGGCTAAACATTCGGGGTGCTGTAGTTAGAAGTGGGGAGAGATATGTTACCTAACTGACAGAGCCAAATGTTAGACATTATAAGCTTGCATTATCCACGAAAGAGCATCTAGATTAAATTAATATTAAAAATTACAGGGCGCGGACATTAGTCACAGCACAAAACGACGTCGCACGGTATTTCCTTATACACAGACCCACAATTTACAGTGTTAGCTGTTAATATGAACTATAGTTACAAAATTTCAAGGTTCCCACAATGTTACAGATTATTTTACCATTACCACCTCATGCATCTTTACAAAAATGGGCAGGATATTGCAATAACCTTTCAGTTCATTGGCCTAATTAACAAATCACTTAACTACAAAAAATACGATTTGGAGATATTCATGCTATTACAGTGCTTTTAATACAACCAATGAAATAGCACAATAACGAGTTCATTGCTTTCCCTTAACTTGCAGAGTTTGGCAGCTAGCAGATAATGGGGTATCACCACTCACAAACCTATGATATGATGCGGCAAAACGTTAGCCATCATGTATCTGTGAGGTTAAAGGGGACATATACCTTTTAAAGGAAATGAGACTCGACAAACATATCACTATTTTCAATCATCAGTAGTTATGAAATTAATTTATTCAGGAATATGAAAATTTTACCGTAAGTTAAACACTCTTTCTTCTTTACAAATATGACTCTCAGTTTTTTCTAGCTTGAAGAGAAATTTTTTGATTGTTTAAAAATTTAACCATGGTTTTTTTTTCATTGTTATCTAATTTCGCACATGATATCACCAAAAAAGTTGGCTAGAATACCATGAAATTTTATACACGGGAAATATAAACATGTATCATTTAAAGGATCTACTATTATGTCATTCCTACCATAAACATTTTATTTACAGTAAAATTTATCAAAATTTTCTTTGGAATTAAAAAAAAAATTTAAAAACCTTTTTTTCCTATGAAGAACTAAGATTTTTGATTTCAAAGTAGTTCATTTTAAAGATATATTATGAAAAATAATTTTAAAACTAATAATTACAACATAAAAAGAACTTTTTATATACCATGTTTTTAAATTTTCTGTTGAATCATAGAAACTTGACAATTCTATGTATTAATAAATACCTTTTTAAAATTTTTTTGATGAATTATCCCATCAACTTCAAAGAAAATGAAGTTAATTGGAAGTTAACTTGCATTTAACTTTTCGTTCCCGTTCCTGTCGATAGATGGCTGCACCAGTCTACAAAACAAAATTAACTGAAAACAACTGAAAATTAATTTAATTCGACCTAAAGACGGCTAAAAGTATTTAAAAAATGCATTGTCATTGTGTTCTGAGCTATTCTAAAAGTTTCAAATGTCTAGCTAGTCGGGGAGTTAGTTAAAAATCGAGTGCAAGATTTGTAAGGGACAAACGCACAAAGAAGAAAGCAAGTTAATAAAAACATGGTAAAAAAATTATGTATATTCATTAATATATGGACACAAGTTCGCGGGCATTGCTATAACAATGAAAAAACAATGGTTGAAATTTTAAAAGTTTTAAATATTTATCTTCAACGTAGAAAAAATTGAGAGCCATATTTACAAAGAAGAAAAGGTGTTTAATTCGCAGTAAAATTTTCATATTTCTGAATAAATTATTTTAGTAACTACTGATGATTGAAAATAGGGATATGTTTGTCAGGTCTCTTGCCTTTAAAAGTTATGTTTAGGCTTGGTGCACACGAGCGATCCGGTGTCGTTGCGGCACCGCAGTTGCGATCAGGAGTACAATAGAGTTGAACTAACCGACGACGCCTACGTCCGTGTCAGTCGGTTAGTTCAACTGTATGTACTCCCGATCGCAACTGCGGTGCCGCACTACTACTTTTTTAAGATTCGTCCAAAAATATGCCATTCATTGATCGTTTTTAATACAATATATATATATATATATATATATATATATATATATATATATATATATATATACATATGTGTGTGTGTGTATGCGTGTGTGTGTAATGTCGGCACATCACAGACGATTCGTGAACGTTGGTAGTCGTGACGTAAAAATACACTCGAGGGGAGGCATTGAAAATAGCACGCACAACAGAGATGAGATGCAAATTATTTATTCATTATTCCGGCTAACGAAGACATTATTCAGCAGGCATTTCAGCAAAGCACAGGTAACTTTACAACAGGACGTCCACAAACAATACCAGCCGCCGAATCTGCCGGAGCAGTAAGAAAGCAGAAATCGTTATTACATCTTATCCGACAGCAGAGGAAGCAGCGCGAAGACAGCACAAGAGTAAAAAGAGGAGAGGCAGAGAGAAGGGCGCGAAAATCGCTGCTCGACCTTTTTATAATATGGGGGCGCTAGGCATTTAGAATTCTATAATTGGTTAGAATTGGACACATGGTAAAACCACGTGGGACATAAGAGTCGAAGTATCGTGGTTATGAGTCCAAGGGAACACGTGCATTGTATGACGAAAAAGCGCAAGGTTCTGAATTATCCTGAATCATAGTCGCATGACTTTCAGCGCATGCTTTACGGGACAAACTAGTTTGTCAATTTATTTACTTTTAGGTCGCAATTTGGAATAGGGGCTGTGTTTTATTGAGAGGATAATTTAGAATTCGCGACAAGTAACAATGGGCGTTATCATTACTTACAGACACACACACACACACACACACATATATATATATCCGAAAATAGTATTTTTTGAAGGCCAACGAGTTGCAATACGATTTTGCAACTCTAATAAATTTTTCTCGTTGTGAACGTTGGTAGTATATATATTGGCGTTGATATATATTGGCTTTCGGTTACTTTGGAGCCTATGGTTTAGAGCTGTGGTAAGCTACTTTGGAGCCTAAGGTTTTAATCTGTGTGAGCAAAATTTTTTTGACGGTGACCGACATTGTTTAAATAAAAAAATCACGCTACCCCCAATGAACATTTTTTGGTAAGAGCAAATACTGTTAGAAAAATTAGGAAAATGTTAGCAAAGAAATGAGCAAATTTTTACGAAATATTTAAAAAAATCAATCAACTGTAGATTGGGGATTTATATTTTCTTTGCCTAATAACAATAAAAAAAAAGTCTTTCTTACATTCTACACTTGTCTTTGCCAAATCTCCTATGACCAAAACTTAATATTGAAATGTTAATATGTATTTGCATTTCATTTAGATAAAACAGCATGATTTCAAAACTATAAGCTTTATAATAAAACGTTGTAAATTATAAACTGTATTTATATAGAACAAAATTAATGAGAAGGGTGAGCCTGGACCTCAAATAATATATTTATTAAATATCGGTTTAAATATTTTAGAGTGCTTTCATCTGGGTTAAGTTTTGATCGTTGTAAGGATTTTATAGCAACTAATTTTGAAAAAGCCATTCTCACACAGATAAGTAGAAGCTAATTCAAACAATATAAGTATAGCCTGTCAAGACTGTTTTACACCTTATATAACAATATCATATCATGTATTTTTATATAACAATAACGTATCATAAAAAAATATTAGAAATGGGGTATAGAAAATTTAAAGCATATACTTTATATAAATAATTCAATGATATATATTTACTTCAAACTATCCGCGACCCCTTCAACTTTTTTCGTAACCCCTCGGTGGGACGCAGCACTGGTTTAAGGCTGCTGTGTACTAATCCTATTTGATTCGCTCACCTCAATGTTAACCTATGGACAAAATGTGCCCAAGGATTGCCGACTTGGACTGAAATATCTTTTTTATTGCACTCCATAACAGCGAAAGAAATTTTATGATTTGGGGCATTTTTCGTTTAAAAAAAAAAAAAATAATTTTTTTAAATTTAAATTTTTCGTGGAAAAAAAATCTTGTGTTGTGTGTTTTAAACGCTTCTAAATTCCTTTGGTGGACGAAATTTATAAAATGAATCCTGTTGCAAGGTCCAGAAAAGTTCAGGATATCTGAAAATACCATTTATATTGGTTAAAGTGAATCCTGTTGCAAGGTCCAGAAAAGTTCAGGATATCTGAAAATACCAGTTATATTGGTTAAAGTGAATCCTGTTGCAAGGTGCAGAAAAGTTCAGGCTATCTGGAAATACAATTTTTCCGCCTTAATAGCATTTATGTAGCTGTAAATAGTAGACAAATTTTCTCTATTGGTTAACATTGAGGTGAGCAAATCCAATAGAGTTAGTAAATAGCAACCTTAAAGCACGATTCAAAACGGCTACTAACAATCATGCTAACCACGGTACTCAAAGATGCAGACTCTGACAGTTGTGATCTGGCCACTAAGTCATCATCGGGTTAGCAGAGTAAGAATGCTTAGTAACTTGCTGAATCCAATCAAAAGCAGCCTCTCGAATGCTAAATCCGTTGGCATGCTAACAGAAAAAAAAGCCAAAAAGGAGAGAAATTTCAATGTTGTTTTACGTGAAATTCTGAGATATGGAGTTAAAGCAAATTAAAAACTGTAAATTAAAATAAGCATTGTTTTGGGAGGAAATTTTTGGAAAATTGTCACAATATAGAGTATATTTATCAATGCAAATATATAAGCTGCTAAGTCCTTAAAACTTTAGGCATTATAATATTTAACGGATTCTACATAAAAAGACTATTTTATTGATATTAATCTACCTAATTCAATAGTTCGAGAATAGCGAGATCCTTCACCTAGACCAGACAAACACATTTTTTATCTCCCGGGTCGCATGCATATCGCAAGAAAAGAGACACAACTCAAAAATGCAGCATTTGAGAAAAATAAACTTAAAGAACTATATACAGCTTGATCTAGCATTACAATAAAACTGATACAACTGCCCCGGGGGGACAAATGGCGAGATAGACATGTGTCGCTTTTCGCGCACGATGGGGCACATTTTTCAATGACATAACCTCTCAATTGCCATATTTTGACTTGTGTCAATTTTCTTGCCGGGGTGGTATATATTATGTTTGCTACGTTACGCGGGCCGCATCATACCGCATATAATAATAATGTAACAAATGAAAGTGAAAACCTAAATGCATTCAAACGTTTATTTCAAAATGAGTGTGATTTTTTTATGTTAAGACAAACTTTTGATTATTTTAGACAAATCAGGTTTATATTCTTGCTACATGCTACTCTCGATACGTCATCAGGATACGAATTAGCAACCCGATTTCTATATACGTTCTTCACATATTTCATTTTGTAACTGTCGGATTCACGAAGATACGTTTATGCAAACAACGTGAGCATCAGTAAAGTTTTTGTATTTCTCAAGCACTGATTTCCAAAATTATGTTTACAAGAGCACCTGCCTGATAATGAGAGGGAGTGTCTTGGGCTGCACGATCAAGCTTGATGGGCAGCATTTTAAGTACCCCTGACCTAGACTATATGGCTCCTTGTTTTTGAAATAGTTTTACATTAAAATCTCTCTGAATTTAAACAATATATCTCCCTGCATTTTGAGTTTGAATGTTCATATTTAAAGGTCAGTGCTTTTAAAACAAATGATCTTCAAAAGAAATAAAAAAATATACTATGTTGGATTACGGCTTCATATTAGGAAAAAATATCTTTATTTATAGTAAGGAATGCAAAGTTATATTCTCCTACAGAAACATCAAATTTGTCTTAATTTATATACTCTCTGTCACAAAAAAATATATGCACCCAGAAGAAATCGAGCTACTATCACGAAACTTAGCAGGAATGTAGTCTGGTAACATATATGCAAATGATTAAAGTTTCGACGCCAATGAGACAAGGGTGAGCGCGCTATGCGCATATGAAATGCGCATCTGGGAGAGTTTAAAAGCATGATTGCTCGTGCCATAGGGTTATTCAAACAAATCTGTCGACTAGGATGGATGGTATTGTGACTAGAGATGCATCTGAGACGTAACCGGAGACAGTACGAACAATTTTCGGACTTTGAGAGGGGGCGCATAGTAGGCCTCAGAGAAGCAGGTTGGTTGAACAGGCGTATCGGCCGCCACCTCGGTCGGAACGATATGGTAGTTGCTCGGTGTTGGCAACAATGGATCACGGAAGGGATAGTCTAGCGTCGCGGAGGGTCAGGGCGTCCCAGAAACACAAATGCGCACGAGGATCGCGCAATCATAAGAGCGGCCACGTCCGTACCAACAACGTCGCTAGAATCGTTTCGACGCCATTTACCATCTTCCAGACATCCGGTGGTATCGAGGAAAACCATTTGGAGACGAATGGCCGACGCAGGTATAAGGAGCCGACGTCCATTTAAGACGCCTACCACTGACCCCACATCATAGGCAGTGTCGATTGGATTTTTGCCGACCTCGGGCAAGCTGGTGTGTGACCGACTGGAGGCGTGTGATCTTCAGCGATGAATTCCGATTTAGTCTCAATGCTGATGACAAGCGCATACGCGTGTGGAGGCGGCCAGGCCACCGGTCTGATCCGGCATTTGTTGTCGAGAGTTATACGGCGATTACACAAGGTGTGACAGTGTGGGGAGCGATTTGTTGGGACACACGATCGCCTCTAGTCGTCCTTCAACGCACTTTGACGGTACGCAGTTACGTGGACAAGATTTTAACGCCATTTGTACTGCCTATGTTATCAAGTCGTCCAGGTGTCATTTATCAGCAAGACAACGCTCGTCCACATACTGCACGACTCTCCCAACAATGTTTTCAAGGATATGACGTACTCCTATGGCCTGCCAGGTCACCAGACCTCTCGCCATTAGAGCACGTCTGGGACGTGCTTGGAAAGCAACTGCAGCCGTCCCGGAATACTGGTGAATTAACTTCCCAGTTGCAAAGATTATGGCATGATCCTCCGCAGGAGGTCATAGGTGACCTCACTGATTCGATGCCATGCCGTGTTTCGGCTTGTATAGCTGCCAGAGGTGGATTTACTACTTATTGATTTGTAACCTTTTTCATACCATATCTTCTTAATAAAACGGTCTGTTCTTATGAATTTCTAATCATTTGCTTATCTCCTCATACACTACATACATGTTAAGTTTCGTGATAGTAGCTCATTTCCTTCTGGGTGCATATTTTTTTGTGACAGAGTGTATTACTTGTCTGGTAAGTTTTATTCAGTTTGCAAATAATTTCATGGAATGAATCCTAATTGGAAATGCTGCTCATGGTTTTGTTTTAAATTTAACTTTTTTTTTAGATTTTTTTTACCTCATTTTAGTTTGACACACGAGATAATCTGGCAGCTCTGGCGATCTGGCATCCCCGAAATCCCAAACATGCCATTTTAATGTTCCTCAGGAATAGTGCTAAGGGTTTTCAGTACTCCAGAAGAGAATATATACTAGTATTTTTTTTATTTATGAATACGCAAAAGGATTGTTGCATATAAAGAGTATATAACACAGATGAACAAGAGAGTTAGGAGCCATTTGGGAATGTCTACTTAACTTAGACGAGGCAATAACATAAAAACGGTATATTTCATGTGGAAGAAATTTTAAGCGTTGTTTGTCCTAAATGTTTTAATTTTTGGTAACGGACAGTTAGTCCGGGTCACCAGTTTGGTGACGTGGTGCTGGTACTACTGCGGTGAGGTGTTGAATTGTGCCTCATAAACACTGACACTTTTAACATGCCAAGCTTAACATTTTATTGAAATAATACAAAAAATCAATGAACAAAACAATCAAAGAATTAACTCTAGCTACGAAAATACAATTAAGTTGTGTAGCTACCAAGGCAAAGCCGCTATGAAAAATCTTGCATCTCCTCCTGCGGTCTGGCTTGTATCATAAGCCGTCATAGGCCAGGTGCAATTTCGCATACTGCTAGAACGAATCAAAATAAATTGGTAAATCGGAATTTAACAACAGGTAATCGCAAACCAAAAGTTGTGGCAGATATTGCGTAAACTACGAATGAAATATATCATTCTCTAGTTGTTAGAATAATTACTATTTCTACATTCTTAAACAGTTTTAATATGTTTAAAAATTAGTTTTATTTTAATTGTTTTGCCAAATTATTCAAGTCTGGAACATACTGAGTCGCTGCAGTTCAATTAATTTCTGATTTGTCAACATTGAACGTTGATTATTTTTTATCAACCTAAATTTAGAATACAAGGATTTACATCTATAAGTTGTACCATGAATGAAGGTTATTGGTCAAGCTGCTAATTTAAATTTTGGGTATTTTGATTCCCGAACAAGTTTCCTAAATTCTAGTGAAAATAGTCGTAAAGAACTGCATGCCGCTTGGGAGCCTGTACTTTGGCCATCCCTAACATATAACTTTACTAGAAAATAAAAGTTTCCATAATACCAACGCCATTTAGCTGGTTTACAGCCTTAAAATCAAAAGAAAACAGTATTTCTAAGCATTTCTAAGTTTATAGAGAGAAACAGGGAATTATTGCTTGAAAAAATAAATCCATAAAGAGTTTTTTAAAAGTCTGAAAGAAGACAAAAGATAAATTTTAAATCGAATCTCGGGAAAAATCTCTGGAAGCACACCGGGTCAAATTTCTTCTTATCTTCCTGCACGATGTGAAAATAAATATTTCTGACGAGGGCTGAACAATAATGCACTTCACTTGTTTCATTAGCGGTTTTGAAAATTATCTCCGAAAATTCTGCTATGTGTTGTATAGCTGTCACGTGACATTTTCAGCTTTTCATTTTTCCGTGAGAACTGGCGAATGGTTCAAGATCTACCTTTCGATAGATTTGCAACAAGCAGAAAACTCGAGTGTTCCGGCAAACTCATTGAAAGTGTCTGCCAGAAAAGTAACGAAAATTTGGATTTCCGAATTATGCTGGAACTACTTTGCGTCCTGATATTTTCCTGTGTCACCAATGGAGAAGGTAAGGAAAGAAATATTTAGTAGCATCTCAGGCATCTGCATCTAAATATGGAAAGTAATTCCAGTACTATCCGCTCCGTAGATAAAAGCGACCAACTTTGGCCCTTCCTTACATACTGCAGCATTCTCTGATGTTTGACGTCAAATTTTCCCATAATTCTTCGGATACACTAAAGTTATGGAAATTATAAAATTTTTTTAAGGGAACAAGGGTGTTCCAGATATATTTCTCGCAAGATATATACAAAATATTTCTCCTAGTGAAATCCCAGGGGGCGCACTCCTTTGCCTGAGGCATCCAAGAAGAACGTCTGTGAGCAGTTCGAGGATGTCGAATTTGGACTGACTTAGCTGGTTTCGACTTGAGTTCAGGCCCTGATTTTCCATTAGGCCCAGTAGTCCCGGGCCTAGGGGCCACCGATGTTGCCCCCCCCCCCCAAAATTTTTATTTTAAAAGAAAAAATTCCCAATTCAATTTATTTTTTATTTTACCTTTTTAAATAGCAATTTTTTATATATCCTTACAAATTTGATTGATAGGTTCGTCATATGTATAGTTCATCATATGTATGTTATAGTGTATATAAGGGATTAATAAGGTTTTCTGGTTGCATTGTATTGGTGTTTTAATGATGAAGTTAATATGTTGTATTGCTTTTTGTTATTTGATAATGTTCTAGGCTTCCACGCTTCAAATAGCCAATTCTTGGTAAAATGGTACTTTCACAATGATTCATGATTATCTTTTTGTGAGTCAATTTTGGAAAATTTACACCCACATCAGTGTTGGGGGGGGGGGGCATCCCGAGTTGTGCCTATAGTCAAGAATTTTCTAAATCGGGCCTTGCTTGAGTTCGATTTCTTTTGTTATTTTACAATAAATGCTGTTGCTTTTATAAAGTGTTAGTCTTTTTGAGAATCGTTCTTATAATTATTGAATTAGACATTCGAGAATTACTGATAGCTGATAAACTTTTTGAAAAAAGGGATTTTCAAGTTCTTTTTTTTACTTTCAGTATTTTACTCCATATACAAAATAAGAATAACTAATATTTTTTTACTACATTGAAGGCACCTAGAATTCACAATTATGGAACAATAAGTCCTGTTTTTCCAAAAATTCTTCAAAATTTGCTA
The DNA here is from genome assembly GCA_907164885.2 of Dolomedes plantarius. Lineage (NCBI taxonomy): Eukaryota > Metazoa > Arthropoda > Arachnida > Araneae > Dolomedidae > Dolomedes > Dolomedes plantarius. Next base: position 76,661,637 of record OU015498.1, read on the forward strand.
GAACTTTTCAAATTACCATGCTCCTAAAATTTTTTTCTGATTTCTTCCAAATTTCTCACGATTGTTAATTAAATTGTTTATCATGAAACTGTCGATCATTCTTTGAAATAACAAATATTTTCCAAATTTTACAGACCATAAAATAAATTAGAAACGTGCAAAAACTTTAAAAACTAACATGCAGATTTTTTAAAAATATACTTTTGAATTTTGATTTATACAAAAAAATTCAATGATAAAAATTCAATGATAAAAAAATTCAAAAAAATTCTATATATATATATATATATATATATATATATATATATATATATATATATATATATATATATATATATATATAATATATATATATATATATATATATATATATATATATATATATATATATATATATATATTATGGTAAGCTTACATTAAAAAATTGAAGGTTTTTAAATGATATGGAATGCAAAAGGAACACTTTGAAAAATGAGATGCATTTTTGAAAAAAAATTGAAAAAAGGCATTATTCTACCAAAAATTCCTTATTTTGAATCTTAAGGGTCTTTAATGAAGTAAAGAAGAATATTAATTATTCTCATTCTGTGATAGAGTTAAAAATCAAAAATTAAGAAATTCTACGTTGACGGTCCCTTGTCCTCTTAAAGCACTAAAAACCATGTACTTTAAGGGAACAAGGGACATGTCCAACTTGGAGGGCATTGCAGCCACGACAGATTTTTCGTTCACCAGCCGCCATTTGTGTACATGACGGTGGATTCGTCAGCGAGCGGCATCGAACCAGAGAAGTTCAGACCGCTGGCTTTTCCGAACTGGGCCACCATGCCCTTGTATTTTTGTTCTAGTAGTGTGTACGATAATTAAACGCTTTCCTTCAACTGCAGCCAAAAAATGCTGTCACCATGACTTGTCATTCAAAAACCATTAATATTTCAATATAAACTTTTTTTTAAGATTTAGAAGCAGGTTGCACGGATATAGGAAAAACCACTCAAGTTATTCACGTTACCGAGAAAGGATATCTCTTCAGCCCGGGTTTTAGGGAAAACAAACCGTATCCAAATAATATTCGATGTGCTTATCAGCTGCAAGCAAGCAAAGGAATGGTAAGCAAGCATAAATTTATATTTTATATGATACGATAGTGTACTGAGCAAATATTTCCTCAGACTGAGCAAATATATCCTCTGACTTTATCAAGAAAAGTCATAAGAAATGAGCTCTTGATGTACGGACATTTCTATTAGAATTTGCCGGAAAATTGTTACCTTTTTCGGCATTGAATATTCCACTTTTACGACAACAGTTTCTATATATATATGCCTTTTATCCAAAATATTCATATGGGAGAAAAAATGATCAACTTATGAAAGTTTGGCGTGTTCAGTAAAAGTTTCCTCTAAAGTAAGATGTCTGAAACTAGATACTATAAAAGCATGTTTCAGTTAAGGTTGTCTAGTTTTACGTTCCATAAAGCTGCAATGATAATTTTACTTATAAGTATTCATTCTTATTGAGTTTTGATTTGGAGTCTCGTCGATCCTCAGAAAGCTTCATTATAGATAAAATTCATTAAATATGAATTCCCTTAACGTGTAATAGTACATTTTAATAAAGTGGAAGCAAATGAAGATACAGAAATCTCTAGTATAAAGAGGCATTATAATTGTTCAGATAAATAAACTTCTCTTGAGAAACTAATAAAATACTTAACAGCTACTATAACACTAGTTTAACTAATAAAATTCTTATATATTTATGTCTTGAAAAATGTTTCGGATACTCAAAAAAATTTGCCTGTTTATTTTTAAAGTTGTGAATAGAAATCTGTCATAATAAAAACGTTTAACGAATTTTTATACTTGATAAGCAGAATGCATTATTAAATACAGGGTGTCCGGGCAAAGGGTATCCAAAAGTCATGACTCATATTTACAGAACTACCCATTAGAATTTTAAAAAACTTATTTAAATAGAAAGAACATCTCACCGAATTTTAATATCAATCTATATATTTCTATCATAGTATCACAGATTTCGACGTGTGCATCTTTTGTAGCACGACTAACGTCTAAATTGTAATGCAGTTCTCTCCAAGTGTTTCGTAGCATATCAGGCGCTATTAGACTTTTTTGCTTGGGAATTCATTAAATCCGTTGTGTATAAACAAAAATTTGAGACTGTGGATGAGTTGAAGAAGCGTATCATTCAAGCAATTCGTGTAATAACTCCTGATATGCTACGAAATACTTGGGGAGAACTGGATTACCATTTAGACGTTTGTCATGCTACAAAAGGTGGACACATCGAAATCTGTGATACTATGATCGAAATCTATGACCGATATTAAAACTTGGGGAAATGTTCTTTAGAGAGATGACTTTTGGATACCTTTTGCCCGCACACTCTGTATTTGTCTATAGCCTTTTTATGATAAGCGTCTGGGTCTTAAAAATAAAATTTTATCAACAAGTTTCCCATATAAGGGCTACCGGTCTGCTGAAATATTACTAAGCAAAATTTCTTGTAACACAATACTGGTTAGAACAAAATTTACGAGTTTCAGATGTGAAAAGAACATCAAAACGAAACAATTCTTCGCTACATGGGAACTAATTTGCTTGCAAATGCGCAGTCTACATTAAATCGAAAAGATCATTTAAAAAGCTTCTATTTAACTGATTGGTTTGGTTTGGTTTAGTTTGGAGAGGTACGGTCAATTTCTGCTACACTAGGGTTAAAAACTCTATTTTACGGAAGTTCGTTATATATACCATATATAGCTCGTTATAATTGTACAAACATGACTATATCCGCATAATTTTAATATTTTTTTTCTTTGCTACAATATTCTATAATGAGAATTGACTTAAAATTTTGAAACACGTAAACTTTTATCAAGTTGAATTTTTAAAAAAATCAAATTGAACGATTATAAGAAATTAATGATACATACATTCCAGTTTTGAACAGGAAACCTAGAAAATAAAAACTTATAATTTGAAAATTAGGTATTAACTTTCTATGTAACGTATTTTATTCTTCTTGGATAACAGAAGTTAAATTAACAGCTATAATATTAGCTAATCTACAATCTTCTAAAACTGATTGTCATTTGTAATTTACTCCCATATATGAAAACTATTAAATCTGCAACCACGAGCATAGTCAGTTTAATTATTTAAAACAAAAACAAAAAATACGTGTATTTATGTATGTACATGTATTGCGAGTATATAATGTTCTATAAGAATATTCCCTCACATTTATCATCTATTTTTTTTTAAATCGCCAGCTTTATCTGTAGTTCTTATCTAAAATCGTAAGATGAGGTTTTAAAATTCAGTTTCATCAATATTAATATTCTTATCAAAATTGTTGTCGTTGTATAGATTGACATTTGTGATGAATATTAAACAAAATGGCCAAAAATATGGTTCAATACCCCCCCCCCTCCAACATACACACATATACAAGAGGAAAGACAGACAAAATTGTTGTCATTGTACACATTGATATTTGTGATGCATATTAAACGAAATACAGTCGAACCTCCATATATCGAAGTAGCAAATTGCCGGAAAAAAATTCGATATATAGAAATTTCGATATATAGAATGGAGCTTAGTTTTATCCTAATTCTCCTAAAAAAATTAAAGCTAATTTTCGTATACGAAACTCCATTTCTAATTTATATGCGAATCCCATTAAATGAAAGTTAATAACAAAAATGAATTAATATGAAAGATTTATTGAGTACTACATACCTTTAAAAAAGCAATAATCCAGACAGTGGTTATAATAATCACAGTTACATTTTTGTTTATTCAGTCCACTAAAAACTTAATCCGGGACCTTTTCCGCGAATTGAAGTCCATGACATATTGTTTCAAATGCCAAAAATTGGGAGATTTTATTCTAAAGTGGTATAAAATGTCCCAATCTGTCTTGAAAAAAAATTCGATATATAGAGATTTTTTCGATATATAGAAACAATTTTTCTATGTAATGAACATGGAGATTTGCTAAGAGTTCGATATATAGAAAATTTCGATATGTGGAAGTTCGATATATGGAGGTTCGACTGTAGCTAAAAAATGTGGTTAAATACCCCCCCCCCCTCCCAAAAAAAAAAATACAAGAGGAAAGACAAACAAAGTGACCATGGTAAAGAACTTTTCCCCGCTTTCACTGGCAAACAGATCCGATACTTTTGTTCCAGCGTAATTAAGTCTGAAAGTTCTACTCATGGATTAATCACGGATAACTAAAATACACTACATTTCTTAGGTCGGATATCACAGTCAAATTACACTAATTTTCATTGTTTACTCCTTCAAGTTATGTAATTTGTTTGTCTGTCTGTCTGACTGACTTAAGTTTTTATCTTATTTTGAAACAGCTTTACTACTTTAATATGGCACGACAGACATCAAGCAGTTTCAAATTTAAGAGTAGTTTTCTCCAGAAATTAAAGTTTCATTTACTTTTTGCGAGCCATCATGTAACAAAGAGTTATTCTTGAAATTTTCAAACATTTTCGTTGTTGTAGTCCCTAATTCTCCATGGCAAGTTCCAGACCAGGTCTATAAAGGCCTCGGGTTGAATAGTGCTGCTCCGGTTTAAAATAGTACCACGACGGTCGGAGTCCGACTTGGCTAGCTGCCATCACAATTTTGACCGTGCACCCCCTAGGAGCGAAACCTCGGGGGACCGTACCTTCCCCACCTACTGACCTCATAGAAGGACTTTTCCGATCTACGGATTTAAAGTGCCCATACCCGGCCTAGACACGAAGGTATTTAACGACGCTTGTTGGTATTCTATCCGAGCACCGTAAGTACCGAAGGACGTCGCGGTACCGATAGGCTACCTTGGACCTCAAGTATTCTTAGAAACGAGTAGTCATGGAGTAAACGTATTCATACGTACCCGTATATACGCAAACACCACTTTGAGCCATTTTCATCTGTACACACTATCCAAGACCGTGTCTGATCAGAACAGAAGTCTCTACTCTTCTGCCTGACCAAATTAACGCGCAAATGTCAATCATGCCTGATGTCCAGCGAGTTCAAAAATGGACTGACCCCAAGAGAGACCGCGTGTTATTAAAAGTATTTTAAAACTATGTTAAAATGAAGCGAGCTCATATGTTAAAAGTATTTAGCCACACATGTTTTTAAGATTTATGTAACAGAGAGTTATTTTGGGGAATGGTGTTAAAATGGTATATTTCATGATAAAATTTAAAAACGCAAGTTATCTCCCGATATTGCTGACCTTCTTTTTTTCAGCACGTCAGAATCCATTTCAACCATTTAGATATTGATGCTACAAGCAGGTGCACAGGTGACTTCCTCAAGATCACCGAATTCGGGCCCTCTGGAAAGAGCTCCTTGACACTGAGGTACTGCGGGAACCAGATACCATATGATTACGTATCCGAATCGTACGCTCTACAGCTGACCTTGAAAACGGATGGATTTGGTGAAGGGAGTGGCTTTAACATAACGTACACGGCACAGAGCAATAGCAGTAAGTAATTAACATCAATCAATTCAGGAGCTCGGAGGAGAAAGGGCGAATATATATATATATATATATATATATATATATATACACAGTGGAATCCCGATCGATCGTTTTCGGAATCATCGTTTTCCCGTATGTGTCGTTTATTTCACTCAGTCCGGAGGATCATATTGCTTTGCTATGTTCCCAGATCTATCGTTTTTATATCGTTTTCCCGCATTCATCGTTCAGTTCAGTCGGTCCCTTGAAAAACTATAGATCGAGTTTCCACTGTAGATATATATATATATATATATATATATATATATATATATATATATATATATATATATATATATATATATATATATATATATATATATATATATATATATATATATATATCTTTATACAGTCGATTCCGGTTAATCGGACCACATCGGGACACGATCATTTTGGTCCCTGGACTGTAATTTTTTGTTGATCGGCTCTCACCTTGTCAGCCATAGTCAACATCAATTATCTTTCTTAAAAGTAAAAGAAGGGATAAAGTTTTAGCTTTCGTCTTATATGCCCCATGGTCTTGACTTCGGATTTCAATCCCTACGTATAGGGTTTGATGCCAGCTGAAAAATAAGCTTGAATTACAAGCTCTAGTTTTACTTCGCTCTTTAAAGACTCGGATAGCATTCGACTCCATGCTAAGCTATAGGAATATTTTACAGTCCTAAACTTTAAAGCTTCACTGGCATAAGGGATAGAGTTAATGCCTCTGATACTGCGTTTCCCGTTTCACCTTTAAAGCAGAACTGCCCTTATCTTCTATCTTATGAGGATGACAAACAAATTTTTTCCTATTGACTTACCAAAGATATTGGTTCTAAAATTTTCTTTAAATTGTTCTCTTTTTTATCAGATGTTAATTGTTTTGACATGAAGGGAACATTATAATCTTATTTAGCGATTAGGCGCACAATAAACAACTGGAATGCAATACTCAGCAGAAATGGCTGAGCAATTCTTAGCCTTTACAGCCGCAATTATTTGTTCTTTACTATGTAGAACAGATTCATAGATTTTGCTCTTCAGGGAAACCCAAAAACTTTTTGTACCATTAATGTCTGGGTTGTTTTCGAACCAATACAGCACATAAATTTAAATTAAGGCAACTGTAGCTCTTAATCTTCACATAATATCTTCACATAGAGCAAAGCTCTATGTGAAGATATTAAGCTGGGAGTTGAGAAATACAAAGCAGAAAATGTTGAATTCGATATAAAACCCCAAACTATCTTTTTTAGATTCTGTACTGCAATTTTTACCTGTGTGGATTCGAACTTATTTTATCTATCAAATTGTGATAAAATACAATCAAAAAGCTGGTACACACCAAAATAATTTTTAGATAGTATTAATCTTTTGTATTATCTCTCGCAAGCTTAGGGTTTAGGGTGATTTATCTGGATGATTCAAATTGCGTTTCAGACGTCTGCAGCTGAATTTTAAATTCATGATAACACTCGTTGGAGAACACGCTGAAATCCTAAGGATGTATGGTTCTCTTTTAAGTCTTCCTTAATATTTTTTCCGCATAGATGGTCTTCATATACAGCTTTTACTTTCGTACACAGCTGTACTTTGAACCGAATATCAACCAAATACCTATTATGATAAAGATTGTTTCCACCTTGTAATGTAACTGTTCTGTCGAGTAAAGCGCCACTGATTTTGGGCTAAGTCATATTACTGATTAATTTGGAGTCTTGTCGAGTATCAGTTTTTATATGGAAATTCTCTTGTACAGTTTCATTAGGACTTCTGTTCCCAAATACGCTCTAATACACATCCCGTGTCTTGGTCGAATATAAATCTGCCTTTTCAATGAGTGTAGAATATCCATAAATAAAATTAACAATTAATTCAAAAATAATTGTTAATTAATTCCAAAATAAAATTAGCAGTTATTTTTCAGAGTTTTTATTTTCAAATTCAGTCAGCTTTCTCTCACTCTTGAATGTTCAAGTTCAAAATATCATTGCCAGAAAATTTTGTGTTTAGACAACTTCAAGTGCCTTTTACTAAAATAATGCATTCAAAAGAGTCGAGTCAGTAGTTAAAGTTATTTGCGAGTAAATTTCGGCAACACGTCCATCAAGGCACAGAATGAACGTCTCTTTTTTAGACCATAGGACCATAGGAACATGTGATTAACTGTGTTACCTAGGCCATCGCCGTCTAACACAGATATTTCAAGAGACTGAGAACGGAGAGAGAAGGTTCCACCGAAATGAGAAAAGGAATGTTCGTTTTTTAATATCTTCGGAAGCGTAAATTGCAACACAAAAGTGAAGCAGAGAGTTTTTTGGTCAGAGCTTTGGAGGGTGAAATGAAGAGTTCTCAATGGACGTCTCCAGGATATTCGTGATGCTTCTCTGGTGGAGGCGGAGTCAATAGCTGTCTGAAAGCTGGTTTTCAATTGGCAGGTAGAGAGAGGAGGAAGAAAAGAGTTTGGATATAGAGATAAGGTTCAGAATCCGTGAGTTCTAAAACTATGAAATCGAGCAAATCCAAAAGGATTTACTCAGAGACAAATAATAAGTGCTAGAAGGAAGTTTAAGGATTATAAAATAGATTTTTGTTTTATTTTATAAAACTTTTTAACTGTTTTTAGCCTTGGCAAAGCCAAGTATAGTTTTAAATTTTTTTAATATTTTATTTAAATGACGAGGACAAATAATTTTAAGACGAAAGACTCAGGATGGAACGAAGCCTTTTCCTGTTAGTGGGGTCTGCGTGATCATAGTCTGCAAGATTAATTAAAAGCCCACTGTCAATTGAGTTGTGAAAGTTAATAGCTGGATTTTTGAAATAATTTCGAATAGTAGGGATTCCTAACTCCCTGTAGATACAAGTATTTCTGAAATACCAATCCGCGTTCTTTTTTAGACCTGGAGTTCTTGCTGCTTTTAGAGTTAAACTGAAAATTCGGTTATCGGGTTGCTGTAAAATGTCTGGTATATTAAATATAACTGAAAAATTGTTGAATATTTATTTATCACAAACCAATACTCAGCCGACTTTTCCCATCCACGGTGTTTGGGAATTTTTCTTTAAATCTAAGCAGTTTGTAACGAGACCAAAATGAACTCTGAATGCGCCTATCTTTGCTCCAGCGAACCCTCTTACTAATGCGTTTTCAGGAAGTATTATCATTTTTGGTAGTATTATGCAAAATCATGCAATTTATATAGTTAAGTTCTAATATTAATTAAATGATGACAATTTAAATAATTTACATTAGCCCCTAAATGTTAGTTTATCTTCTGCAAATCATACCTATGAACTCAATTAAATTTTATTACATATTTATGATAGATATATAGAAGGGATGATCCCCTCAGATGTCGTCGATGGAGGTGCTCTATCAAAATTGAGGTGGCAGCTATCTAAGACGGACTCCGACCCTTGTGGTACTATATAAATCATAGCCGCACACTTCAGCCCGAAGCCTGTATGGACCTGATCTGGAACTTCCAGCCAGGGGGCATTAAAAACTACAACAACATATATGAGCAACTAAAAATACCATTTCACAATAATTATATGCGGGTAAGAAGATTTGAATGAACCATAAGAGAAAATAAAAATTTGTGTCAAAAAAAAAGAAAGATAGAAAAAGGAATTAATAGCTAAACCATGTTCTGACCAGGAAGAATGAATGATGGATTGATCACCCCTTTCATATACTTCCCATTTGAATTTGTCAATTCGTGAATCGATATATAGTGACTCCCAAAATTTAGGATACACTTATTTTCGATATGAAAAGTCATGTTTGAATGGTGAAAAAGTAATGAAATAGGGAAAACAGTCAAACTTTATTAGCATAGACGAGTTAAGACATTTAATGTTTATCATTCCTCATAAATAAAAACAAACAATTATGTTTAATTATACAAAAATACCAATTTATAAAAGAAATATTCAAATACTTGACATCACAAAATGGAGAGTACATGCAGACGTTTTATTGCATAAAAAATAAAAAACGAAGAATCTATATTAGTAGTACATCCTTTTGCTGTAATGACTGCGTGAAAAAGTAATGAAATAGGGAAAACAGTCAAACTTTATTAGCATAGACGACTTAAGACATTTAATGTTTATCATTCCTCATAAATAAAAACAAACAATTATGTTTAATTATACAAAAATACCAATTTATAAAATAAATATTCAAATACTTGACATCACAAAATGGAGAGTACATGCAGACGTTTAATTGCACACAAAATAAAAAACGGAGAATCTGTATTAGTAGCACATCCTTTTGCTGTAATGACTGCGTCCAATCGCCGCGGCATTCTACAAGATTTTTAGTTGTTTCGGCCGATATTTTCTCCCTTTCTCCTTGTAATATAAGTTTCACATGTTCTTTACTGGTGATGTGGTACTTTTTTATAGCTTTTTCAAGACTAGCCACAAACTCTCGATAACATTCAAGTCAGGAGACTGTGGTGGTGTTTGTGGACAATGCTACAGCAGCCATTACATTACTATATATGCTGTGATCTTAGGATCATTATCTTGTTTAAATGTGAAATTTGATCCCAATTCCAATTTAGCAGCCCTCTCCTTAAACTGTTTCTTAAGTTTATCAAGATGTGTCTTCTTGTCCACGATTCCATCGATAAATACAAGCTTTCACACCCTTTCTGCTGCCATACACCCCCAAAACCACTACTGACCCACATCCATGCTAAACGGTTAAAATTGAATTTTTTGGATCCAAAGCAGTTTTTGCCTTGAGCTACACCATACGATGGCCGTCACTGCCCAAAAACGTTGTATAGTAAAATCTCGTTTATCCGGATCTCCGGATAATCCGGATCAGATTTGTAGACATTATTTTTATTTAATGCTCACATTAGATAATTTTTGACTATGATAGCAAGAACGTAACTACAAGTACGTCAAATATTCGCTTTTTACTTTGATTCAATGTACAGGTCCTGCATAAATTGTACAATAAATTTTAGTAATAAAAGGCTTTTTGTTGAGTTTAAGAAAGCTTCACTAGACTTACCAATTCTTTGTTAAGAAATGATATGAAATGTTATTTTATATTTTTTAATGTCTTGTAAACAATACTATGTAATTTTGTCACAAAACATAGTTTTTTTTTATCGTAACAATCGTAAGTCTGCTTAGTTAAGGATTTTGATTTACTCACTACCCATATTATCCGGATTATCCGAATTTTCGATTATCCGTATTGCCTATGGTCCACGTTAGTCGAGCTTCCACGTACCACGATAAACGAGCTTTCACTGTATTGGCTTTCATCACTAAAAACTTCTTCATTCCATAACTGTTTGTGCTTTAAAATGTGATCCTTTGCAAACTGTAATCGCTTATCTCTATTCCCTTTACTAATAATGGGCATTTTTCTAATCTTTCCTACCATTATAGCCAGCTCTTCTGAGGATTAGACGTACAGTTTCAGGAGAAACAGACTTACCCAAAGTTCTAGAAATATTTGTAGTAAAATTTAGAGCCTTTATTTTAGTATCAACCTTTGTTTGTTGTAAATTTCTCCTCTCTACTGTTGAGCCTCATCCAATTTCATTTTCTAATGTACCATCCTTTTAAATCTTTGAACGTGAAGGTTACCTATCTGTATACTCCATCTTGGTATAGGGCACAGATACTAAATAATTCTGGTGTTCAGCATGCCGAAGGCGTAAATGAAGTTATTCGTGATAAAAAATAAACTTTTATTAAATAAGAGAATCAGCACGTGAATAATTCCACGAGCAATCACAATGTTAAAATAGTTAACGAATAGTGAGGTACAAATCCCTCAAACCGGAACTGGCTGAGTGCCTCGGCTGAACTACTTGTCATCATAGGACCATAGGAAGCTGTGATGAACTGTATTCTCAAGGCCAACGCCTTCTAACGCAGAGATTTCAGAAGATGTCAACGGAGAGCGAATGTTCATCGAGGGGAGAAAATGGAGAGTTTTGATTGGCCGGCTCCAGGATCTTCAAAATGCTTCACAAAAGTGAAGCAGCATTTGGTTCGGACTACTTGTCATTCTTCTGGCACACTGCATTTATGCTGGAATCCTCCAGGCGGTTTTGCATATCAGGCAAATCTCAAAGTCTGGACACGGGATGAGAAGGAAGTCTATTACTCGAATTGACTATTACGTCAAAAGTAGAATAATGATGTCACTTGTCAGCCGGCCGTAGTTGGTATTGCGTCCATGATATGCAAGAATATTGTTGGTCATCGAAACATGGGCGACACAAACGACTGTTTCAATGCGATTCACACTTTGTCCAACTATTTTGGCTATTTTTCACAAAGATTTACCTTCACTGGAAAGATTAATGGCTAGTGTTCTTTGCTCTATCGTTGTTTCCTTTTGATTCTCCATTTTTATCTTTTTAACAATTAACGGACACTAATTTTATAATAGAAAGACATTTTTGCGAAATTGCTGTACTGTAAATATTTATAGCATAATATTTATTATAAATAAAGTTAGCTACAACAAGCAATTAATTTTAAAGGTGTACTCTCAATTTTGTGCCTCTCAATTCTTATAGTTCTTCTCTCAAAACCTCAATTTTTATTTTAATTAATAGGACAATCTCTCGCAGCATGTCACACATCTCAACTCTTGCAGATTTTACTTCTTGTTTGGCGAGGAGTGGCAAATCATTGCATAAATTAACATGGCGCTCAATGAGCATTCTTACAGCTTGTTGAATAAAATGCTCTCAGATTACGCAAAGTCTTTAGATACGGTATCTAAACAAAGGTATATCACTAAATTAAACATTCAGGTACAGCCCGGAAAGGTTTATTCAGTATGTGACCCGTATTTATTGACAGAGGAAGACTGGAGTTACGATACAAGACGCTGGCCTGAAGTAACTTATCCTGATATCTATACATATCTCAACATAATAATAATCCTTCTCAACGAAAGAATGATTATATTCTCTAAACCTTGCGAAATATTGAAAAAAAGTGTTAAAATACCTGTTACATACAACTAATATGAGGAATTTTATAAATAAACTTAAATTATTTAACTCAAAATGAAGGTATCGTCAAAAAACACATGCAAACGCATAGGAACTGCTTCTGTTTTCTGCCACCCGATAATGACGTCATCTATAGCAGACGAAAACTGACGTAGCGAGTGACGTTGCGACTTTTCGCCTTATTACTATTTCTTAATTTTTAGGAAGATTAATACTAAAATATTTATCCTATTCTGACACTAAATTGGAAATATCTGCCTTTTATTTTTTTCTTAAATTTGACCCTTAACGATCTGAAATTCAAATATAAAAAAAAAGTGTACCCTCAATTTCGAGAATCACAGTAGGAAATAAAGTAAAACAAATATAGAAACAAAGGAAGCAAATGAAAATCTAAGTTAAAATACTCAAACAGATACACGGGGAAATACGAATTAACCACAATTCTCCTTTCAAACATATATTTTCGTTAAATTTAACAGAAACTAGACTAGTAGCTCTATCTAATGTTTAGATTAGAAAAAACGTCAGTTATAGGGGTAATCAGAGAGAATTCAACGATAATTAGCGTACCTTAGCCACGGATGGGAATGACAAAAAACGATTAGATGCGCTGTCCGATCTGTACTCTGGATAATCACTTAAGACATTAATCAGCTTTTATCTGGATTTGTATTCAGTCGCATTCGATTTCAGGAGGTATGTACAATAAAGAGCGGACTTCTTTTCTTTATGACTAAAAGCTAATCGCCAAATCTCTTAACAACCTGATATCCACTTGGAAAGATTGGGGCCCGAGGTAGCATAGTGATAGCGCGTTGGGTTTCGAATTAGGGGTCCTCAGTTCGAATCCTGTTGAATGACATTAAATACATTCGGTCTAGGTGGGATATGGGTACACCCGAAAGTCCTGCTATAATGTCAGTGGGTGGGAGACGGTACGATCCCTCCAGATGTCACCCCCACGGGTTGTTTACGCCTGGTTAAAAGATAATATTAACTGTAACCGTCGTTCCTTGGCGCCTATGATTTGGCGCCAACGAGCTTGTAAGCGCAGTTGAATTTCGTCTCTCGTTCTGGAAGGAAGTTTCATTCGGAAGCATGCCTAAACAAAAGAGCCATATCGATGGCTGGTGTTAATAAATCCTTATTAATTGAAATTTGCAAATTTATTTGAACTTTCGCCATACAGTGCATCACGAAAAGAGGTGCTCGGTCAAATCTGATGTGGCACTAAGGGAGCAATATTGGCAAGTCGAATGTCTTCATTGACAAGTGCATTGGCAAAAACTTAACTTTTACAATTAACAAAAAAGATCAACAAAAAATATTAACAAAAAAGAATCGCCTCACCTTTCACCACATTTAAGTAACAAACTGGCACACTGAGAATTATAGGGAAAGTGATATCCTTCCAAACCTCATACACTTTGCACGTGCCTTTTCTGCGCGCCAAATTTTATTGACCATTGGAAAATTTTCTCACAGGTGTCTGCTCCACTGGTGAGAAACTGTGCCGGAATAGAAACTGTGTCGCTGCTTCTCTCGTGTGCGACGGAAATGATGACTGTGATGATGGAACTGATGAAGAAAATTGTTCCGGTACAGTTATCTGTTCGATTTCTAATTTCTTTTTTCGAAAAGAAAAGTTTACAGTTTTATTATGTGACCTAAGCTTTAATTTTTCGTTAAAAAAATTAAGTAATTTTGCTTGATTTAATTGTAATAGCGTTTCTAATTAAAGACTGTTTATTTACACATGCCCTATATTGCCGGAAGATGGCCGAATGGCTTGCGCAAGACATTTTGTACCAGAGACTAGGGTTCGAGTCCCTCTCTTGGTATGGATGTTTGAAGCCATATGGAACCGGCTTTAATCTGTAGATCCCGGTCTAATTAGCCCTCGTGTAGCAAAAAATGACCGTAGAGATCCAAACCAAACACATGCCCTATACTTTAATAAGTGGTTAATCAGAGTTTCTAATGTACAGGGTGTCCATAATTATACTTCCCTAATTTGAAGTTGTCTACAGTCGAAACTATTGTTCAGAAAGTTATGAAATTTGGTGTAAGGCATATTGAAGGGATGGGAATTTGTTTGAGCGAATAAAAAAATTAGTTCAAAATTTCACCACCAGAGGGCGTTTTTTGTAGATTTACACATTCAGCCACATTTACTATAGTTAAAAAAATTTATTACAACAAGACATGTTCAACACGGCGGCCATCATTTTCAGCTACCATTTGAAATAGTAAGATAGCATGTTCTACAGTTGACCGCAGTGTGTCCGGGGAAATGCTGAGAACATGTCGCGAAATTCTGTCTTTCAGGTGCGGTATAGTTCTTGGTTTATCAAGACTGACTAGATGTTTCACATGTCCCCAAAGCCAAAAGTCGCATGGGTTGAGGTCTGGGGATCGATCTCCAGGCCTGGACCTCGATCTGGTAATCGAAACGATGACATTCTGATTAGCAATAGGAAACACGCTGAAAACAAAATCTCCGTGAAAGTTTCTAGGTTTTATAACAGCTTCTGCTCTACGTCGACAAAAATTAATTTGCATATTCGTTTCTTCTTCGTTCCTTCAAAGCTTTTGTCCGAAAATTAGTTATCGAACAAGTTTCCGATCGACTTTGCAATCACTTTAAAGATTGTAAAATTTAATGAGTATGAATTATTGTGTTAGGGTGACCTATCGATAAAAAGAGGGTGAAATCTTAAGTAAATAGCCAGCAAATCTGTAATTCATCAAAAAAACGCCCTCTGGTGGTGAAGTTTTGAACAAATTTTTTTTTCTTTCAAATAAATTCCCATCCCTTCAATATGAACTATACAAAATTTCATAACTTTCTGAACAATAGTTTCTACTGTAGACAACTTTAAAGTAGGGAAATTTAATTATGGACACCATGTATATGATTATTATATGCTTTGTATAAAATACGTATTCATGTTGGATGTAGGGGTCGAGAATTGAGATACTGGTCTCTCTATATTAATTTCAGTTTACCCCAAATAGTAACTGAAAATTTAAATTCGATGTGTTTGTGTTTTATGCTTAGCAGGTGCAAATTAGATAATTCTAAAAGAATAAATTATCTTAATTACACCTAAATTTCCTTCGTTCGTTTTCTTCCCTATGTTTTATAAATTGTTCTAGTAAAACAGTAAAGAGAAGTATTTTTAAGGGGTGCCGTTTGCACAGTGAAAACTCCTAAATCTAGTCTTTTTTTCACTTGCATTAAATGTAGTCTAGTAAAATGAGCATAAAAATGGTTAGTACTGCCATCTGTTATCAGTTTAAAGAAGTAAAAACATTTTGCAAACTTTAATTGGAAAAATTTTCAAGTTTCTTTAGGTTAAAAAAAAAACGGGAAAAAATCTGCACCGTTCAAACGGGAGAAGTTTTCGCCCCTGAAAGGATTAAAAAATTTTAAAACGTGAGCACTGCGTTCAAAATATGCTTCTTCTAAAGAGGATGTCTTCCATGAACTAACTCAAAACGTTAGGATTCAACTTTAAGTATATTAAGATACTACACTGCTGGCCACTGTAAATGCAACAACCTGAAGGAAGCATGCAAATAACATGAAATTTACAACATGCATTAGCGGAGGTGAGATATGCAAATGATTAGAATTTCAGCTCAGACGCACATCACGCGCGCCTGTGGCGCCACTTCAAAGCGCTATTTAAGGCTTGGAGATTTCGACGATTTCAAGTTCGGCAATTGTGTTTTTCTTGTGGTTTTTCAAAAAAACGATCAATTATGCCTCGTCGAAAACAGCGATCATCTTTTGATCAAGTATCCGAGTTCGACAGAGGAAGGATAGTGGCCTACCGAGATTGTGGATTTTCTTTCAGGGAAATCGGTAGTCGTGTTGGACGAAACCAAACAACTGTAATGCGGATATGTGATCGTTGGATGCAGGAGGGTACGACGGACCGGCGTGTTCGATCGCATCCACCTCAGCGCACCACTTCACGTGATGACAGGCAAATTGTGCGCATGGCAGTGACAGATCGCTCAGTCACATCACGAACCATAGCACAGCACATGCAGTCTGTAACGCATCATCCAGTGTCTGCGCGTACCATTCGACGCCGTTTACAGCAGAGTGGTCTGTCCGCAAGACGTCCATTGCTTTGTCTACCCTTGACGCAGAACCACAGATGTCTCCGCCGCCAATGGTGCGATGACAGAAGGATGTGGACGGCAGAATGGAATGAAATTGTCTTTACTGACGAGTCACGCTTCTGTCTGCAACACCACGATGGTCGCATTCGAGTCTGGAGACACCGTGAAGAGAGGATGCTGAACAGCTGCGTTATACACCGCCACACTGGTCCTGCACCGGGTATTATGGTATGGGGCGGTATTGGATATCACTCTCGCACACCTCTAGTACGCATTGCCGGTACTTTAAACAGCCAGCGCTACATCTCCGAGGTGTTGGAGCCAGTTGTCCTTCCTTACCTGCAGGGCTTGCCCACAGCCATATTTCAACAGGATAATGCGCCACCACACGTGGCACGCATTGTCCAACGGTTCTTCGTCAATCGCCAGATTGAATTGCTTCCCTGGCCGCCTCGCTCTCCGGATCTTTCGCCGATAGAAAACATGTGGTCCATGGTTGCTCTACGATTGACCCAGATTCCATCCCCAGCTGCCACAGCAGATCAACTTTGGCAACGTGTGGAAGCTGCTTGGTCTGCTGTACCCCAAGAACTCATCCAAAGTCTCTTTGAATCAATGCCGAGGCGTGTGGCAGCGGTGATCTCCAACAATGGCGGCTACTCTGGCTACTGATTTTGGCAGGAACCACACTTCACAGAAGTCTAAAAATTTAATCATTTGATACTTGGTCAACATGTTATCTACAAAATAAATTTTGTTGTGATATCTCTTGTCTTTCTTGGTGTTGCAATTTGGGTGGCCAGCAGTGTATACGCTTTTGATAAGAATGATTTCTCCCACCAGTTTCGACAGTCATTTTAAATACTCTGTCTTCCATAAGAACCATAGGAAAAACGTGATGAACTGCGTTTCCTAGGCCACGCCTTCTAAAGCAGATATTTCTGGTTATGACATCGGGGAGCGAGTGTTCGTCCATGTGAAACTGGAGTGAACTGAACGGTCGGCTCCAGGATCCTTCAGATTGCTTCATCAAAGTGCAGCAGCTTCCAGTTCGCTCAGTACTTGGGTAGGTGAAGACTTTGGCTGTCTGTAAGCTGAATATCTATTGGCAGGTAGGAGAAGGAAGAAAGGAAGTGATTAGTTATTGAGGAAACAATAGAGTCGAGGTTCGGGATCAGTGAGTTCAATCACTATAGCTTGGAGCTTCTCCACGGGTGGATCTGCTCCAAAAATTACGAGTGTTAAGACAAGTGCTATAATGGCAGAAAATAAATAAGAGAAAGCCATTGACTATGTCTAGGAGTATGCCGCTGCTCGGTTAAAATTGAGGTTGCTCCAGGGGGTGATTCTAGTTCATCTTTACCTGCGGTGAGCACATACAGGGCCTTTTTATCGCATGGGCAAATCGGGACTTTGCCCAGGGCCCCCTGATGCTAGGGGGCCCCAAAAACCCCTTGGTGTATGCACCTAGTAGTACTTCTAATAGTATGTATAGCTCATGGATAGTTCTTGTTTTTATAAATGTTCATAAGGGGAGGGCCCCCAAATAGCATCTGCCCAAGGGCCCCCAGCGTTCATAATCGGGCCCTGAGCACATATGAGGCTAAAGTGAGCCGCAATCCGGTTTTTTATATTTTATAAAGAGCCACACGTACATACACAAATTCAAAAAATTTCATTTAATGTAATTGCATTTTTTCACAAATCACATATAAGAACACATATAGAAAATATAATTATGAAAAAGAAAATAATTATTTCAAAATTTTAGTAATAAAATTCAAATATAATAAAAATCAAATGTATTGAATTTTTGCTTCGAAACTGAATACAGTTCGTGACAAATCAGTAATATTTTTTTATTTTCCTTGTAAAGCCAAATTAAGTATTTGCAAATGTTCTATCACATCTGTAAGTAACAGTAAGTCAGAAAGCCAACTTTCAATTACTAATTCTGAGTATTTTTTTGTCTTTTAATTTTTTAAATATTATGATAGGATTTAGGAGTTCCACAAAACGCCTCAAAACATTATAAGTTGACAACCAATTTACAACACAGTATAAGGATAAATCGCTAGGCAATTCATCTATTTCGTCATCCCCTCGCAACACATCTAAAAAGTTTTTGAATTGACGGTGTGTTTTGGAATTCGTTTTAAATAAATTCACAATCTGCAAAACAATCTTCCATACATTTTCGTATTTGAAGTACTTCGCTACGAGATGCTCACGGTGAATTATGCAATGAAGTGGTAAAAAAACGTGGAATTTTAGGATCATTGTTTAAAAGAAATTGTTTGAAACTAAAATTTTAATGGGAGCCGCACTTGACTCAATGAAGAGCCGCATTTGCCCACCGCTGGCTTATACAGTGCCCCCATTGAAAGCAACCAACGATACAGTGCAGATGTCTTCATTGACAAGTGCCTCGCATTGGCAAACAACAAACAACACTATGTCTATGAGTTATCTCCCTTACGCTCTCTCCTGATAAAAACCATCATTTCAGGATATGTACTTCCGATTTCTGAATGTGGGCGCCCGGATATCAATGCATTATCTGTCATGGACTTTGACCGCATCGTCGGAGGCCAAGAGGCAGTTCATGGTAGCTGGCCGTGGATGGTAAGCTTGCAAGAAAACGTCATATTCCCAGATGGACACTTATGTGGCGGATCACTCGTAAATGCACAATGGGTCCTCAGTGCAACACACTGCTTCCTGGGTGAATCGTAAGAAACGATTTCGTGTTCTGTCATAAAATTAATGTACGAGGAGGCAAATGCAAAATAAGACGGGATCAGAACAATGTCTAAGTGCTTGAACATTCCTGTTGAACCTTTTAGTGCACGTATGGTGAAATAACGGAAAGCTAATCGTTAGTTTATACTTGAACATATTTTTATTTCCGCCTACCAAATAATCCATAAAACCTGAAATAACACAAACATGTAGTAAATTATGTTATTGGATAACACCGCAAAGTAGGAATTATGTAAATGTACATTTACCGTAAAATCTTCAGTATAATACGGCTTTTTTTTCACATTTAAGCCGGCAAAAATGAGGGTGCGTATTATACTCGTGTACAAAAAAAACGGTATTTTTAAACATTGAGTAAACGACAAACAATGGATGAGCTGTATTCTATTGAAAGTGATTAAGCCTGATAATATAACAGTATTGTTTGTTTTGAATAAAAAATTAAAATTTTTTTTCTACCGAATTTGATGTTTTCGTTGTTTTATTACAAATTTTATTTATGTTAATAAATATTCGGGCAATTTTTAAATAAAATATTGAAAAGTTATGGGTGCGTATTAATAGTCGAATTTTAATTTTTTTCGAAATTTTCGCGCAAAATCAAGCATGCGTATTATACACGTGTGCGTATTATAGTCAAGATTTTACGGTAAGTTTCATTTACCCGAGAATAGGGGAGACAGTATGCTCACTGTCTTCCCTTTTATTATGTTCTCTATATCGCTATACGATGGCTTCATTGTTGGGATGGTGGGAGGTACTTGTGACTAAGGCTCTGTTCACACTGCAGTCCGTTAGCTTAAGCGTAAAAGTATTGAAATATATTTAACCAGTGACAAACCTCCAAGCGATTAGTAACGAAATTGTTAAGGCCTATGATTGGTGTATTTCCGTCTCAGCGCTATTTTTACCATGCTTTTATTAACTTGCTTTCTTGTTTGTGTGTTTGTTTGCGTGTGTGTTTGTCCAGTAAAAATCTGATCGATTTTTAACTAACTTCCCGACTAGCTAGACATTTGAAACTTTTAGAATAGCTCAGAACAATTTTCAGTTATTTTCAGTTAATTTTGTTTTGTAGACTGGTGCAGCCATCTATCGGCCGGAACGGGAACGAAAAGTTAAATGCAAGTTAACTTCCAATTAACTTCATTTTCTTTCAAGTTGATGGGATAATTCATCAAAAAAATTTTAAAAAGTATTTATTAATACATAGAATTGTCAAGTTTATATGATTCAACAGAAATTTTAAAAACATGGCATATAAAAAGTTCTTTTTATCTTGTAATTATTCCTTTTACGCTTAAGCTCACGGACTGCAATGTGAACAGAGCCTAAGGGCATGGGGCTCACTGTCAAGACAATGCTGAAGACTGCCTCAGAAATCTTCAGTCCCCATTTTTAAGTTTGGGGAAAATTTCCGCTTGGTATCTACTCTAATTGCATTGAACAAATGCATGCTTTTGGATTTTTTTTTCATAAAATGAAAATAGAACCTGAAGGGCGCAAGGGACTTTCAGCCTTGAATTTTTGAATTTGCAATTTTTATGTCTATATACAGAATGAGAGTAATGAATATTCTTTTTTACAACATTGATGATCCCTAGAATTCAAAATAAGGATTTTTTGCAGAATGATGCCTGTTTTTAAATTTTTTTCAAAAATGCCAACATATTTCAAAATTTTCCTTGTGCATTCTATGTCATTTAAAAAATTTAAATTTTTAAATACAAATCTACCATACATATATAAATATAATTGTGTATCTATATTTTGTATGAATCGAAAGTCTTAAATATATATATTTTAATTCTGCCTATAATTTTTTATATATTTATTTATTTCATCGTCTATAAATTTCAAAAATATTTGTGGTTTCAAAGAACTATGCACTGTTTTGTGACAAAACCCTCAATTAACAATTCTGAGGAATTCGGAAGAAATTAGAAGAAAATGAATGCGCATGGAGAATTTTGAAAAAGTTTTTCAAAAAATTCTACAAAAATGCTGGACATGTTTTATTCTCCCACAAAATACTTGTTTGTGAATTCTAAATGACTTCAATGTAGTTAAAAATAATATTAATTATACACATGTGGTATATAGAGTAAAATATTGAATATTTGAAAAAATTAGATGAAAGTCCCTTGTCCTTTTAAACCACGAGTAGTTCCTCAAATTTTGAATTTTGTAGACTTTAATATTTAAAAAGATATTTAACTATAGACTCCATCTCGAGAAAATTAAAATCTTTTGTCTGTGAAAGTACTAATTTTTTTTTAAAGAAAGAATGGAATTTTTAAACTGTGCGCTCTAACGTTGAAAAATCTGCTTTCGGATGAAAAAATCAGATTTAAGAATTATGACCTTATTCATGCGCAATTATTAAAGTGCCTACAGGAAAGTTACCAAAAGCTAACACATTTGCGGCACTTGATGATGGATCGTTTTAACAATAGTTTTAGATGATGGTCTAAGACCACTATGTTTCTGAATTTCAAAGTGCTCTTTGGCAAATGGAAAAAAATATTTATCATGCTAATTTATATTTTTTTTTTTTGAGTTAATAAGATTAGATGAAAATCGTAACCAAAGTATTACGTTATTATTACGAAATTATTGCGTAATTATTGCGCAATTATTACGAAATTACTACGTAGTTATTTACGAAAGTATTACGTAAGTATTACGAAAATCGTTACCAAACCTTCACGCACACCGGAAAACAAACGGTTTAGCTCTAATTTTCTTATTTGTTTTAGTAAAAAAGTTTTCTTGCCTTATTCCCAATATAACTATTCCCAGGATGAAAAATGTAAGCAGTTGGAGGATCCACATCGGAAGCCACCGCAGATTTGCAAAG
Organism: Dolomedes plantarius; assembly: GCA_907164885.2. Classification (NCBI taxonomy): domain Eukaryota; kingdom Metazoa; phylum Arthropoda; class Arachnida; order Araneae; family Dolomedidae; genus Dolomedes; species Dolomedes plantarius. The sequence goes on from OU015498.1 coordinate 76,683,978, forward strand.
GACCCATCCGAACAAGTACGATACGCCCAACGCATAGTGCTCTACGATGACAAGGCACCAAAAGATGTAAGTCAAGCGTGTCAAACTCAAAGGCTCACACGGGCCAAATAAACAAGGTTTAGACACCCATATCCAGCGATTGCAGACAATTCAAAACAAAACACTCCGTGGTATTAGGAAGGTCCCCTGGTACCATAGAAACGCACTTATTCACAGAGATCTGAGAATCGAACACATTCGGCAAGACATTAAAGATATAACTTCTACAATAGATTGTATTCAATAGACAACAAAGAAATAGCTAACCTCTCCGACTACGATCCAAGGGAATGCTATAGGCGTCCTAAGGCCATTTTGATTAATCCCCCTGGCCTCCTTCTCCATTCTTAACTTTCCCTCTAACATCTTCTAAATTCTAAATTACAATAGCCGGCACTTCTGGTTCTGACCTGTCATTTTTTGGTGGATCAACCTCAAGACTATCTTACTGATTTTTGCTTTATCGTCTGTCACCTTTTTTTTTAAATCCCGCCACATTAAATACAGTGGTGGCAAAAAGTCCTGAACACACTCATTTTTTGCCTAATTTTTGTGTTCGACTTAATTTTTCGTTATGAAATTATCGTACTATCTTAACTATTGTTAATGATTCTAATATATTTTTTCATGCTAATTTCAAATCTGTTTGTAGAATTCATGTAAAGTAAATAGTTTCATCGATATTTTGAAAAAAAACCATGATAAGACAAGCACAAGGTCACTGTAATAATGAGTGACTGTTTTTTCAACAAATGAAATGCTCCGTTATTCCAACCAATCATGACCAGTAGTGATGAAGGGTTAAAAAGCAGAATGTGCAGCATATTTTAGTGTATTGAAAGCAGTTATGTGTTGCAATTTGAAGTGCGTGTGTGGAAAATATTGGAATTATGGGTAAATTTTCATTTCTGCCTGATGATAAATGGTACTAAATAATATTTTTGACGCAAGAAGGTTATTATATGAGCCAAATTGCTGCTAACATACCATGTGGTCTTTATACTGTCGTGAAAGCGTTGAAAAGATATTCTAAAACAAATTCTATTGCGGACAGGGAGCGATCTGAACGATCGAGTAAAACAACTTTACGTGAAGACAGGGTATTGCACAGGATTTCATTTTCAAACAGAAAGCTCAATTCACCCCAAATTTTGAAACAATGGACTTTGACATCGAATGTGAATGTGTGCCCAAGAACTGTGAGAAGAAGACTGCTGGAAATTGGATTACAAGGCTGCAAAACTTGCCCAAAACCATTACTGACGATTTTCAACGCATGAGGACATTTGCGTGGGCAAGGGATCATTCGCTATGGGCTATTAAATACTGGTAAAATGTAATAATTAGTGATGAAAGTCAGTTTTGTATTTCTGTTAACCAAAGTAGTGCCTATGTAAGCCGACGTACTCATGAGGAATTCAGCCTTCAGTGTCTGAAGCCCACAGTAAAGCCCTCGACGAAAGTGATGATATGGGGCTGCATGACTTCTCGTGGTGTTGGAAGATTTCATATCGTGAGCGGAACAATGAAAGACTGGGATTACATAGAAATACTGCAAAATGAATTGCTACCAACAACGGGAGGCCTTTATGGGGATCAGTCATGGATTTTTCAGGATGATAATGCTCCATGTCACCGTGCAAAGGTAGTCCAGAAATGGTTCGAAGACCATACTGTGAATAGGATGAACTGGTCAGGACAGTCTCCGGATCTTAATCCAATAAAGAACGTATGGCATAAAATTGGTTATGATATTTCAAAGAAAAAACCTTCAAACAAACGTGGGTCAATTCAAGCTTTAATATTTTCCTTCAACCATGTTGTCACGAAAGTGCTTCTTGTGAAATTGGTGCATTCCATGCCATAAAGATGCAGGGCCGTAATTAAAGCAAACGGCTAGTCCATAAAATATTGACGTTCAAACATTTAACAACAAAATTTTCAAAATGCATATTAAATGTTCCGTATTTGTAAGTTTTTATGTTATTCTACTACATATATTATGTTATTCTATATTGTGTTATTCTGTACATACTACACATTCTTGTGTTCAGGCAACTGTACAACAAAAAATACATGCGGCATTAAAAAACTAATAACATATTTGAAATCAGCAAGAAAAAATACATTAGAATGAATAACAATAGTTAAGATAGTATAATAATTTCATAACGAACAATTAAGTCAAACACAAAAATTAGGCGAAAAAATGAGTGTGTTCAGGGCTTTTTGCCACCACTGTAGTTGTCAAATTTATATTTATTTACTTGTTTATTTATTACTATTATTAGCATTATTTTTATTTTTATTTATTTATTTATTTTTTACTTTTAAGTCAACACTTTTCTTTTAATCCTGAGAACGGAAATATAGCCACAAAAAATTATCCATATCGAAGATATGGAGCCCTGCTCTCTGGTGCCTAGTTAATGTACCATGTCTATGTCTGTTATGTAGGCCGAAAAAAAGGGGGGAAACTTCAAAATCAATTTTTGTAGAAACGTAGGTTTATTTCAAAAAGTATAGTGTAAAAAAATCAAGAACAACAATATTAATGTTTTCTTCCTGACACTTTTTGTTCTTGAACATTAAATTAGCAAGACTACGACCCAAGGGAATACTACAGGCGTCCTAAGGGCACTTTGATTATCCACCCTGGCCTCCTGCATTGAATAATTACACGACCATGGAATGCCAGGTTTTTTTAACTCTCGACGAACAGTCTTGCCGCTAGCACTAACGCCTGGTGAACTTTGGAACTCCTGAGTGATTTCAATCAACGAGGACTTGCGATTTTGTTTCACTACCCTTTTCAGAGTTCTACGGCTGCGTTCACTAATTTCTTTCGGCCTGCCACTTCGTTTTTCTGCAGTTTCACTGCCTCGACTTTTCCACTTCACAATTACATCGCTCACAATGGATTTTGACTTCTGTAGAATGTCCGAAATTTCACAAACTGATTTCCCACAAAGGAGGCATCCCACTATAATGCCTCTATCAAAGTCACTAAGCTCCTTTGACTTTCTCATTGTCTCACATACGCATAAATATGACCTGACAAACCACAACCAGCATGTTTATAGCTTTCGGTTACGCATCAAATTACGTCACCTGCGAGATCCGCTTCTTTAGGGCGTGTCCGGATACTTTTGGCCAGATGGTGTAATTGTAATTTAATATTTTTATTAACATTTTATTACAGCAAATGTGTTTTAAAAGTACTTTATTTTATTCAAACCCATGGTGAATATTACTGTAGTTCATGATACCGATAATCAAATAATTATTAACGCTTACTCCCCTCCTCAAACACTCGTACCCGGCAATAACTAACTTTTTAGGGAGGATTTCAGGCTGTAATCGTTATCTCAATTTAATCGTTTTAGACGGTATCTGCCCTTGCTTGATATCAGTTTTACTGACACGGACGCATCGTGTCGGCTTATGTTCAACAAAAATATCCTTATGGGTCAGTTATCACTACCTTTTCTTTTCAGCTCAGTTTGTAAATAAATGTACATACTTCCATATCCTGTCAAAATGCCTCACCCGACGACACCCCTTTGATATCAATGCAATGTCAAATGTCTGTTATACAGGGTGTTGCCGAATTCGACCGAATGCAGAAATGAAAAGTCAATATTTCCGTATCTTTGTTTATCCTCTAGTTGACCAGGTTTACGTTTCTGGTCATACGTTCCTATGTTATTCTGTTTTGTTTCTGAGTTTTCTACCTCCTCCAGAAAAATACGATATTTCCGGTCATCCAGTGAGGTTGGTAAGAGGTACGGTCCGATTAAGTAAACAGCACCCTCAAGCGTCAGGTTTGCGTTTCCGGTCATACATTCCTGTGTGATTATTGCTCATTTTGATGCCTACTATCGCCCCTCTGAATTTATCGGTCGAATTCAGCAAAACTCTGTATATGAGGTATAAAGAACGATCAAACGACCGTCTTCTTTTCATGTCGAAACATCAAAGAAGGTAGACATGACACAACAGGTTCACATGGAAAGGTTTTTAACGATATTACCCATAAGTGGCTTTAAAACTTGTAAAAGTCCTAAACGAATTAAATAAAACCACATAAGCAAAATTAGTTTTAAAAACTAATTTTGTAATTAGTTTTGAATTTGATTATTGTTTTCAAAAAGCGTAGCTAGTTAGCAAAGTTAAAAACTCGTCATCCGGGAGAAAGTTAATTTTGTAAACGTCAAACTAATTCTGAGGAACAATTCATTAAAATGATTATATTATGATAAAAGTCTAGACTAACTTTGAAATGCATAAATTCTAACATTTTAATGATTTTTTTTATAAAAATACATTTATTTATATGTTCATACGTTCTAATATGCTATGTCGTAAAAATAATTAGGTTAAAGCATATTAAAAACTTATAAGTGTTATTGATTTTAAAAAAAATTATCCTGATTTGTTTACTACTCACATAATCAGTTGATTTTCTTTTATATAATATATATATGTATATATATATACACACATACATACAGTGGAATCTCGATCTATCGTTTTTCAAGGAACCGACTGATCTGAACAATAAATGCGAGAAAACGATAGATGCGGGAACATAACAAAGAAATATGATCGTTTGGACCGGATGAAATAAACGACACATACGGGAAAACGATGATTCGGGGAACGATCGATCGAGATTCCACTGTATATATATAAAAGCAAGGGAGGGGGAGAGAGTGAAGGAGTGAGAGAGAGGGAGAGAGTGAATATACAAAAAAGATTTTAAGTAGTTAAAATTTTAAATATTTGGGTTTTTTTTCATGCGTAAACACCTACAGCCTGTAATTTTTTTCGTTCAGCGTTACCCGTTAATAAACAAGTAAAATCCTTATCTAAAAAAAATCTCTTAAAATTGACTAGGAAAAACTATTTTCCTTCGACAATCTAGCAACTGTTTCATTTTGCATAACTCACTATTTTCATTCATGTGCTTAATAATTATTTAACCTTTATTTGATAAACAGCTTACAATGAAAAATTTGGACTTCAACAACGATATTGCTTTGATCAAGCTGAATGCTCCTGTGCAATTTAACAAGTACGCTAAACCAGTATGCCTACCAGATCCACAAATAAAAATTGGTATTACTAGCAAGTGCTATGCTACAGGATGGGGAATTAGCAGGGGTAAGCTAAATTCTCAATTAAGATGTTTAAGGGATTCAGGTATATGATGGAGGATAAATACTCTTTTATGCTACAGATCTCAAGTTCTGTGACTGTTTTTACTCTCAAGACGCTGACATCGTAAAATAGTATTAATTTCTAGTAAGCTAGATCTGGAGAGTCTTTACTTTCCGTTCAGGTATGGTCATGGTAACTGATGGGGTATTTTAACTTATTAAATTTTCTGAAATATTTTTTGTGTCAAGTTTCATAAGAATTTAAACTGTTGAACTTATCATGAGATAATTTCTGGAAAAGATAATATTCTAATACGATTCGGATCCAGATCTTAGCTTTCTGCAGAATAAATTAGTACTGTTTTGTAGTACAGCAGATTATGTCTCATTTGATGGGTAACATTTCTTGTCTGTCACTGCCCTTATTTTGCTATTTTTAAAAATGAATATGTTAGTATAACTCATTAACAGTAAGCCCACACATGTGAAACCCCTTGAGCAACTTCTGTTCCTAAGTAATCGAGATTTACTAAAATTCTTTAACATTATCATACTGCTACTGTGACCGGCACGTGCATTACAAATGCAGGTAACCCAACAATGACAGTAACTTTGTCGACAGTTAACTTTGTAACTTATCTTGGAATAACGGTGATCAGTTCTTAAGAACCTTTAATGTTCAGTACATACGCCTACAAACGAGTTGGCACTGAATTTTCCTGACTTATAAATGGCATTTGCAAAGTCTTCTCACCCTTTAATCCTCGAAAATTCAATTCCCGTGTGCACTGTTGCTACTAGTCGCTAGTATTATTCATTTCATCCAACGTATATCCTACAACAAGTACTAGTTCTCTTGGACTTACATGTCTTCCTCGATCTCGAAGCTCTTTACCATTTTATCAAACACTTCCCAATATCGAGGAAGGGCGACACCTTTTTAAAAACCTGAAAGTTGGTCAATGAGACCGTTGGGTTCATGACCTTGCTGTGTGATCTCTAAAGAAGATTCGCGTGCTTTCAGAGTGAGGTTTGGTTTGGTTTAGAGAGCTGCGGTCATTTTTCGGTACACTAGGGCTAATTAGACCGGGACCAACTGCTTAAAGCCGATTTCGAACGGCTACACACGTCCCTGCCGAAAGTGGAATTCGAACCCACAGACTCTGGTATCGAATACCAGCGCCCTAGCCATTCAGCCACCGTCCGGCTTTCAACGTGAGAATCTGTTTTTAAATGGCGGGATTTTAACGTGAAAACCAGCCACTATTAAAACCCTATTTTTGACTTAAAATTGGAGGCTCTTTCCCTTAATCATTTCACCTTTCCATGCATAATAAAGTTCTACTGTATCAACTAGTTATCAGACCTGTTGCTATGTATGCTATTCCCGTTTGGTTCTCAGCGGCCAAAACTCATATTGATAAGCTCGAACGCTTTCAGAACAGAACTCTCAGGCGGATCCGCCGTGCCTTCAGGTATCTCTCTAACAAGACCATCCGTAGGGACTTCGGCATTTCATCTTTTTACCAACAAGCTTTTAAAATATCCAAAAAATTTTACGGAAATCTTCCGAATCTACCTAATGAGACGATAGCGGAGCTTCCCGATTACGACCACTCCCTTCCCACTAATCGTAAACGCCCACGGGCGTGTCTTCTTAGGAGTTAGCCTTGGCCCTCCTACAGCGATACTCTTCCTATATTGCTAACTTAACTTCGTGCTTTCGTTGTGCACTGCTATCGCTCGCGTCTCGGGACTCGCTGGTCAGGGGTTCGACCCCCGTCTGAGCAGTCTACCCTTTACCAAATTTTCCCTCTTGCTAATTTTAGCCTCCCCTCGAGGCTTCGCTATCATCTCAATATGTAGTTGTACGACCCTGAAACGGGCCTTTTTTATTTTCGTTTCCTCTCGACTAGTGTTCTAATATTTATTATAAAACTTAAATTACTTTCTAGTATCTTCTTTGAGCCATACTTAATTATTTAACTTTATTTACCGTTCTCTCTCATCTTTAAGTTTAATCTTAATAGTAATGTACTCTTATCTTAAAATATCTTCCATCTTTAATTTTAACTTTACTGAGCACAGATATCTTGACACCTTTTAACTTGCTTACTGGAGATAAAGTCCAATCGGACCAAGGCACTCCAATTCATAAACATCAACTAGCGGAGAGGTTAATAATAAAATTGCGTTCCGTCTATATGACAAATAATATTATTTTCTAGCGTAATATTTATGTTTGTACATCTGAACAAAATTCTTAAAAGTACACCTAATAAATATAACTTTATAATAAGCAAGAAGTTTAAGTCGTATAACGAAGAATACAAAAGGTGACAACTTTACATTAGCTATAGAGAGGAAAAATAGGGTCCGAAAAAGAGGGTCCGCGCACCAACCCAAACCAGTCCTCTGCTCCCTAGCGGCACGCACACAGCACGGCAAGTCAGAGACGTGACCCGCGCAAAGGTACTGGCCGACTTGCCAAAAAAGTTGGCTAGGGAGGCCAATTAGGTTGGCCTGATTAAAGACAATTTTGAATATCGGAAGATGGGCTTAGTGTCAAAATGGATGCTCTTGGGCCAGCAAAAGACGAGAAGTGCCCAACGATACACAATTAATGTGGGGGTGGAGCGAAACGCGAGGCCAGGAATGAAACAAAGCAGCTTCAGTATGTCTCAGAAGTATTCAGGCATCTAAGCCAACACGCGTTGAATAACGCCAGAAAATTATCTTTTGGGTTAGCCTGTAACACTGGCTATTTTGTTTAACAGCATGTGTTCTCAAGCTATTAGAACTTACTTCCATAGATAAAACGACAATGGCAATATAATCCCTATCTTCCTCACATTTTCCGATTTACTCTAGATCTATCCAATAAGGAAGTAAAAGAAATCGTAGAAGAACCTTTTCTGGTTCACTAATTTCAAATTAAAAATGTGTCCGATTCATTCGTTTGAATTAGGATCGGAGAGCAGTTAACAGGATTTTTTCGAAGTGCTATTCAGTACAGTCTATTTCACATATGTATTGTCACTTTGCCTTTATATATTTAAGGCACTGGAGGTTTCGACCGTCTAAAGCAATCACTTCATCCAGTGCAACCTGAAGGAGTTTGTATAAGACTCATTAAAAAGAGGTTTTCTCTGCGAACCATGATATGTGCTGGTAGCCTAAATCATCTCAATACAGTTTGTCATGTAAGTATAAAAATTGTTAATTCGTAAACAGATCTTATGCAGCAATTGTCTAAATTGTCTTGAAAGAGACCCCGATATTCAGGTATTTATATATATATATATATATATATATATATATATATATATATATATATATATATATATATATATATATATATATATATATATATATATATATATATATATATATATATATATATATTTATTTATTTATTTATTACTTCTGTTGTTGTTTTTGATGCTTATGCCCCTTGACCGACATCAACATCAGATCAGTCCCGAAGCTATGGGCGATGAAGATGCGGCTCCTGTTTTGAATTAGCACCACAAGGGTCGGAGTCCGACTTGGCTAAATGACCGGTCCCGTAATTTTGAACCGAGTCAAGTGACAAGACCGGAACACTTGACCCCGCACCTCCTGAGGTAAATTTGAGAACTTGGAGGACATTGTAGCCACGCCCTATTTTACGTGCCCCGGCCACCATTAGTGAACACGGCGGTAGATTTGCAGCGACGAGCATTGATCCAGGGACGTTCAAATCACTGGCCCGCTGCTCTTGCCAACTGGGCTAACGCGTCCTATTACTTCTGTGATCGACCTAAGCCAAAAGTACTGAACGACCGCAGAATTAATTCTCCGTGAATTTTAGGGGACAATATGAAGCAAAGTGCGTGTAAGTGCGCACAATCACTTATTCCTCAGGTAATGGTATTAGGTTATTTTCGAAACACAGGTTGCTCGTTTCTTATTGGAAAGCCTTCGATGGTTACATCTTTTCCCACGTTTGCTTGTTGTCAGACTGCTGATCTTAGGGGGTCAAATAAATTCTAGGCGAGGTTTGCAACAGACCTAGATATAAAACGCTTCTGCGTTTTGTCCGCATTTTGAAGATGGATTTATTTAAACTTTCATCTGAAAGAGGGAGTGGACTCGAAAGGAAAAACAGTATCAAACAGTGGGGAGTGTTTTATACGTTTACACACACACAAAATAATAATAATAAATAAATAAATAAATAAATTGTAGTGCAAAATAGGTGTTTCTGGATGATCATCATCTTCTAGAGACTTCATTCGAAACATTTGCAAGATTCGAGTCTAAAATTTATAAATAAAAAAATATTGAGTACTCGTGCAAAAAGAAAAACAGCTGGGCATCTCTAGACAGCCATGCTGACAAGAAGCATTTATCACAGTAGGTACAAAAAAAATTTTATTTTAAAAATTTAGAAATGTTCTTAAAGCTGTTTATAGAAGCAGAAAAAAATTTACACACACAATTTAACAATGCAGTTCATTATTTTACCATTCAGCCTAGTTTACTTATGTTCAGTAGCCTGCCCCTCCCTCTCTCAGCATACATGTTCTCTTATCTATTGCTATTAGGGACAGGTAGAGGACAGGTATGCTATCTTGCGGCTGAAGGACAGACAGACTTTTCCTCAGATATCTAAAATGTTTCCTGTGCTAAAATGAGCTTTGAAATTTCATCAAGCTTTCTTCCGTATCTTTATCTTATTTCCAAGATTAAATTAGAACAACTTTCCCTCCACGGAGAACAACTGAGGAAGTTCTATCACCTCCCGAGGGGTGATAATTTCATTCCTCTGTTGCCTCCATCTCTCTCTTATTTTTGACAGTTGGGAAGTTAAAAAATAAAATCCCAACCCCAAAAGAGAAAAGTGAATATTTCATAGGAACAGTATAAGGATATCAAATACCATCGTCGTTTAATCAGTAAATAATTATGTTGATTAACAAATATTTGCACCCGAAAATCTAAGGAATGAATAAAACATTTTTTGGCAGAGGAAATAATCTGCATTTTGTGGCACTCCTGTAGTTAGCTCATCATGTTAACAAAATACTTGATATATTATTTCCTGTTTTAAATCTTTCAGAAAATTAAAGAAAGATTGAGCCTAATAAAACATCGAGCTGCTTATTGTTTCTATCTCACTACTTTGAAGCAGACTATAAAGCAAAGTTTAAATAAAACTTGAAACAAGCATGATAGATACAATTCCTCAATCTGTGCTTCAATGTAAAGATCTATTCAAGGATGCGTGTCTGACTTTAGACTTTTAAAGAATAAAATAAGATGATGAGGAATGGATCAAAGATTCTCAATGTTTTTTAGAACAATTATAAATCATTGCCATCTTAGAACCACCAGACATGTATCATTCTTTAAATTCAATTTTCAATGATGAAAATTCTTTTAAAGGTTACAAGAAAATGGTTCATAGAAACATGGAAATACTAACTCAAACGTTTGTGGTATCAGATTGACGTAAAATATCTCGTTCGAAACTAAACAAAACTAGTTCTGGAGATATTGTGCTGTAAAAACGTGGCTACGCAAAGTCTGGAATTCTTGTTGAATCATCTCCAGACAACAGAAACGAAGTGAGGACCAATCATAGAGCTGAGCCTCTCTCTTCTTGTTTTATTGTTAAAAACGAAAAACCTTTAAAGAAATGGCGATCTAAAAATAATAATTATACCTTTTCCTCAACTTTGATTTCTAAAAAAATATTTTTATTTTCAAAATCTTTTAGCAATCGATGAAAATTCAGGTATTTTCAGAAGAGAGGAAATTATTATACTTCTCTAATAAAAAAATTTATCTTGCGAGATCTTTGGTGAAAGAATTCATTTGTTTTTTCATGGACGTTTCATCTGAATTCAACATAAAAGTGGAACAGTATCGATGAATTTTAACCTATATTATGCCACATTTTTGTAATTTTTGTAAACTTAAACTGGATTTAATTGTCAAGTCTCTAGATTACTTTAATTCTCAGAGGATATCTGAAAAGTGCCAGTCAAGATGAAACGATGAGATAAATAAATAAATGTTAGACGATGCATGTGTTCATTTTTTTTCTAAAAGTTACTTTCTTGTAAAACATTTGCTCAGTTTAAACTGAAAAACTATACTGCTTAATTCTTAAATATAATCATCTAATGTCGTGACAACTTTTGCTTTTTACAGGGTGACAGCGGTGGACCTCTGGTTTGTGAAGTATCTGAGGGTAAATGGAGCATCGTAGGTGTTACTAGCTTTGTTATAGGTTCAAATGGTATTGAAGGTATATGCGGAGGGCAGGCAAGACCTAGCGTGTTTAATAAAGTGGCCGCCAAAGTATCTTGGATTCAAAAGATAATAAATCGTTACAGTTGAGCCTTTATAATTTCAAATTCTTAATTTTTTCAAAATGTTTAGGTGAACAATTGTAGCACTTCACAGTAAAATAAATTTGAATGTTTTAAGTTTTCAGAGCTGTAATTTTCTACGGATTTTAAGCAAAGAAAGGTGTTTTTTTCTCTCCTCTATATAAATCTGATTTATGGAATATCTCGATGCCGAATCCACGCGCTAACGTAATTAGTACAAGCCATTTTACCACTTATGAAGATGAGAATCAAGGCTACAATTTACCTTTCGAGCGAAAGAAATATTAGCTTATAGAGGACCGTAGGACCATAGGAATAGTGGTCAAACTGCACATCCTGGGCTACGCCCTCTAGTGCAGATTTTCAGTAGGTAAGCAGCGGGGAACCATCATTATACAGAAAGTAAAGAAAAGAAGGAAAGTGATTGGTGCGCTCAGGATTCTGAGAGTCCAAATGCCTTCACCTGAAATCACCGAAGTGAAATAGCATAGGGCAAGGACAGTAGCTTAGAAGGTGACATGACTATAGCAGTTCGTCTCCGAAAAATGGAGAGAGGTTAAATACAGGGCTATATTAGGTTATAGAGATGAATAATAGAATCAAAATATAAAATAAATCCAAAAAATATATCGAGGTAATCAGTGGCGCCGGAAGAGTCAAATATAGAGGGGGGCAAAGTAAAGTAGATTAAAACTTTTACACCTTTATTATTAAAGATACATATATACGGTTATAAAAAGTAAAGTTTTGTGTTATTTTATGTTATATTATGCCCTATCAAACGTCAACGTGTACGCGTTTCAAATGCATCGGATTCAAGATTCCCTTTCGTGATGAAAAAACATCGTGTAAGGGTTGATTTTGAATCGTAAAAGCAAACGTCTGGAATTGGCGTTTAAACGCGCTTGCGTACCTGAAATTGGCGATTAATCGCTCCTGCGTTTATGGAATGACGTTTATCGCGCTTGTGTTAACGAGTGTGAGGTTGCAATTTAGTATTCAGTTTTGTTAGGCTTTATGATTTTAAATGAAAATTCTAATATTTTACGAGCGCTAGCTAGGTAGAAACAAAAAATTCAATTTTCTAGGGGGGGGGGCAAGTGCCCTCCCCTTCCGGCGCCACTGGAGGTAATCGACCGGCCTCTTCATCAGGAGGCCTAACCGAGTCGGTTACCACAAAGGGGATAATCTTATAGAGAGGATTTAGAGAGTATGAAAATAAGATGAAGGCTGACGCTCTCTGAAGGATTTTTTAAAAACGCTATCGATTTTATCGAAGTTGGGTTCGAAGGCATGGAGCGTACGTAATCAGGGGCAAAAAAATCCCCTTTCAAGTTTTCGCTGAAGGGCTCAAATTTAAGAAATACATGCCGTCTACTTTGAAAAAAAAAAGACTTATTTAAGTCCGTTTTTCGTTTTACTTCTTAAGAGGCGAATACAGTTTTAACTTACATTATATCTCCTAGCTACACCCACTTTTCGTATTCCTGATACTGTGCATGTGTGCATTTTTACATACACAACAAAAAAAAGTATGACGCACAGGAATGGATGACACATAAATACGAGTAACTCATTCGCTTGCGTTACGTACAGCTCATGATACAAATGTCACGAAGTAGTAGCTATGTGCACAATTTCATAGCAGCAATTCAGAATAAGTAATGGTAAGTTTGTATGTCCTGGAAAGAGAAAACACATTTACTTCCGAAATGGATCTTAATTCCGTTTTTAGACACAATTTGTTTTACATCACATTTAGTCACACAATAAAGTTGTCACCCTAGAAAGGAATTCGGTCAAATCCTCTGATTGATTTTAATCTTTGAGATCCTCTCTGATACAGCAAAACACTAGGGTTATATTTCTAGTCGCATAGACATAGAAAACATTCTTCAAGTCTTTGTGCAGGTTTATTTCTAGGGTATTCTTCCCCCAACAGATTCCTTCCTTTTCAAACAATTCTTGGAAATTATAAACAGGCAGACATAAGGGGTAGAAAAAAATATAATTTTTTATTAAATCTCAAATGCAGAAAACTATGGAAATAAGGTGTTCGGGCTAAGCTGAAATTAATCAAAATATAAACACATAAAAGAAAAAGCACAATACGACAGAAAAATTTACAATCTAAAATCTATATACCAAAGATGGTTGTGACCATCCTAGAATCACTTGTACACTATTCTTTCTGCCAGTACTGATCGGGCAGTGAGATGATATTAATTCAGTGCATTCTTTCTAGACTGTATAAGAAAGGTTGTGAAAGGTTCCAATGTGGTTTGCATATTCAGTGAGACTGTCACACTGGGTGGTTAATCAAAAGCCCCCCCCCCCCCCCCTATGTCAAGAGACCATAGCTCTCCTCTAGCAGCCCAATACAAAGTAGCTCTGTTTATCCAGCTGTCAGAAGTAAAACTATACTCCTTTAAGACGGTGCACGTCATAAGATGATTAAAATTCATAATGTCTCCAAAGAGGACAGTCAGGAGAGTTTACCAAACCAATGCAGTAAAGGCACCAAAATAAAAAGTCATGTGAAGTGGTGATTAAAAAATTGGCAGTGAAAATATGTCGAGACAGATCCATTGGAATAGAATTCTTCAGTAGTTGGCTCCAAATCTTTCCACTAGCTGCTGTATTGTGGTAATATTTTATTTTATTAGCAATGGTTAATCAAAAGGTGGCAACAGCAGTCTCATCTTGTAAACTGTCTGGCAGTGTGGTGATACCTTCTCTCCAGACTGTGTTTTGAAAATAATCTTATGAATTAAAATTATGGGAGCTTTAAATTTTCTTATATAATCCCTAAAAGTAGTGATTGACACGTAATAAAACATTGTAATGTAATGTAACATCAGCATTCGGTAGTCAGTGCTTGGAAGCAAGTGACAAACCGAGCTGCTCATGTCGAGCAATTTTGCTCCACAAGACATGGTTTTTTTGGTAAATCCCTTTGACCGTCTCATTACAAGTCGGAAAAAGTCACACTGAATTGACTGAAGGGGAGGATTTGAGCTAAACATTAGAAAACGAGCATTTGCAAAGAAATATGGCCACACTTGTGAAGTAATGCTCACCACAATCATTACATTACAATGCTATGTTCCAAGTCAGTCACTGCCTTTAAATGTTGATTTATAAGAAGTTATTTTAGCAGAGGAGATTGGGTTATTAGAATTGATATGATGACTGCCATTTTGATCCCAGAAACAATGCATTGTGATGGTACCTATCACCTTTTGATTGATATATTTGATTAACCATAAGAAAATAAACTAAGCAGAAAAAGCAAAACAATTCAACAGATCAAATAGTTTATTGACAGCACACATGCATAAATACAATTTCGATGAATCCATTCTGAAAATTTAACCAATTTTACAAATGCAACAGTAACACTGGTTTTTGAATTCACAACATATTATAGTACAGCACATCTATGGCTGAAAGACATCTAACATAGATGAAAACTAGTTAACATCTTACTAAGTATGGCACTTTATGTACTTCAACACAACAGTAGTAGTATCTGAAACAAGTAATGCCATGGATATCAATGTATTTTCAATGGATATTTGAGATCACTTAGCAACCACCTAGCTAAATGGTATAATTGCCTTGAACAGACATTTTAACACAGGTCAATAAATACTTTATAACTCACGAAAAGAGCAGTTTTTTTTTAAAAGTCAGGTACATCTCCTGATGTAAGTACCACTGTATTATAAAACAGTTTAGATAGGCAAATAGGAGGTAAACCAATTCATTCTTTTAGCAATTTGTTAAAACATGTTTTCAAATTCAATAGCTGTTACCCTTTTAAAAACCAATTCATAAGCCTAAATATATAACATATAAGAAAATGAATAAGTATGGATATATCTTATTTAGGCCAAACTTTTGAAATATTTTCTTAAAAAATGAGTTTAGCAGTATGATTTAGAAATTCATTAAAAATTTCTCACAAAATACTAATAGTTTATGAGAATAAAGAGAAACAACTTTTGTATCCTGAAGAATTAAAATATAGCTGCAGAATGAAACAATTCCAAACGGGCAGTGAAATTATAAAATGTCACACTCACTCAAGTCAAAAAGCAATGTGTTTGTAACAATTAGCTCTTCATTAGGGGGAGGGGGGGAAATCAGTGTAATGAACAAAGGATAATTTTAAGGGTCAAATGCCCTTTTCCCAGCCACAAAACAAAAATTTTCAAAACGTATTTTGAAAATATCTAACATTAGATTGCTTAAAAAAATACATTTTATATATATAAATATATATACCGGAGGTAAAGGACACCAAATCCATTTCTTAAAAGTAGACTGTTTAACTTTATTCCTTCAATTTTTTAGCACTATTTTCAGTAGAGAAAAGCTGTTACACAAATGTTTATACAGAAGAGACCTTGCCCATTGAAAATGGCACCATGTCCTATCATTGTGTTGAGGTAAAAAGCAGTAAGTGGATTTCTTTAAGCTCTCCTGTGAAATTCAAACATTGTGACATAGTGTTCTATACCTCCGAGGTACAGATATATATATATATACACCCATAATTCACTAATTTTATAGAAGAAAATGAACACATGACCTAATATGAGGATAAATCACAAATATTTTAATCTTGCTATAAATGAATATTAATATACATGATAATGCAAAACTTAGATCCATAATTGCTGTTGAACAAGCTGGGATCACTTTTACAGATTTTTCACCAATGGTCTATGATAGACCTCTATTCATTTCTCTCCAAATACAGAAGAAAATTTCAGTCATGTGTTACAAAAGGGATCTATAAATGCCATTTCTAAAAAATAATTGGAAATATATCTACCTCTGTTCATACCACACTAATTATCATTTACTTTATGAAACAGTTAGTGAATAAGGGACTCATTTAAAAGATATATTCCTAAAAGGCACAAAAATTCAGATACAAGTAAAAGCATAATAACGTAAAAGTCTTTTGTTTCATTCTCAGCTAAAAAAAAACATTGGATTTTACTCATTCATAAACAAAAATAAATTATTAATAAACAATACAAGAGAGATTAGGTTAATATTTTCTATAAATTCTTATTATATATCAAGGTTAAAAATTTATGTGTGGTAGCAAAATTAAGATCCATAAATATTTCATACTCCAAAAAAGACAACCTAGTATCCTTTATATGTATTTTTGAAGTCCTTTATATGCATTTTTGATTCATATACAAAAATTATTAATGAGCAATACAAGAGATATTAGGTTAATATTTTCTATAACTTCTGATTACATATCAAAGTTAGAAATTTATGTGTGGTAGTGAAATTAAGACCCATAAATATTTCATGCCCCCAAAAAGACAACCTAGTATCCTTTATATGCATTTTTGAAGGGGAAGGAAAATATGTTATTTTGAAGTATACTAAATGCCCTAACTCAAGTCCTCACAATCTTTTGTAGAATGAATATACATAAAAAAAAAAAAAACAGAAATATGCATCAGTTCCCCTGTATTAACTAAATCTTTTAAACACTATAATTTCTTTCGAAAATTTGTTAGTTTTAATAATTAAATTTTAATAATCAGGCTGTCATTTCTTAAGAGTAATTTAGACAAATATTAGAATCTTCATTGAATAGTGTATTAAAGTGGTACATTAGTTCATGCTGCGGATCTTCAGTTCCTATGTTAAGATATGGGAAACTTTCCTTTTTTTAAACACATAAATAAATGCATATCTTAAAATTATGTTCAACTACAAATGAAAATTTTTTTTAAATGCAGCACACTTTTTGTTTCACAATTCTTTTCTTTTATTTATATTTTTTTTAAGATTAGTTTTAAATATTTTTTTGACACACATGTTAAAAGTATAATGTACTATAAAAAATTACTAAACATTTCAAAATTTGAGAAACTTTATGAGCATTTTATTTAGTGTTTCTACTTTCATGATTTAAAAAAAAATTAATCTAAAACTATCCATTGGCTAAGATAAGATAAGGAAAACAGTTAAATGAAAATTCCGTATATCTTAACATGAGAATCAAAGATAAGTGAGGTCAAACAGTAGATTGCATTACGATGACACTTGAATTCTAGACAGAGAGCTTTCAATGGCACAAGAGAATCTTATCATAATTCTCAGACAGTTTCTCAATAATTAAGATGGTTGCATGGTAATTTGATTTAGATTTTAAAGGCATCATTGGTAGAATGTCCTACTATAATTGGCACTAGCACTTATCTTAAAAAATAAAGCAGATTTTCAAACAACTTAATATAAAGTGAAATGTTTTGAATTAATACGTATTCTTATAAAAATTAATATGGTTGACACTTAATGAATTAATCATACAGCTAAGCTCAAGCAATTAAATTCCAATTTTCCGGGCTTAAAATTTAGGATCACTGCCTGTAACAATCACGTTTTTCTGAAATATACATACCACAAATCTAACAACATTCTTCTCCACATCCTAAATAAAATATATACATAATTTGAAAAACTTTTATACATTAAGCTACCAAATTTCTTTTAACAAATGAGAAATGCTTTTAAAGTTATTGCTCACTCATTTATAACACAAGACACACAAGTACATTGAGTATAAATAGACTTATTTATTTTAGATAATACATCATTAACAGTCAATATAGAAACTGCCAACACAGAATATAAACACTCATACTTTGTTTTCTGCCCTTAAGGAACATCTCCAAGCATTTCAAATAAGCCAATGTATTTAAGAAAAACTGAAGACATTGATGCCATACATGCAAATGCATTTTTTTTTTTTTTAGAACAGTTTGATACAAAATATTATATTTGTAATAAAGTCAGCTTATGTAGATGTAGACTATACCTAATGAAACATGAGCAAGCTTTCAGTTTCCAACGGTTAGATTGGAAAACGATGCATTTTATTAAAATGCAGGCTATCACTAAAAATAGACATTAATATTAAAAGATTTCTGTCTGTAATATTTTCTTCACATGTAAATTTGGTTGGGAATATTTCGTAGTAAACCTACACTGTAGGGCTTTATTTTCTTTCTTTTTTTTAAATTAGAACTGACCTTTGAAAATAAATCCACGATTCTAAAATACTGTTGTTTCATACTGTAAAGAGCTACTTTCAACTGAGATTAATGGATACATTTTCAATAAAGAATATTAGAAAAAGTGTTTGGAATGATGGAATTCTGCATGGACATGGCAAAACAACATTCTTTGTTATAAGCTTAATACTAGGAAGCTACATTTTAAAGCTTTTAAATATTGAATAAACAAGATTTTTTAAAAAAGTAAAATACCTTGTAGTTGTTCAATGTAATTATTGCATAACTCATTAAGGATCTGTATCTACGAGTTACAAAAATTACAAATACCAGCCCCCCCACCTTTTCAAAAATAAAATTTAATAATAATAATAATAATAAACTTCATGGTTTACTTTATCAGTTTACTATAAGTTAAAGGACAAGATTAATGGATACATTTTCAATAAAGAATATTACAAAAAGAAAAAGTATTTGGAATGATGGAATTATGCACAGACATGGCAAAAGAACATTCTTTGTTACAAGCTTAATATTAGGAAGCTACATTTTAAAGCTTTTAAATATTGAATAAACAAGATATTTAAAAAAAAGTAAAATACTTTGTAGTTGTCCAATGTAACTATTGCATAACTCTTTAAGGATCTGTAACCAAGAGTACAAAAATAACAAATACCAGCCCCCCCTCCATTTCAAAAAATAAAATAATAATAATAATAAACTTCATGGTTTAACTTAACAGTTTCCTATAAGGTAATTCTAAAACTTTACCGATCCCCCGGACAATGCCTGTAGACCGGCCGCTGCGTAGCAAAACCTGTATATGCAGCCAAAGGTTAATTTCTGTGGTCCGATGCTTCCATTACTGTGGGGCTGGAGGATGCCGGATATACAGTACAGATCTGCAATCCACTCAAGGCACCCCCAGCCCCTTTTTACTATAAGGTAAAGGACGAGATTAATGGATACATTTTCAATAAAGAATATTAGAAAAAGAAAAAGTGTTTGGAATGATGGAATTATGCACAGACATGGCAAAAGAACATTCTTCGTTATGAGCTTGATACTAGGAAGCTACATCTTAAAGCTTTTAAATATTGAATAGACAAGATATTTAAAAAAAAAGCAAAATACTTTGTAGTTGTCCAATGTAACTAACACATAATTCTTTAAGGATCTGTAACTAAGAGTTACAAGAATAACAAATTCAACCCCCCCCCCCCCCAAAAAAAAAAGGCCTACTTTAGGTAAAAAGAACAATTAACTATAAGTAAAACGGACAAAAATTTTGAAATGTTAACTTTCACTCAGTTTAACCTTTTAACTGTCAATTTATTGATAATTTTGGTGTGGAAAATGTCAATATTTTTTATTGCAAAAATCAAATGTTTAGTACAAAATAACGTACATAAACTGCCACCTACTGAATAACACAAAAATTCCCTTCCCAAGATATGGTATAGAATACTAGTGCTGCCATCTATTGAATAAAGCCCAAATCAACTTGTCCGAATATACATTCGGGTTTGACAATAAGATGCAAGAAAAAAAAATATCTACCCCGAGACTAGCTCAGGCACAACATATTTTAATGCAAGTGCCGCACCCAAGACTATCTCGGCCACAACAGTTAAAAGGTTAAATTAGTGGTTCTCAACCTGGGGAGGGAGGGGGGCAGGTGTGCCCCCCTAGAAAAGCATGAGTGATATTCAGAGAGGGGGGGGGAGGTACAGATGGTTAGAAAAAAATGTGTAAAGCATACTTCACTGGTGTTACATTTTTAGGGTCTGAAGATCATCCAAGGAGGGAGGAGGGGGGGATATACAGCTTGATAATCTCTGGTTTATTGAAAATAACTTGCTTCGTACAACCTAATTATTATGAACCAAATTTTGAACAATATTTTAATGCTTTAAATAATATTAATTTGCATTTAAATAACAATTTACAGATTCAAAATTATGTCTAAATAAATACATGTTCAATCAGGGATAATTCTCAGTTAAAAGAGCTCAGGTTACTAATGAAGTTGCGAAATTCGTGAAACAGGTTCTCCTCTGAATGAATGTGCCTATATATATCTATAACAGTGTAATATTTATATAGCTGCGAAAATAATGATTTATGATTGTGCAATAAATCTTGAAGAAAATTTATAAACATGACTGAACACCAAAGCCAAGTTGCTGGCCTAATTTGCATACTCATTTTATGAGACATCACAGTTAAAAGAGCTTTCACAGAAAGCATTATTCACTACTGCACAATGCATATACTGTACAGATATATCTAAATTATAAGAATCCAAATTTTAAACCATAATACATGCGATTAGATACATGTTATGAATTATAATATACAAAAAAAAAAAAAATCGAGTAATATGGAACATTTGACAGACTGACACAAGTTTGATGCAAATGTGATGATAAACTCGTAAAAAAAGCAAATTATTCTGGAAATCGATGAGAATAGTATTCAAGTTCTGGCACTCAAATCTTACACACCAGAATTTGATTAATATCTGGAGGTACATGAATAAGAAGGAACATAAACTGAGGTATACAGAAATAAGAGAACACATTTCATGAAAGAACATTATTCTCTAGCTATCTACAGGAACTACACTTAAAATATATAAATATAATTTGAATATAACATGCTGTTCTTTATAAATACATTTAAAATATTTATTTTTCAATAGAAATAATAAGAAATATTAAATAATTTTGATCAGTGAAACATAAAAAAATACTGAACAATAAATTTATCATTTATTTTTTTCATTTGTCAGGAAAAAAAGTCACAAAACTTACTAATAGCACAAATTTTTAAGATCCTTTCATGAAATTTGCACTTTATATATACAAACACTTTACATGAAAAAAAAAGAAGAATCTAGAAAAAGTAATTTACAAAAGACTGTATTATGATTAAAAACTATATCGATAAAATTAATGAATCTTACATGATGAAATTTAAGTTTCTTGATAAATTCTGATCACATCATTCAGAAACAATTACAAATTTTAAAACCCACGATCATGTGCACATAGAGATTGTCCATGTCACAAGAGTTCTGTAAAACCACTGCATGTATGTTCAGCACATGCCGAATGAGACACATTTTCTTCCTGTATCTGCTGGCTTGCTGGAAGTGAGACCAAAGCCACATGTAAATAAATATGCCTGTTTCATAAATAAGGGGGGTCTATGAGCCGTGTGATAAGTCTTTTTCTAACCATAGAGGAATAGGCTGCCGGAGTTTGGTAAGCAATTTGGAAAGTGCTATGTTATGAGGCAGATAGAAGGCCTTCAGGAACTTCTCTGTCTGCAAGTCCATCGGTGGATATTGTCGTCCCTTGCTTCTTCCAAGGCACTTGGTATTATTACGCTCTTGGCTTACTTGGCAAAAGAAACCTTTTTTGGGATCATACCTATTGGAAACAAATAAAAAAAGTGAAATAAATGTTAGCAAGAATAAACTATAAATACACAGTAAACAGAGACATTAATGACACTCAATTAAAGCTATATGGAGAATAGAAGGTTCACAAATCAATTGAATCAGCAGTTTGAAGAAGGAAACTGTTTTTGTGGGAAATTTAAAAAAAAAACTTTCTTATTTATTATTTTTTCTTCACTAAAATTTTATACAGTACAACCTCACAAATCTGGAATTGTTCAGGACACGGCAATTCTGGTTTGGGAATTTTCCGGATTTGAGAGGTTTTTAAATAACACTACAAAATTTTAGGAAAAAATTAAACACACTTAAAAAAAATGTAAAATGGTTTAATTATTAAATAAACCTGAATACAGAACATATAATTGCATTGTAATTTAAACATTTCAGTCCATGTCTGTTGCTTTAGTTTCGGCTGATTAGAAATTATTTTTTCTTGAATCCAATATACTGCCATAATCTCATGTTCCGAGATAAAATTCAGCTGTTCTAAGCCTAAAATTGTTTTATCTAATGATTTTATCAGGTCTTCCGTTGACATTCTTTTGTTTTCAGGGCATTCTAAATCACTTTCCCGATCTCTGTCATCATAACCTTTGTTATTTACCACACTATCAATAATTTCAGAATCGTTCAGAGAACCGACGGTCTGCACATTTTTGTCAATGTATAAAACTTCCTGTATGTCCGATTTATCCAAGTTAATGTTGTCTTTATTTGCACATTCTACGAATTCTGCTACTTCAGCTTTTTTCCCAGATACTTGAAAGCTTCAAAATCGATGCTGTCACGTCCTTGAAAGAAAAGGTTTTTTTTTTAACCTAAAATTTTGGTAGCAACATCTATCGGTAAAATGAAAAAGTAAAATTGGCCATTTATTAAAACATTCTGGATTTGGGAGGTTCTACTGTATAAGATTCTTTACATTCAGTAGAGATCATTAGATTCTTTACTGCTATTCCAGTGCCTTTTACAGCTTATAAGGAGCTTCTATATGTAAATAACACTACAGTGCAAAAAAAAGGGGGGAGGGATTAAAAAAATTTTTTTAATTTTTTTTGCCGCTTGTTGCCTTCTTCAAACTGTAGGTTCAATTATGAATGGTTCAATTATTATTTTTTTTTCCAACAATAAAATAAAATAAAACATGCAAATTATAGACCAAAGACATTTTAACTTATATTTGGAGTTCAATAAAATAAATTAATATCCACTCAAATGTAATTAATACTTCTCAACTACAAATTTTTTTACTAAGAACAGCAGCTTGATTTCAATCTAAACTGTTTTATAAAATAGAAACTGTGTGGTGAGACAAAGAATTTTCTGTTTTTATTTTGTTTGATATTTTGAGTTATAAAACAAATTCTTGAAGCACACTAAATTGAATATATATATATAAATATACAGGGCTCGATTTGAGGTGGAATGCACCGGAATAGTGTTCTGGTACCTTTCTTTAGGAAAAAAAATTACGATAGTTAAAATCATTTATTTAATCACTTTATTACTTTACTACAATACATTTTTTATACTTGTTTTGCACAGTAAAATTTGGAATTAAATAAAATGTTCAAGTTTTTGCATAACCAAAGATTTCTTTTTCTCAGACCAATAATTGGAATACCCCCCACACTCCCCGGATGGTTACAATTCCGGCACCTCTATTGCCAGAAATCAAGCACTGTGTGTGTGTATATATATATATATACACACACACACACACATACATACACAGATATATATATATATATATATATATATATATATATAGTACACACACACATATCCAAGAAGATATGTACTTTTTGAAAATAAATTATTATAAAAAAAAGAAGATGGATACAACTTGGAACAAGTTTTCATATACATTACAGGTAAATTTAAAATTTTTATGAAATAACTTAAAATTCGTCAATGTTTCTAAGGTGGAAAACCATCTCTAAGTACAACAATCTTGTCCCTAAACCACATTTGAAAGTCAGTACAAAATGAAGAGGCCTGAGAATTAAATATGCACTAAAGTCCAAACTGGCAGCATTTTTTAAACAACAGAAAAACAACAGGTCTTAACACAGAAAGTTTCAAAAATTTTAAGTTAACAGTTAACTCGACAAAGTCCCAGTTAAACAGAAACAATTACGGTATGACAAAAATTTGTTCGTTGTCACTGCCAATAATCAGATTTACAGCCAAAAGAAAATGTTTTGGGCTGGAATAAAATGGTACTTTGGGACATATTCTTTCATAAAAAAGAGCCATGATAATATAAAGC
This sequence comes from Dolomedes plantarius, assembly GCA_907164885.2. Classification (NCBI taxonomy): domain Eukaryota; kingdom Metazoa; phylum Arthropoda; class Arachnida; order Araneae; family Dolomedidae; genus Dolomedes; species Dolomedes plantarius. Next base: position 76,708,361 of record OU015498.1, read on the forward strand.
CCTATTTATAGCACATTAAAAAAAAAAAACTCTAAAAAGATGTAATTCATGTAAACTAGCTACATGTCCACCTTTAAAATTTCTAATTACAAATGTAAAAAAAAACTATGGAGTCTCTTTCCATTTACCTCCAAACCAAACTTAAATTTTAGAGACTTGCAAAATATGAGAAATTTTAATATTGCATTTGAAAACAGGTGTGTAATATATATATGCAGCAGTCTCTCTACATGTGTGTTAAAAATTAATTTCTTGTATGATTGTATTTATGCCAAAGCGGTGCTACAATTTCACCTCAACTTAACAATACCCTGAGTTTAATAATCGCTGAAAGGCCACCTTCTGTTTCTCTCTCTCTTTCTAATAAATATGTAAACAGTTTGACGTGCTTTTGCTTTCTCTTGAATTTTTCCTCATTTTTTGTATTATCTGTTAAAGATGGATTTCTAACACGTTATCAGCATGAGTGCTCTGAAGAAGTTTTTTATACATGAGTTAGGGAATACAGATAACTACGAAAATTGAACACCGACGTAACTATGAAGCCAAAAATCAAAACTCGCTATGCGCAGCTAGGCCTAACAGACAGCATGGATGAATTGAAGATTCCTAAGATAGATGGAAATAATTATACGGCACGGAGTATCCATACTCGTGCTGCGCTAGTGCAAAAGAACTATTGGGAAGCAATTGATCCAGGTTACGGATCAGAATTGAAAGCAGAAGAGAGTAAAATTAACGGAAAGGCTCTCATGTTCCTGTTCCTCATTGTAGAAGACAACTTTTTGGACGATATCACCGATTGTACAAGGGCGAAAGATGCATGGAGGAGCTAAAGGATGCTAAAGGATATCCATACAAAGTTTGAATTGCTACATCCACTTCAACTACTTAGAGAATTCTTTAATATAAGAATGAATTCTGGTGAAAGTATGAGTTCCTATTTAAGAAGAATCATGGAATTGCATTGTAAGGTGTCATTTTGTGGATACGGCTTCACGAACAGAGAAGTAGCACTTGTCATGTTGATGGGTTTACCTAAAGAGTATGAAGACTTGATATTAAACCTAGAACGAGATGAAGATACTTTGTCCACAAAAATCGTTAAGTCATGCCTAATAGTAGAAAAGAAGAAATTGCTCCGTCACAGTGCAGAAAATGAACAAGAAGCTGTTGGTGAAAGAGCACTAAAAAACGAAAGACAGCAGAAAAACACAAGGACATGATACATTAAAAAAATATCCTAGAGATAATGAAAGAAGAACTGTGTTTTGCCTGTGGCCAGTGGGGACATATTGCCCGAAAATGTCCTATTCCTAAGACTATCATATAACCAAAGAGTATCAAATGATGTACATCAAGCACTACTTACTGATACTTGTTGTGGTAAACCTGTCTGTGATTGGTACCTTCATAGCGGTGCCACTGAGCACATGTGCTCACAAAGAGAAAAATTTGAAAATTTGGTACCAATAAAATCACAAGTTGAAATAGCAAACTCTGAAAAAATTGAAGCGATAGGAACTGGCAATATCATTCTGAGGCCCACAAGAGAGTGTGGGACAGAAACCATTTCCTTAGCAAATGTGTTGTATGTGCCTAATCTTGACAGTAACCTCCTCTCAGTTGCAAGAATTGAAGACATGGGTATGACCATTTCTTTTCAGAATGGTAGGGCTACTATTAGAAATCCCAACCAAAAGAATAAAATCATCCTTACTGTCCATAAATGTGGAAGATTGTATAAAGTTGAAGAACAGCAGCTGCATAAAGCACACATCTCCAAACATGAAGAACTCATGCATAGACGTTTAGGACACTTTCACGAAAATGCAGTGAAGAGGCTTGTCAATAGAAACGAATCGAATGCCATGCTTTGGCAAGGAGGAGTGTTAAAAACTAATTTCTTGTGTGACTGTATTTATGCCACAGCAGTGCTACAATTTCACCTCAACTTAACGATATTCTGAGTTTTGTAATTGCTGAATGGCAACCTTCTGTTTCTCTCTCTCTCTAATAAATATGTAAACTGTTTGACGTGCTTTTGCTTTCACTTGAGTTTTCCTCATTTTTTGTATTATCTGTTAAAGATGTATTTCTAACAATGTGATGACGATTAAGTTAAAGACAACTATTTTAATTTTGATTCATCGATTACCAACCAAATAAATTGTATTGTTGGCAATTTTATTTAAAATGAATTACAGAAAGAGAGAAAATAATTAAAAAAGAATTCCCTAAATGACAGTGAAGTTATCCATACTATTTTATTATTACAAAACTAATTCTGTTGTCTATTTTTGTCTGAATCTACAAAGTATTTAATAATAGCATCAATATAATCCATTGGTCAGAAAACTTTCGAGATATGTCAGGGATCACACTGACTTGATAAATTTAATGGTGTATAGCTGGGGTCGGAAACGCGGTGCCCGTGAACACACTGGTGCCTGTGAAACAATTTTATAGTGCCGGACCATTGCAATATATAAATTTTAGATATTTGAACAAATGCCCATATTTGTAATGAATACATTTAGTAAAAAAAAATTTTAAATCTTAAAAATTAAAAACTGAGCAGTCTGCTCTCTCGATAGTGTCACTCTCGACTCGCTGTAAGTCAGCTTCTTTTACCTGTTCTAAAGTTGAACTCTATTTGCACAGCAACATATGCTTGTGAATCTTTATTTTCTAATATGAAATAATTAAAATCAAAGTACTGATCAAGACTTACTGACTATTATTATGACAAATGCCTGAGAACTCAGAATTCAATTTACATGTCACATCACAACAAGTTGGCCGCAGATTTGCTGTCAAATATCATATTTATTATCAATTTTAAGATTGTTTTGTTTATATTAAAATTTGAATTTATGTATTAAAAATTTATCTCACATTAATATTTTCATGTTTATATATTAATCCCTCATCCTCTTCAATGAGCAATGTCTGCCAAACTTCTGCATTTTTGAAACATGTCCTCCTAGTAAAAATGTTTGCTGACCCCTGGTCTAGAGGGATTCTACATCTTTGGGAACCCGTGTCCTAATTTCTGGATCCTTTTTAATTATGAAAAAAAAAAAAAAAAGAATTATTTGCTTTAAATTTTTATTTATTTATTATTAATTCCACAAATTTTATATTTAAAATTGCATTATAGAAGTTTTCTCTCTTCCCTTTTATCTCTCAGCACATCAAATGCAGAGATGCCAATCACACAAAAATCCTTCGAAGTCAAATTACTCAGTTCAGGAGTTATAGAGGTTTCTTCAAAAAGGGGTTCTGACATTTTTTGTTTCCCCCATATTAAAGTATTGAAAAACCTTGAATGATTACATGCCTAGCTGTGGGTGTATTTTGTGATAATTTTTTGACCAGATAAGCCACTGCAAAGAAAACATATGTATACATTAAATTAAATTACGTTGGTAGAAATTTGCTATGCCTACTTCATTTTGAAATTTCTGATGTAGCATAGAATGGCACATATGAGAAAAAGGTTTGAACCATATTTTATACAGTTAGTATCAGTTCCACATTTTTTTGGCCTAAGAGCTGATTTCCTTATATTTTGGCCCTGAGTGCTAATATCTAATATTTTTAATCAGATATGTAAACAAAAGCAATTCCATGAGAGCCAGTGCATAGGCCTAACCTTTTAACTGGCAAGCCCGAAATAGTCTCGGGGTAGATTTTTTTTCTTGCATCTTATCATCAAACCAGAATCTATCTCGGGACAAGTTGATCTGAGCTTTATTCAAAAGATGGCAGCACTAGTAATCGATACCATATCTTGTGAGGTGAATTTTTGCTTTATTCAGTAGATGGCAGTTTATGTACGTTATTTTGAATTAAACATTTGATTTTTGCAATAAAAAAAATTGACACTTTCTGTACCAAAATCATCAAAATAACTTGACAGTTAAAAGGTTAAAGAACAATTTTATTAAAAAGTAGAGGGAAAATAAATGGGTTATGAAGACCCTGATGATTTTACAATAGTGGATCCTTTTAACAAAAACACGGCAAAATTAGTGCTTCTGCATGTCAATACAATCCCTGAAGGCAGAATCAAATTTGAATATGAATGACAATATCAGTCCAGCCAAAATAAATCCTGAAACATTCAGTTTCTAGTGAAACAGAAAAAGTTTCGCATTTCCTGACCTCATTTAATCAAATTCCAAAACTTTTCAGAACCCTTGAGAATGAAAATAAACTCAGTATATTATGAACATGACTGTGATGTTTGAAATTCAGCCTACCATTATGACGTAATATAATATTTGCTTGATTCCTGCACCTGCGATTGTTTGCATTCATGATAATATATTTTGTATTATTCATACTTTACAATAACTGAAGATGGCAACTCTGTATATTTTTTTAATCAATATGATGGAATACATGTCATGATAACTGTAACTGTAATGTTGTGATTGTGAATGATTAACTGTGTTGTAACTATATATATATGTGTATCTTCAGATTCCGGTTGTAATGATGATGTGAGCATGTTGTCTACTTAATGTTAATAAAGTTGTATTTTAATGGAACTGCTCAAGCCTCATGCTTAATAAGCCTCATGTCAAGATGAACTCATACATAGTAAAAGGAATGACGATACATTTTAAGGTTGTATTTAGGACAAGGAACCAGTTATGTACAATTTAACTTCGCTTGGATTGCCGTGTAGGGCATCTCAATCTCTTGAGATAAATATTTTATTTCCTAATTCTCAATAAATGTTCATGTTGTTCAACACCTGAAGTCTATAATACAAAATGAACCAAACACCACAATGACGATAAACATTAACCTAGAAACAATCCCACTTTGTACATTTCGCTACGAAATGCTGTGTTTTTTCCCTTTTCCATTTATCCCATATTTTTACAGATAATTAAATATTAAATTGCAATTCATATTTGAAAATATAATTCTAAAAATATCAAAATTCTTAATAGTCTGTACTACAGATTCTACTTTGACGCAGAAACATAAAATAACTAATAATGCATACAATTTCGACAGATTAAGATAGAACACTGCTTACATGCAAAGTTAAAATACATATGGATCTTTTTTTTTTTTTAGTTACGCCCACCTAAAATCTTTCAAGCATACAGCACCTTGCAATCCAATACATAAAAGAAATTGCCCAGTACATGGGAGAATTGTAAAAAAGACTGAAGAAAGGACGTCTTGTAGAGCAGGGCAAGAAAAAAGATGCTCCCCTCACAATATGGGTCAAAATAACAGCTATCACATTCATGCATCAATACAATTAAACTTTTATACAACAGTACAAATGAGTATGAAAAATTGATTGTTATTTAATTCTAGTAATAAAGCTGTAATATCCTTAACACTCCTACCTTAAATGGTCTTTGTAGTTGAGGAAAGGTTTAATTTTCAGGAACTGTTGTAATTTGCTCATGACAGCTACAGGATCTGACTTTAACTCTTCTCCATCAATAATTAGCAACTATGGTAGAAAAGAGAGAAATTTTTTTAATCACAGAATTTTAAAATAAGAGCTATCTTTCATTTCACTTTCTTAAAATGGTATAGATAAAAAGTTTTATAGGTTTAAAAAAATATATTTTACTATAAAAACTTTCAGTGTATAAATAAAAAATAATAAACTAAAATAGATGTTAACACATTGTTGACCAGCAATTTTTTTAAGATAAATACACAAATCACCAGCAAAGACTGAAATTTTGGTATAATGTACAGCATTTTCATTTTCTGAAATCTGTTTTCTTTATATGAGGGTCTGAGATTCATAGTTTTAAGTAGGGGTCTTCAACCAGTGGCCTGTCGAAACATTTTGATCATACAAAACAAATGTTTCATATAAATTTGAAAACAAAAACAAAAACCTTAGAGCAGCTAATTCTCTCACACAAAAAAGATCAAGAATGAAAGGGAAAAGTAGCCCACAGCACATAGGCTTATGATAATAATAAACTGGTAATTTCATTTAGAATATTAAGACAAAATAAACACAAAAAGCAGCATGACAAGGCTCTTTCTTTCCAGAATCTCACGTGCATCTTGTCTTCCTGCATTCATTCTGTTTCATGTAATATAAAGATCAGAATACACCGATTCAACTCCTATATTTTGTTGTTTGTAGAAATGAATAAATAAAAACATTTTAACATAGGAATACGTTCCTCAATAACGGTCCTTCGGTTTGGTTTGGTTTGGAGTGCTACGGTCAACTTTTTGCTACACGAGGGCTAATTAGACCGGGACCTACAGTTTAAAGCCGATTCTGAATGGCTACAAACATTCATGCCAACAGTGGGATTCGAACCCACAGGGTCTGAACCAAATGCCAGCGCCCTAGCCATTCGACCATTACCTGGCAACGGTCCTTCGGAGAGAAAAATATTGTCCTGTGTTGCGAGTTATAATTTTGGCAGCATGCCAAACCCAGCAGCAGTAAACAGTTAAACAGAAAAGAACCAAAATGTGTTTTAAAGAAGGGGGGGGGGATAAGTAATGATAAGTAATCCTATGTTAATAACCCACAGTAGTTTCGTTAGAAGATACTACCCAATTTTTTTTTAAAAATTAATAATGGTTATAAAGGTGCAAAATACTTTTTAAAACACACCATACACAAAAAACTTCAGTGACATGTTTAGTGACAAAGGAATTAATCCTTCATCATCATGCTATAAAAAGCAAATCAAGCAATCATCTCAAAGGCTGAAGTTTGTTTGCAAATGATAAATTTTTTCCTCTGCCAAACTAGTTATTTCACAGATGTGTGGCCCGCAGAACTTTACGAATTTATTCGTGTGGCCCGCGAACTTGAAAAGGTTGAAGACCCCTAGTTTAAAGGGTAAAATCTGAGGATTACATGAGTATTTGTTATAACATGATGCCTGTAAATCAATCAGGTCATAGTAAAGGTAGTTTTACAGTAAAAAAAAATTTAAAGTGAAACAATGTTTAATTGATCAAAAATTTTTCCTATGACTTTCCATTATCCTAAATTTGCCTTCATTCGTGTGTAAAAACATGACTTTACTTGACATCCGTCAACAATGTGTCAAAAATTCCTCGCATACCATTTTGAAAGGACTAAATGACTTTCCTGTTAATTACCATTAAATATACACTTTAATCTAAGATTATCCTTGTATAATAAATGAATATCATTACGTTAACAGAGAACTGAAAGGGATCAAATTAGTACAAAATGATCTATTCAGATATGTATGAAAACAGCGCTAAAATAATCTTTTTTGGAATATTTGGAAAAACACTGAATTTTATACATAAATACTTTATCTGAATATTTCCTTTTTTGATTTCACTGCAATGTGATTTGATTTTAACTCAATTTTTACAGTAAAAAAAATAAAATTTATGTAAATAACAATTAAAAGTGAGTAAGAAAAGGAAAATAATTTAAGTCATACAAACCTGTTGAGGGGAATAATATGACAGCCATCTATCTAAATGCTGAGCATACATTCCTGGCATTAAACAACGATTTCTCAGTTCCCTTAATGCTCTGTGTCCTCTGTCACCTATGGTAACAATCTCTTGAAAACTATAATTGAGAGCTGTAGGATCTTTGTGAGAACGCATATGCTGAAACAAGTGAAATATTTAGTAAAAATTAAATATAACATGGAATACAATTAGTATTTTAGATTCTTTTAATGTAGGATTACGTTCCTCCATAATGGTACTATGGAAAGGAAAATTTCAGGTGCTAAAACCATCCATCCATTCATCCTTGCAAGTTATAATTTTGGCAGCGTGATAAACCCAGTCTATCATTTGGACAAGCAGTAAACAGTTAAACAGAAAATTACCAAGATGCGTTAAAATTTTGACATGCATATATGTATATATACATACATACATACACAGATGTAAAAGGGGTAAGCAACGATAAGTAATCCTACGTTAATAACCCATGGTAGTCTCGTTAGAAGAGACAACCTGAAATTTTTTTTGTTACAATTTCTAACTACTATCATCCAGTAAAGCAGGAGTAAATAATATTCTTTAAATGAGAACAAAAAAAAAGGATGAATTGATTTGTTTTGGGCTAAACTAAAAGTAACAAATTTGATCAAAATAAAGATAAAAACCAAACCAATTTATCTGATTAGGATAATGACAATATTTCCGAACAATACAACAATATGTAATGGAGACTTCCTCAATTTCCCAATAAATTAAAAAGTGTATGGGGGGCTATGTGTTTTGAACTATTTAACTGTTTCTCATCAGACCGAGTATATTTGTGAATTGATCATTGGAACAATCACATCAATGTCCTTGGCCTGATGATAAATTATTAAATAGTTCAAAATTTGTAGCCAGCCCATTTTGATTTATTGTGAAACTGAAGAGGTATTCATCACGTATTTATCCTCCACAAGTTTACTTAAGTCATTACAATGATATTCATATTTATTACAGAGCTGGACAAGAAACAACCAACAAAATAATGTTGCATTAAATTAGACGGAAAAAGCATCTAATTGCAGTCTTTATGGGACTGAATTAAAAATTAGAATTTGAGTAATTCAGTAGCCTAATGCCAGATAAATTGATTAAAACACTTTAATTTTTTAAAGCCATAGAGATATTTGGACAAGGACTGATAACTATGCTTACTCTAACATTTTTCCGTAAACATAACTCCAATCTTCCAAAAATCATTACTCATTTAGCACTACCCAGGAGGCACGTGTAGCTTAAAGTATGCAGAGGACGCGGTATTGTAATGTGCTTTTTATTGTAATTCTTCTGTTATTAGCTTCAATCTCATGCATCTTTGATGCATGGGGGCCAATGATGGACAATCAACTACTCAGTAACTGTGTAACTCAGTAAAATGTTGAAAATCATAATACTGAGAATAGAGAAATACACATTAAAATTTACTATTGTACACAGTAAAACAAAATATGGCTCTTCAATGACAGTTTATCACAACTAAAAACTGAAGAATAACTTTATGAAGATTCACTTCATACAAATATGCAATGCTAATATCAAAGAAATAAAATCAAATAAATTCTCGACCTCAGAGAAAACTATGCAAAACAGTGCGAAATAAACAATTTCTGCCAGGTTTAATTTTGTATCCCACAAACATAATTAAAAATTAAAATAGCACAGAGAGAGAGAGAGAGAGAGAGAGAGCGTTTCCTTGGAATAAACAAATTAACGTGTTTATGCAGCCTTATGCTTAGTGGGTATCTAAAGCCAGATTTAAACATGTCAATGAGCATACACAGAATGCAACTTTTAATTGTAAATTATCACTAATTAATAAAAATTGCAGTTACAAAAACCAAATTTGACACATCTATAGATTGAAATCATTTGTTTAAGACTGAAATGAAGTAAATTGCAGTAGTTTTCTCTCACGGACAGCTCAAACAATCGGTTTAGCAACAAATATAATCTAGGATAATATAGATAATATAGGATATTTTTTCCAAATGTTCAATATGGCTGTAAATTTTTAATTAGCATTTAATCAATGACTATTAACTTTCTAAATGTAAAATGAATGCACATCTCTGTATTATTAAAAAAAAAACAAAAAAACATCCTATTAACAAATAAATTCCAAACCTTTAAAACATGCATATCTCAAAACTTGTTAAATTATGATGGAGAGCAAACTTTTTTTTTCATTTTCAATACCATAAATATAAAACAAAATTACCTGATACCAAGAGTATGCTCGTTTGATGGGGCTAATTAGAATAGTGATAAGTTTTGCAGATGGTAGTAATGCATGGGCTCGCATGGGTACTAAGTCTCCATCAAAGTATGTTGCACTTTTTTCAAATAAATATTTGTCTGTAGAGTTCTTTGGTACAGGGAAAAAATTCATATACCTAAAGAGTAAATTCAAACATTTTAGGAAACAATATGAACCAAATTATGAAAAAAATAAGATCTATGAAACTCTAACCCTTACTAAAAGAACATCTAGGAAATATTAGAAAATTTCCAGAACTTAAGAAGATAATCAGAAATTTATACAATTAAAAGGACACATTCTAAACCATTTGCCAGATAATACACCAATTTTAAAATGCTGAAATTTTAAAAGTTCAATTTTTGATCATGTTCCAGTAATTTAAAGCAACAAGCGAAAGGTTAAACATACCAATCCAATCCTTTGTAATAATTTCTACCATTGAAAAACTGAACTTCTTCAAAGGTTTCAGGGCTTGGGTAGTTGCTAACAATAGCAGGATGCATGGACAGAAATGTGTACAGAGCTGTTGTACCTGAGGAGAAATAATGAAAACAAATAAGGCACAGTATAAATACAGCATAGAGTATATAAAGAATTCCAAATTGATTTTACCAAATAACATGCAAACAGAATAGTTTGTATAATCCAGCTTTTACACAATGTCCACCTTTATATTAACAAAAATACAAACATATTTGATGGATTTGTTGGATGAATTTGTTTGTACATGTTATATTACAGTATATAGTTTTATGCCTGTGTACACTAGTTATTTAAAAATTACTTTTCAATATTTAAACCCTCTCATATGCTAAAAAATATTCAAGCAACAGGCATCAGTTTTTTGGTAACTATGTAAGAACATTAAATTGTGTTCTATAAGCATAATTAATTAATGTTTAAAAGCTCATATCAGTAAAATGTACTGACAAGAGAAAAGAAATATTTATCTTTAAAGTTCAATAAAACACATACTATTTATTTCATTTTTATTATTCAGGCAATATATTTCTTAAAAAAATTCTACGAGACATCATACATAACCTACTTTTCCTATCCCTACCTGTAGTATTTAATTTTAAAAATCCCCATTCAGAAATTACCCCCCTACACCACACTGTACCCTAAAAAATGCTTAATTTAATAGTCTCTATTCATCAATTCAACTAATATATCACAGACAGTTAAAAGAAACTCATCCAAAAAAGTAATAGACACAACAGTATAGTGTTTTAGACAAGGAAAGTATATACATCAGAATTTGAATATATGGTATTTTACAATAAATTAAGATTATATTAAAGACAATTTGGTTAGTTTCTTTTACTGTAAAGAGTTACATTGAAACTTCAACCTTCTTTTTCAAAGTTAATGAGAAATTTCAATATAGCACTTCAGAAAGGACAAAATTACAATCCTATGACTAATAACCAACCTAAATGCCTAATGATCAATCTATATTTCCACATCAATGGCCCTCTTAAATTTAACTTCTTTCTTTGGCTACAAAATATATCTATTATCTGCCTGATTCTTAAACCCAAGACCCTAAACATTCTGTTACTTCCAATTGCAATTCTCTCTCACCTAAACAACCTCCTCTCTATTGTAAATAAGATTTAAATTATTATTTCTTATTGAATTAAAAGACACCTAAACACAAACATCACAAACCCTAGAAAATTTGGTTTGGATAATCTTAATAAACTTTGCAACCTTTTACACAACATTTACATAACTTTTAACACACCATTTACATAACTGATCACTATTAAACAGCAGCAAAATTACCAATGAAGTCTCACAAAGCACCATAATTGGCCATTGAACATTTATCATCTACATCAGTGCTCGCCAACCTTTTAATCGCCGCAGATCGGTCAACGTTTGATAATTTTACCGTGACCTGCTGAGGGGGGGGGGGGGGGGGGGGCTATGACTGCAATTTTAATTCATAATCTTGAAATGTTTAATAAAGAATAAAAAAATTTAAAATAGTTACAAGATTTCTTTTGTTACAAAGGTATAAATTAGCACAAACCCAACAAAGTCGCACTAACCCAAGAGAAATACACCACAGTAGATAAAATGGAAATAATTTAATGTTCCTTGGGCGGCCTGGTACTATTTGATCCACGGACCGGTACAGCTCTGCAGCCCGGGGGTTGGGGACCACTGATCTACATTATAGACATTTTACATCCACAAAATATTCTTATTGCACCTTACATGGATGACACAGCACTTCCCCCACATTACATCATACAACTGCACTTGGGAAAGAAAAAATGCAAATACATTTTGACAATTTTTTAAAATATTTTTTTAAAAACCAATGCGGGGGCACTTGTCGCGAAGACATTCGCCTATAATACACTGTAGTTTTGCTGGCCATTTTATTATGGGGGCACCATATAGGCAGATCAGTATTACCCCCTATGAAAGGATGACACAAACGGAGGTATTTTAGTGGTGCGATGCCGGGATTCGATCTGAGCACCCTCAGCACTGAAAGCCAGCACGCTGTACCATAAGGCCACTATGGGCCCCTTTTGACAAATTATTAAATAATAAATATTAAGTCTAAGGAAAATATAGATTAGGTCTACCAACTGCTAGCATTCTGCTTTAGAAGAATGCATAATACTTAATGCCTTTATCATCACAGAAAGTCAAAGTACTAAGATAACACATATTTATCTCAGGAAAATGCCTAACAAATGCCTCACTTGGCCAATTCCCATTTGTGAGGTTTAATGAAAGATGAATTATATATTTGATAACAAAATGAAGTGTTGCAATATGAATGTGCTCTTCTACCACTAGCTTTTTACAGGGCACCTGCTTGGGAATTTTATGACCTCCCCCTACCCCATGACTGAAATTATTTGCAATGAAAAACTTCATACCGATATTCTTCTAAACTAAAGAGGATACAAACCAAATGAAAACATAATTATTGAAAAAGCCTTGAACATTTGCAGCCTTTCTAAAATTGCCTGAATTCTGTTTCAAACTGTTTATATTATCATGTAACAATAGTAATCACTGAATTTCCAAACTGAGATGATAGGCATACTAAAGATATCATGAGATGTATAAGTCAAACATTCATTTAAATCAGTCTTTTCTTTTCTTAAATTAAGCAAATATTTTCCCTGGGAAAGTTATATTTGTATTTTGTACTCAGGTGATTATTTGAATTTTATTAACTTTTTAAGCTAGCATCCCTGAGTTTTTTTAAAAATAAAATGTCTCTGATTTTTTTTTATGTTCCAGTAAATGTTAAATACTAATTAATTATTTAAACTTTATTGGATATCATCATAAAACCCCATTTAAATAATCACATTACCATTTGAATGATACTAACACCATTTCTGATGAACAGATAAATCCCAAGCCTTATTTCTGACTAATCCTAAGCTTTACTTTCAGCCAGCCAATAATTCCAAATTTTGCCTACCAACTAATATATTAATGGACTTTTCTCATCACCATAGAGCTTTGCACACTGTGGAAGACAACCATACAGAATCTAACCTTTTGTACAAGACTTTCAAAGAAGCTGTGTACTTCTGTTTTGTAGACTTTAACCAAAATTTGTAATGATAATATGCTTTTGATACTTTCTTCCAACTCATTTAATATTATTAATTCTTATAGATTTTTATACCTGTTTTCTGAGGACCTATTACGAGAAATTTAGGTAACTGCTCACATGACTTTGCTGCTGACCATATGGCTCTATGACGTTTATCATTACATGGATTCTAAAAAGAAAATACAAGATAAATGGATCAGAATAAAAGTTATGTACAGCAAATAAAGTATGATAAGACAAAATAAATAAGATTCATATACTAAGTATAAAGAGAGCTGATTAGCAATTTCTGACTAAGACACATTCTCAACTTTCTAATTCTGATTAAAAATTTTGGAAGCACACATCATTTCCTAAATTTTGAAATAGTAAACAATACAATTAACTGAAAATTTGACAGACAGGTGTAGTTGTTTCTTGCCTTGAATTTTATTAGGTTTATTACTCAAGTGCATTTTGATGGTGACAAGCAGGTACAATTTTCTCTGAATATAGGGGGTAATTTTTTAAATAAAACAACCTAAAACTGAAAGTATAGCATATGCAACAGTTGTTATCACCTATAGCAAAATGTTGCCATAGACATAGTGTGTGGAGGGGGGGGGGGGCTTAACTTGAAATATATTAAAACGTTAATAGAAGTTAAGTTAAAAGCAGAAAATTGTAGAAAACATTTAAGAAAGGTGGTTTTTTCTGCTTTTGCAAATTGTGAAGCTAAAGATTCCAATTATGTCTTTCCAATTATGTCTCTGCCGCCTTAACATAGTTTTTAACAATGATATGATCGATAGCAAAAATTTGATGCTATATTTGTTTTCTAATTTTATTTATATTATATTTCGTTTTGTCGTATAACTTTTGGATACTACTCAAAAATCAATTCTATTGTTATTTTAAAAAAATCATAATATTTCATATTTTACAGACTGTCTGGCAGTCAATGCACTGAGGAGGGCACTGAATTCAATTCTGAAAAGGTCAAAAATCAATGAATAAGATTTAATTTTTCAGTTCAGCCTTTCTCCTCCGCTTCCATCAGCATCTTCAAGTCTGATCTCCAAGGTAAATGTTGTACATTACACTTAATAAAACAAGTTTATTGCAGTACATTCTATTGTATTGCATTTTTATACAATGTTCATCGTTTAAAAGCACATTTTTCTTATTTAAAAACATGTAACAAAGAATTGCAGAGTTTTGGGGGAGCACAGAATGAATTAATGGCATCTCAATTCATTTCAATGGAGAAAATTGATTCAAGATACGAGTATTTCAAGTTACGAGCTCCGTCATGGAACGAATTAAACACATAAGTTGAGGTAACACTGTATATATTTGTCAGTCTCAAGATATTCTTATACCAATTTACGATAAAACCTTTCTGATTTTAAATCTCGAATTCCAATGGCATTCAACTGATAAAGGTCACAATTCAAGAGGGAAAAAAAGGGTGAATTTTTTAACAAACTGGAAGGCTTTCTGATGTTCAGAATGTTTAACACTTTTAAATAATTCAAGTAACAGAGGGCCCAGTGTTCATAGTTCGGTTTGGAGCACTATGGTCAACTTTTTGCTACACAAGGGCTATGACTGGAACCTACTGCTTAAAGTTTATTCCGAATGGCTACATACATACATGCCAAGAGTGGGACTTGTACCCATGAACTCTGGTACTGAATGCCAGTGCCCTAGCCATTCAGTCATTGTGCAGCACCCAGTGTTCATGAATAAAGCTCAAGAAATAAGAAAATGCAGAACAGAGAAGAAAACTACAGCTTTTCCACAGTCTAAGTACATAAAAGAACAATTAAACTGTGGAAAAGCTGCAAACATTTATAAAGAACAACTTGGAATGAATCACATCAAATGTTAAAGCAGGATTCAAAATCTGATTCACTATATAAACAGCAACAGAGGGGTTCAAATAACTTTCAGACCAACTTATGAGGTATGTGGAAAGAAAAATTTTATACAGAACTGAAACAGGATAATTTCATTATTTGTTACCTTGTAGGATTAGGAGAAAGAAAAAAAAAAAGAGAAAAATTCACGCCAAAGAGGAAAGGAAAGCAAAGAGCAACTAGCACTTCTCTCCCACATAAATTCAAATTAATCTGAAAAACTAAATATGCAAGCAGTTTAAAAATTGCTTATTGCTTCTAAGTTGGAAAAAAAACACTACTGTCAGTGCATAAAGCCAATTTTAAAAATATCTACATTTCAGGCAAAATTTTCACGAAATTGGAATTGAAACTTAATAGCAGGGGGGGGGGGAGGCAGAAAAACTGGTGGTTTTAGAGCAACATTCTTTACATTTACCTGATATGGGACACCCATAAAATAAAATTTCAAAGGACACCTTTGAAATTTTATTTTTATTGTTTTTAAATCCTACGCCCATCTGCAGCATTGCCATCTCTGATTTTCTTTAGATTGAAAAGCTTCATTCTAGTTAAAATTGGTCCTTTGAAATGTAAAGGGTGTCCTCCTTTCCATGCAAATAATTCATTTAATATTTCGCAGAGGCAGGGGAGAATAAGGCTGGGCCATAAGAGATCCAGTCTTGGCAAGTTTATCTGCCTGCTCATTTCCAAAATTATCACAATGGTTCCGGATCCATTTGAGAGTAATGCTTTCTCTGGTTTTCTTTAGACCAAAAAGCTTCATTCTACAACAGGGGTGTCAAACTCAAAGGCTACCTTGGGCCAAACAAACAAGATAGGCGCGCAGCAAAAAAAAACAATATTAATAGAAACGTAGGTTTATTTACCTAATTACAGTATATTCAACATAAATATATGCATTTTGTTTAATAATAGCAAAAAAAGTATCATTAAAAAAAATTTAGTGAATTCTTCCTATCTTATTATAATTCTGCGTCGGTTATTTTATTATATATTATTGTGTGCCAATATATTGGCCGGGCCGCAAAAATGTTCGTTGCGGGCCGCGAGTTTGACACCCCTGTTCTACAAGAATGAGCCTAGGCATTTGCATTATAGTTCAAATTCATCTTTTGAAATATAAAAGGTGTCCTTTCAATGCAAAATACAAAAGTCATGTGCAATCACTCAGAGATAATTAAACATGACAAGATGCAAAAAGTTACAGAAAAGATAGCCCAGTTAATACTGGAATACATGCCTACCAGCTACTTGAACCTGCATAAAATGTGATGAAAGAGGGCTTTATGCTAATTGATATTTCACCAGCATAAAGTAAAATTAGGAATGAAATCAATCTGCATTCTTTTACCAAAGACTCTGCCATCATGAAAGATACAGATACTACTAATATTACTGACTGGGGCAGTCTCAGTCACAAATTTATTTTTATGGTTAAGCAAATAACAATACAGATAAAGCTACAACCCATGTGCTAACTACAGACGAGTTACAATAGCCTCGAAAGCCACACATAACATGTAATAGAGGATAAAGAATTTTACTCTTTCCAAAGAGGCTTCATGTGATGAGACCCTCTATATTAATTTGTTAAGAAATGGAAAGTAAAACATTTCAACAATAAGATACTGTACAAAATGTTTTCTTTGAAACTCAGAGAAATGCTTTGAAGCAAAACAAAATGACTAAATTTTTTGTTTTTACTGTTCTAATAAACAGTTTTTGTAGACAAAGTCAAAAAAAAAAGCTGCAAGTGAGCCTAGTGAGTTTACTTAATACTCAACTGTAATCACTCCAGTAAAGAGAAGATCACGCATGACCTTGTGACCTAAAAGCAGATTTTAAAAAAAAGAAAGCCCCAAAATCCCTTCTAATATTTCAACGAGTTAGTTAGCTTTACAAGTCAGTTGAAAATACATCTGAACTGTATTGGGAAAGAAAAATCATCTAAAGAATTCACATTAAGAAATTACTATATTCCAATGTAAATCAAACAAATAATTAAATAAACATTTATAATGTAAAAAAAGCATATCCCCTAAATTATGTTAATGATAATTTGTGGGATATGCTTTTTTTTTACATTATAAATGTTTTCTTATTTATTGCAGTAAAAGTACAAAATGTTTAAGAAAGTATACATTCATACATATTTGCAGGAGCTTACAGGAATTGATGTGGGAACTGCAAAATATCTGCCAAGCCCTCAATTGCAAAGATTTCTATCAGTGCATGCAAAAACTTCAACGATTAGAAAAAAAAGAATAGAGGAAAGAGAATAGATAATGGGACAAATAAAAAATGTGTTGAGAGTTCAAGAAAAATAATGTCAGTAAGCAAAATAATAAAAAATGGAGCAAAGCTCCAAGAGTAGGATGAGGTCCCATGGACCAATGGGAAATGACTTGCAATGCGTAGAGAAACGGGGTAGTTAAAGTGATGAGATCCTGAGGCTGGTTTCAGGAGTGAATCAGAAAGCAAGGAATCAACCAATGACACACATATTTCTTAAACAAATTGAGCATCTATTCATTAAGCATATTTAAAATTGGTAATTTTTCTGGATTATGTCCCACTAGCTTAATTATTACAGAAAGTTACACAACTCAAGATATGGACATCCCATGCACTTTTTATACTATACTAGCCGGGCTTTGCCCGTCTAGCTGGTCGGTTTAGGGACCCGCTCCCTTCAGCAATCATTGTCAGAGAATGGAAATACTAAAAAAAATGAATAAAGGTATTTCATTTTTGTGGTTACGCATCCCACGTACTGCAAACAGTCGCAGACAGAACAATTCCCCAAACCCACCCCCGGTGAGAAGTTCCCTTCCACTTCTCCACGTATGGGTGAAAAATTCTTTCTTTGAGAAGTTACCTTCACCTCCCCGCGTATTAGGGCCTGTTCACATAGGAGTCCGTTGCGTTGCGTTAAGGAAAAGATGACGTTGGGACGAAAATAAACCAATCATAGGCCTCCAAACGAGTAGCAATGAAAATTTTAACGCCTATGATTGGTTTATTTTCGTCTCAACGTCATCTTTTCCTTAACGCTATGCAACGGACTCCTATGTGAACAGGCCCTTAGTCTGATGGCTTAGAGCTGTAATTTAAGATTACTGTTACCTGGTGTATAAAAGCACCAAATTTGGTATGAAGGTACCTTAGAGTATACTAAAAAAAGTTGGCCTAAGAGCCCTCTGGAATTTCTAAAAATTTTCATGTACAGCACTAAAATCCTAAATGGCCGACTATGACCAAATATCACATGTGAATCTTTCTTTTCAAGGCACTCCAACTGCAAAAACCATAAAAAATGGGATTTGTGATGATGTGTTGCAGATGCTAACTATCACAACACATCAATTAAATATGGCATGGATGTCATTAGACAAGCTATTCAATTCCTTAATCCAGGATATATACATACACCTATGGAAAAAATTAAATATAAATATCTTAGATCAAGGAGATTATATAGCTTAAAAAAATAAATTAGACAATGAGTTTCAAAATGTAGAGCAAGAAAGGATTCATGTTCTTGAAATTATGTTTGATAGCAGCCACTAATACAATTTTAATGAAATAAAATTTATGGAAGAGGTATATACATCAACATACCATCCAAACTGGATCCGATTCTTCTGGGTATGTTTGAAAATATTTATCAGCTAACTGCAAAGGTGGAAGAGTGATGAGCTGCAGATTAGTCCAACACTGTACAAACTTGATGACAGATTCAAAAGTATACAATGCCAGGCGATCATTACCATAGTTAGATAAGTGAGTCATAAACACGTTTATCTAAAAAAAAAAAATATATATATATATATATACATTTTAATTTATCTCAAATAAATATTACTTGGAAAAGAACATAACATTCTAAAATTAATTGATTCTTAAGCATTTTCTAAACAACAAGGAAAAATTTACCAAACTTTTACTAATAATTCTAAGGTAACCTAACGGCACACTGTAATGCAATCACATATACCTGTCAAGTGTGCTTTTTCAAATGGAAGACCTAGAGTTTCAAATGTTCCGAGGGGCACAATGGCTAAATTTTACTAGAACTGATTTCAATCAAAAGAAATATTATTATTTGGTATAGATTTTTACCTCTCTGACTACCACAGCCTTTTGAAAAAATAAAAAAAAATTAGTATTTGGTAAGGCAGCTTTTGCTAATAAAATTCAATCAAATTATGGACATATATAAAATTAGAACAAACTGAGAATTAAAAACTTTCTCAGGCAGTGTGAATACATGAATATTTTTAAAATTGAAAAAAAAAAAACTGTACAGATAATATTTGAGGTAATGAAAAGGCTCCAATTAAACAAACAAACAAAAAAAGTTGCTTCAACAGACATTTAAAGACTATACACATCATCATTTTTTTTAAAATCATGATTACACTGTAAATATACTCTTTTTATAATAATATGAAGAAAATGAAAAATATTTTTAAGTTTGCTCAAAAGAAATCAATATAATGTTAACTATTAACAAAAATACTTACAGGATTGTACACAAAGAGATAGAAAAGCTCTCCACCTTTAATACTGAGTTCTAACTTTTCAGGCCCACCAGGATATTTATCGAGAAATATTGTATGTGTATAAAGCCCACAAGTTTGCCTTGGAAGAACCTTTAGAGAAAGAAAATGAGACAATTAAAAAGATATGAAATTATCAGAAATCAAAATTATTAAGTAAGCAATACAGTGAAACCTTATTTAACCGGCCCTCATTGATCCGGATCTTTAGATCAGATTTGTAGACATTTTTAATCAATGATCACACATTAGATAATAATTTTTAACTATCATAGCAAGAACGTAACTACAAGTACACCAAATATTCACTTTTTAGTTTGATTCAATGTACAGTTCCCGCATAGATTGTACAATAAATTATGGTAATAAAATGCTTTGAGTTTAAGAAAGTTTTATGTTTCTTTTGTTAAGAAATGATGTGAAAAGTAATTTTTATATTTTTTAATGTCTTGACAACAATACTATGTAATTTTGTTACCAAACATAGTTTTTTATCGTAATAAATAGTAAGTCTGCTTAGTTTTGATTATTACCCATATTACCCGGATTGCCTATGGTCCCAGTTAGTCCGAATAAACGAGGTTTTACTGTACACATAAAATTCAAAACAAGAAAATGATCTTTATTATAAATCATTCCTTAAAATCACTCTCAGCTTTAGTGAAAGGACCTTCCTAGTTTTAGTGGATATGACAACATATATGAACTTGAAATATTACATGCATTTTAATCAACAAAAAAAGAAGACCCAGTATCAGACACAAACAAAAATGCATAACTATAAATCAGACAACTTCCTCCACATTTAAGCTAACATATTCTGTTGTTTGATCTTTCAATTTCTTTTTAAGCATACCATTATATTCCTATGAATGAAGCCCCGTCTCAATCTTGCAGGTCTTAGATGAGGATATTCTTCTGTACTGGTGACTCGAACATTCCAAATACGCTTCCAAGCTTCGTATAATGGTTCATGTACAGGATATACACCTGAATGATGTGGAGCAACTGAATATCCTGAATCCAATGGAATGCCATGTTTCTACAAAATGAAAAGTATTTCTCACATAAAGTATGCATTAAAAGTCTTCAATATATAGTACAACACATGAATACAGAAAGTTTGGACTATTATAATTGCTGAAATAAACAGACATCAAAATCAATATCAAAAGCATAAAATTTGAAAAGGATAAATTAATATGTTTAGGTAATGCATTGTTGCTGCCCATGTAGTTTATAAATGGTAGCAAATTATGATTTAGATTATTAACCAAGACTAAGGATTAATTGTATACACACATTAACCAATTTTCAATTTCGATTTTCTGATAGCCAAACAGAGTAGGAGTAAAATTTCTGACAACAGTTTTACAAGCCGGTAAGATAAACTTCTTCTAATCAAGAATTGACAGAAAAAAGGTTTTGGATAGTCTAGAAATTTCCATAAAGTTTCAAAACTTTTCCAACATTTCATGAACACATGAGAATCTTTTATAAATTTTCTTCATACCCGAAAAGATATGCTATAACCTCCTACATATCTAAGTTTATAACGAATAAAACATTAGATATTAAAACTACAGGGCTCCTTTATAAAATATTATGAATACTACTTATTAAAACTTTAAAAAACATTTCACACAGTCAGAGACAAAATATAATTACAGATCTTGAAGCTGTAAATTTAGATTTTTTCCTAAAAGTATGCATAGTACCATACTCATCACTTTCCAGAGTATCTCTAGACAGAACATTCAACAGTAATGAATAAATGGTTCATATACAACAACTAACAATAAAAACCAATTTAAATTTTAAGGCAGTGTTTTGCTTAAAGTAAATTTTCAAACTGCTATTTCTTATGAATTAACTGTTTCCCATTTCACTCAGATTTTAATCTGATAAAGAAAGGCTGTTATGAAAACCAAAGAATTTATTTTAGTAATCTTAGTGCTATATACATAAAGAAATTATTTTCTGTTTACTTCTATTTTTTCCCCTTCTTATTATTTGTAATTGCAGTAAAAATCTGAACAGATGAGACATACATAAAGCCCACATGCAATTTAATTTGGCACATGAGTCTTGTCGACATTTCCAGCATTCAGGAATTAAAGATCAGAGCAAATTAAAGATGAAAACATGCAATTGATTGCCTATAATGTTTAAAAAAGAAGTCTTTTCAACAATCTGAGATATTTACATGAAAGACAAAAACATTTGTTTTAAAAAGCCAAACCAACATTAACACTTTGACCTTGACACATGAGCAGGACTCAAGCACTGTATTTTCTTCTAAATGATGATGCTCGAGTCTGGCTCGAGTGAAGATTTAAAGCCATACAATTTCATTTTCCCGTATCGCATTCGAGTGTAGGCATTTTCATTGTTTAAATTGAACCTTTAGCTTTCTGAAAAAAAAATATAGATGGCAGCACAATTCACGTTTGATCATGGTTTTTTCTCAATTTAGCGTATTCAATTCTGCATTTGGCATAACGTCCCACCTTTTGCTGTTTTGTCATACAAAACAGCAAATGGCACAATGAGCTTTATCATACAAAAGCAAATTTTTGTAAATAATAAATGTCACAAGTTTATACATCTATACATGTAAATTGAGTGGAAAAATACTAGAAATTTTATCCTTTATATGAGGTTTCTTTTTTTTTGGAACAACTTTTTTTCCAATGTCAACTTGCTAAATTGTTTTGTTTGTCATAAAAAAGCTGTTATAGCTACTATTCATTTATATATATATTTAAAAAGAGGAAGAAGTGATCTTTCAGATAAAAAAATAATCGGTATGATATTTTAATAAGTATTTATAAAAAAAAATACCGAAAAGGGGTCACAAACATCCCAACCTGAGAAATACAGTCCAAAATACCCCAAGTGCAAAGTGTTGATATAAACTTTGGATATTATCTAGGACATAGTTAAAATTCAATGATACATTAAATCGATTTGTGTTTTTTCCCATATTAAGAATTGTCTCATTCATCTCATTGTAATTCCTGTTATTTTAATTAATATTCAGCCAATTAGCAAACAGAGCATTAGCATCTTGACAAACACAATGTAAAGTTAAAACACCAACCTTAGCAAACTCTCGGTTTAATTTCATCTCCATTTCAAGTGCAGTGATATTTTCAAATAAATGAGGCTGGCTGTGAGTCCACATATGGCAAAACCACCAAAATTCATCAGCATGTTCTGAAAGAGTTAATTTTAAAACATAAATTAGTCAGAAGAAACACTAACTAATATTAAAAGATACACATTGTTGAAAAATTAAGAAGGTATGCATAATTGCACACTCTGGTAACATGCTCACAAGAGAAAAATGCTCTGACATTTTATTCTAAATCAATTACAATTGGTTTTATAATGGTTTTATAAACCTTAGATACATGTTAATGCCAAAAGGAGTTGAGAGCAGAACAAGAATATCAAAAATTATAAATATAGAAAAGGTATATTTAGTTTTCATTATGGTATATGTATATGCATTGTAAATCTCATAATATTTTGTGCATTCAGGAAACCTGTAACACTAAGATCTATACATACGATAGGCAAAAACTGCAGAGTGGACTTCATTGTTTGAGACATGAATTATTAAAAATATACAGCAAATGCAAATTAATTATACAAGCTATGCCAGAAACACTGTCTTGAATTCAGCAGATAATACTGCATCAGTAAAGAATGTAATATAAGCAGAGTGAAAAAAATCTTGTTAGTACATAAATTCTCCTTGTTGAAAAAGATGAGAATATTAAGTACAGAGTTTGAATGGAGTAACAAAACTGAACTGACAGAAAGGGGATTTTCCTCTAAAACTGTTGACATTCACAATTGCTTATGTTGGAAGAAACAATAATTACAAGATAAAAAAGAACTTTTTATAAACCA
Organism: Dolomedes plantarius; assembly: GCA_907164885.2. Lineage (NCBI taxonomy): Eukaryota > Metazoa > Arthropoda > Arachnida > Araneae > Dolomedidae > Dolomedes > Dolomedes plantarius. The sequence goes on from OU015498.1 coordinate 76,732,121, forward strand.
TGTTTTTAAATTTTCTGTTGAATCATACGTAGGTAGGCTGAAAAGTACTGCACACATGCTTGTAGAGCGCGAACAAAATGACCTTCAAAACAGCGCCAAGTGGCATTCGGAAGTTCCATCCCTCCTCAATACGCATGCACAGGTTTGAAATCGTTGTGTTCATCCTGTGTATTTTGAAAAGCGGTAGTATGGAGACGTGTTCTAGTGCTATGTCAACGGCGAGTTATACACCGTGCTGTTATCGAATTTTTAACAGCTGAAAAAGTGAGTCCTACTGAGATTCATCGTCGTTTAAAGGCTGTTTAAGGTGATGATGCTGTTGATATGGGTACTGTAAATCGATGGGTAACAAAATTTCGTGGTTTCGAGCCTGGAAAAGCCATAATTGTTGATGAAACACACAACGAACGTCCGATCACTGCCACAGATGATGAACATCGCAAACTCATTGACGATTTGATTCAAAATGACCGGCGAATCACTCAAAAGCATATCACAAACCATAATGGAGTATCCAAGGAATGTGTCTGCTTCATTATAGAACGATTGGAATATCATAAAATTTGTGCTCAATGGGTACCATGCCGTCTCACAGGCGAGAACAGCATCGGACTGGAGAGGCTCTGCGAAACCTGAAGTTTGAACCGATTCCACACCCTCCTTATTCCCCCGATCTTGCGCCTTGCAATTTTTATTTTTTTTCCTCTACTCAAGAGAGACCTAAAGGGTAATCATTACACCTCGGACGATGTGGTGAAGGCAGCTGTCAAGTCGTGGATTCGAGAAAAGAGGGAAGAATTTTTCAGTGACGGAATGAGAAAACTTGTTACACGTTGGGAGAAATGTGTTAGCCTTAATGGTGACTATGTTGAAAAATAAATATATGATTTTGAAGCTTAAGAATTGTACTTTAATGTTCTTTTTGCCCGATCTCGCTATTTCTTTTTGTTCGCGCTCTACAAGCATGTGTGCATTACTTTTCAGCCTACCCTCGTATAAACTTGACAATTCTATGTATTAATAAATACTTTAAAATTTTTTTGATGAATTATCCCATCAACTTGAAAGAAAATGACCAAATGCGTAATCAATCGTTTAGCTCGAGAATTTGAAGTTAACTTGCGTTTAACTTTTCGTTCCCGTCCCGGCTGATAGATAGCTGCACCATTCTACAAAACAAAATTAACTGAAAATGAATTCAATTCTGCATAAAGATGGCTAAAAGTATCAAAAGAATGCATTGTCATCGTGTTCTGAGCTAATCTAAAAGTTTCAAGTGTCTAGCTAGTCGGGAAGTTAGTTAAAAATCGATTGCAAGATTTGTACTGAACAAACACACAAACAAACAAGAAAGCGAGTTAATAAAAACATGGTAAAAATACTATGGCCTACTTCTGTTTGAAACAGCTACAGCTTTCGAGTGCAATCCACTAAATTTGTTGGTTTTAAGAGCACAGGACATTACACACGTGGAAAAATTGCCACTATCTTATTACTTTTGGATATCTAATCATAAATTCTGTATGCTGCTGACCATTTCAAGGCAAAACATTACAAGATACTTATTACAATATGTTTTATAAATTTAAAGTTACAGTAACAGAGGAGTCGGTTAAAGCACACAGTGAGAGAGATAGAGTAAAGAAATTGAAATTACACACATTTACATTAAGGCATGTAGTACATGCAGTGATTAGACAGCAGTAAATTTTAAAATTATAAAGAAGTTTTATAAAGTGCATTACAACTTAGTACAATACCATGTTTTATGAACTTAGGTAATTATATTATACAATATGTTGCAAAAAATTTCCTTTTTAATGATTGATGACAGGCTAATGAGTTATTAAATATCACATAATCTCAATGAAATCATACTAATGGCTGTCATTTCATGGAATTATGTGATATTTATAATGTAAATTAAAACATTCGCTGTAAAATAATCAAGAAAAAATTTATTTACTATTCATGATTCAATTCAAAATACCAGAAAAACTATTTACTTTTGATATATACTATTTACTTTTTAATATATACTTACCTATTAACATATCATCGCCTGTATTTTCTTCTGATGTACCTTTATGATAAAATTTCCCTGAAAATCCAAGATTGAAGCGAAACCCAGGCACTGTTCTTTTGATTCGAGCTTGTGCATTTAACAATGCCTTTAATGAAAGAGAAAGAATCATTACACATTTTCATACATTGTAAAGACAATGAAAGAACATATTAGACTGTTAACCCTTTCGCGGCGACCGTCACGTATACGTGCCAGCAGCTATCCGCGTTTCTGGCCGAACGTCACGTATACGCGACAGCAGCTATCCGCGCTTCTGGCCGAACGTCACCTATACGTGTCAGTAGTTCGGAACGTTTTATTAGTTAATTTTTGGGGCACAAGATGGCACCGCATGTCTATGAAATTTGGAGTACAGGTAGTTGGGACCTTCTATTCGAAAACAAGACTAGTATGAATCACATGCGGTCTATCGTTTTATGTAAACAAACGGAGGAATGGATGTATTGCGTTTGACTGTCAGCGGGTAGGGCATTTAAACTTTGCACGTGGTCTTTGTTTACGAGATATCTTTGTTTATTTTTCTTTTGCGGTGGGATTGTAGCATTGGGTTTATGGGTTTTGAGTCAGAATCAGATTCTGTTGCAGTGAGATTTCTTTCCTTTGATGATTTAATATGGAGAAAAGGAGAAAATATTTAACAGAAGACGAAATTTCTGAATTGATGAGAAATGTGTCTGATTATGAAAGTAGTGACAGTGATACAGAAATCTCTTCGGGTGAATCTGTTTATTTGGAACATCGGAATCAGAGTGATGATGAAGATACTCAGACATTTCTATTCTGAGTAATATCGCGGGATGGTACTTCTTTGTGGACTTCTCACGTAAGGGATTTAAATCAACTAACATTCACAGCGGCATGCGAAATAAAAGTCCATGATGCTGTATCAAATGAATTGGATTATTTCAGATGTTTTTTTGATGAAACTGTAATGGATTTAATAACTAAATTATTGCATATTATATTATACTAACCAAATTAATGCGTATGAGAGGTACATAAATCCGGAAAGCGAACAGAGTTCATCCTCGAAGTATTTTTGCCTGTAACTAAAGAGGAAATGTTTGTTTAATTTGCTTTGACAATTTTAATGGGTATCGTGAAAAAACCAAAAATTAAGATTTACTACTCAACGAATCCCAGGATTGCAACACCTTTTTTCAGTAAGGTTATGAGTCGGGACCAACGCATCAAAATTCTTCGATACTTGCATTTCTCTTCTTCTGATGCCAAAAAGATTGAAAAAATTAAACCTTTTTTAGATTTAATCATTCAAAACTTTCAGAGTTCTTGATATATTATTGACATATTCTTGATATATTCCTGATATATTCCTGATAAGAATATATCAGTTGAAGAAAGTCTCTTACTGTGGAAAGGGAGAGTAGGATTTCGACATTATGTCCCAGCGAAAAATATTTTAAACTGTATAACAAAAATTTTTTAGTGGAAAAATAATAAAAGAATGTGTAAGTAACCCATATATAGCTTAAATAAATAGATTTGTTTGTAAATGTTACTATTTTGGAATTTTTCGTAAATTTAGGCTTAGCGCTTAAAAGTCCACCGGCCTGGAAGGTACGCTCGCGAGAAAAACCTCCGGCCTCAGAGGAAAGCGCGTGATCGGAACTGCCGTCGCGAAAGGGTTAATTAGCATTAAGAACATTAGCAGCTGCTAGTTTCACATGCAGCTTAGCACAGTTGAACTCAATGAAGCGTGCACACATGTACACAAACACGCAAAAAGAAACCTTTCAAAATTTTACAATAAACAGGTTAGTTATAACAAATATTTAATAACCACTTGTAGATGACTAAAAGGTAGACTGAAAATAAAATATGAAGATGTTTCTTAAAAAGTTACTTCTGTTTCACTTCAAATGTTCTTAACTGTTATACACATAATTGATTTTAACTAATTTTTGCATGCAGCATGAATCATGAAACTTTATACTTGAAACCAGCTATACAGTTTTCTTAAAGAGAATATTCCCATTTTTTCACGATACAGAGTACTATGTAAAATCTTGCAAATAAGAAAAATTCATATTAGCCTTTCTAATAAGGATGTAGCTCATTGTTCCGACGGTTTCACCACAGATACACAGGATCAAATTTTATACATTTGAACTAAGTACATAAGTCTTAAGCATAACATATTGAACAACTTTAAACAGAAGATAAATAAAAGATCTCATAGTATGAAAATGCTATTATAAAATAGAAAGGGCAATGATATTAAATCTACGGAAAGCAAAGAGTGTTATACTATCTATAAAGAATAGAAAATAGGCTTGAGACATAAACAGTTGAAAAATGAAACTAAACAAGTGATATAAATTATAGAAACAGATATAAATATTTGTAATACAGTATGTAATCTTGTACCAAACTGGCAGCAACAGGTACAAAAACTGTTAAAAAAATACAGAAAATTTTATAAATGGAGGAAACTAAAATCACACATTAAGAGACATTCAAAAAAATTTACTGAATTATACTTTGAGTGGCAGAAATTTTACATTTCTACTACTGATAAATTTGTCTTCTATATGAACTCATATTACTAAAATAAACAATTAAAAACAACTTTTGCTGTTCTCATAGCACTGTAGGCTACAAGGAATTATTAAAAAACAGTTATATGATTGTGATATGTTCCTGTTTCAGTTTGTTTAGTATAAGTCAACTTATTTAGATATTCTATACCTAGAAAAATATTCTAGCATTTTAAATTGAAATAATGTTTTGAGATAGCTTAAGTAGAAATGCTCAATGTACATTTTTCAGCCAATAAAATATATAAGTATCTATAATACTAAAAAAACAATCCATTTCTTAGAAAACAAATTTATAACAGTACAACTTTCTAAATGCATGGTACACATTTGATTATTCAATGTTATCTACCTGCACAATTATAAACATTACACCTAAACAGAAATACTCACTGTAACATCAGCTGGCTTCATTCTTGTAGATTTTTCCCCAACAAATATATCATCTATATCAATAAGTATAAACCTTTGAAGAGGAAGACTTAATTTTCCATGAGATAAAAAGGAAATGGCATCTAGAAATAATAGCTTGTGAAGCCATAATTGAAAGCCATTTCCAAAAAGAACTCGAGAAATACCATCAAAATTTCCATGGTCCTGAAAGAGGTACAAGAAAAATAAATTAGGCATATATTTAAATCCTAACTGCTTTATTTTATGATGGAAAATAGAGAAAAAGAAAATTACACCAGATATCATCAGTATCTGCAGAGTAAAAAAAAAAAAATTTCAAATGATAAGAACACGAGTTAAATGCTGAACTAAATGTAATTATATACATTTTAATTTAAGAAAAATTATAATTAAAGAAAATGTAATGAACTTTATCCATTAAAATAAAACTATATGAGAAAGACATAATTAAAAAAGAAAAAAATAAATAAAAATACTGCTTTTTATCAGGAAGTCTTAAACCTTATTTAATAAATTTTTCACAGGAATCAAAGCTCTTAACAGAGAAACTTAAATACTAATTTTTCATACTATTTTTTGGATAAATAAGAATAATTTATTTATCTGTCTTCAGAGCTATTTAAAACTACTAAATGAACAATTATATGTTTCCTTGAATTATCTGCTATTTATGTGTTTCAATATTGGCCAAAGCAGTGGTTCTGACTATCATCCAGTCCATTGGGAAATATCAGCCTTCAGTGACACACTACTAATTTAAGGAAATGAAGAGAGAAAAAAAACATGTATATTTCTACATTTAAAGATTCTTACTTATTTTAAATGAAAAAACACAAATTAAACAAATATATGTACTCTAATAATAAAACACAATTAATTCCCTTGAGAAAAATATAACTTCATATAATGGACATAACAACAATTTCATAAAAAATATCATGAAAGAAGCACCGAGCAGTGACTCAGAACAAAAGACCTTAGAGACACTAACTATACTGCATGAGTCATCAATCCAAAGTGAAAGATGGGTTGTCACATTAGCAGTGGATTGTGGTTTTCAAAAGGGAAAAAGAGCACCAATTCTTGCGCAAAATATTATGAAAAGATATCAACTTCAACAAAGAGTCATTGTTTAACTTCCGAGTAATTATATCTATGGATTATGAAAATTATCACATATTTCTTAAATACTTGCATTAATGCCTTAAATTGTTCATACTGTATTGAAGAAAATTATCTTTGCAATTATGTTGTAGTATGATGGTGCTAAAAGCACTTTGAGTACATGTGTCAGTGTCAGCTACTATTAAAAAATATTTCTCTGATCCAAAAAATTTGCTCACCAATCCAAATGGATTGATCAATTACATATTCAAGAACATAGTCTAAGTATATCAACTAAAAATTATGCAAAGGCTTAGAGTAGTTTACATAACAAATGACTCAAACATAAAAATGCTACACAATCAGTGACAGGTGTAACAGTATATGATCTATGATTAGTATGAAAATGGATAATTTTCAAAGTTTTCCCACATTAACATTCTAAATACAACCACCATTATAATAAATTCAAAATAAAGGAGAAAAAAATTGGTTGAAATTACATAAAGTAATACAGTTGATTCCGGTTAATCGGACCACACCGGGACGTGATCATTTTGGTCCTAATAACCGGCTGGTCTGATTAACCGAACATGCCTTATGTTACAAGACAGGGTTCGTCTAAATAAGCAGCTGGTCCGATTAACCGGTGATCCAATTAACCAGAATCAACTGTATCTCTTATTCAGAAAAGAAATTTCTTGTTCAGAGAAGAAAAAAAAAGGGGGGGGGGTCGACACTAAAATGTTGATATTAAGAAATTAAACAATACTTCTTAAACAGTTTGAAAAATTCATAAAAGTTTTCAAATAATTATAAAATATACAGCTACAAGTGATGTCTTTATTAGCACCCATCCTTTACATATATATCATTCATATATAAATTTAGGCTTAATAAACAATGCATACAAATACAGTATAATCAGAAAATATCATACATGAACAACTGTAGTGAGCAATGGATCTATTCCTTTTGAAGCAAGGTAGGGATGAAAGGTTTGTGAACGTGCTGATGCAAGAGCTTCATATGTCGAATGGTTTGGTTGGAAGACAGTCCAATCAGAGCCTGGAATGTTACCATAAAACACTTCACCAGCACGAGTAAGTCTCAACACAGTAGATTCCCCATTTAAGTGACAGTCTCGAAGAGCCATATTTGTGTGAACATAAAGAGGAAATCCTGTAATAAATGAAAGATTTAAATTAGCATAAATAATCATTACAATTAAAATAATTTCAGAACAAATGATGAAAAGCAACTTCTGACGACATCTTAGAGAGGAAATTAAAAATTATATGTTGTTCAATAATTTTAGTAGTAGAATTATCAATATAAAAAAAAATCTTTTTCTAGAAATAATTATACAATTCAAAATGGTATCTTATTCTAAATAAATAATATATATTGGATCAAGAAAAATTATATTAATGTACTAAATAATATAGTATAAGTAGGTATACAAAATTTTTGTATTTACGAGATAGATGCGAATAATTGCGAAATTTGCCAATATGAGCAAACTAATATGAAAATTAAATTTTTATTGCTTTTCGGCAGAAACTCCGGGATAAACAGCTTTTTAAGTGAAATTATTTAATAACAGTAATAATTTATTAACATAATTGCTTATCTAAGACCAACCACAGTCTTTAACTGAGAAATCTCACTTATTACCTATTGCTTACGACTTAAGAGAATGTGGAGACTACTACAATGTTAGCTTTTAACTACTTATTTTGATACTTACCTAAGCAAGTAAGTAAAATTGTGATTTCTTATAATAAATGCAAAATTTTTGAATTTATATATATATATATATATATATATATATATATATATATATATAGCGAATAAATGCAAAAATTTATATATTGTAATTATTATTATTTTTTTGCAAAATTTTCGTACCCCTAGGTATAAGGCAAAGTTATTACAAACATGTACACAACAAATGAAAACAAGGAGTAAAGCTTATTCTATTATAACTTCTACAGTTTACTTAATAACATATGTAGATTTAACAAAGAACTAATATCATGATTTAGCTCATACAAACACAATCTTCAATTTCCACATTTCTTGTCATCAAGAAACCTTTATGAACTATGCTTTCAATATTTAAAATAAAATGTGATGTACTCATATCATTTCACAAAATATAATTATTTATGACTGAACCAAATAAACTCATAAGAGGATTTTGATGCCATCTTTGAAAAATACTATGCTTATATTACATGAACTTTTAAAAGGATTTTTCTTTTATGTCTGTAAAAGGTTAGTAAGTGTGCCTATTTCACAAATCAAATACCTTAACACTGCAGACTTTGATATGGCAAAAAAAAGAACTAAATACCTTTTAGCTGTGCTCCAACAAATGTTTCTTCTTGGGCTTTCATGAAACCAATGATTCCAACATTATATTCTCTACAGTATTTATCTAAAAGCTCTCTATTCCATTTGTTCATATGCAAATATTTTTCAAAATTTTCAAACACTATTACAGCAAACTTTCCTTTATCCAAATTTGTTAATAATGGTAAACTTTTGCCAGCTATTTCCATTTTGAACCTAAAACAAAATTTAGAGAAACTTAATTTCATTTTTTTTTAACACAAACATAAAATAAATACATTTAATTCACTAATTATTATGTTTTCTAATATTTCCAGACTTTCAGTTTATTTTATAAATAAAACATAGCTTTTGAATCAATTTAATGCTGTTTTGCATGCTACTACAATATGACATGACAGCTTACTTTCCAATGACAGCAGATCCAAGATTCATATCTGTTGGTACAAATTCGAATTTTGGGGGAAACAGTAAGAGAATTTTGCATATTACAGGTAACTGACATATAATATTGTTTCTCTTAACTACCATAAGTTCCAAAAAGAACTTTTAAAGCATGAAATTAGAGCCTCGAACATTTACAGTAGTAACCCTAACTTCTACAAATAAAAGATAAAATATGTACATCTAAAAATAAAAATTTCTAAGCTGATGCTAATCATACTCAAAAATAAGTTATTAACCTTAGGTTCTTTAAAATTATGGACTGAACAAGCCATATATCCTCATCTATATGAGGATATATGAGTACATACGAGTATACATACGAGTTTTTCATGCAGCAATGTGATTTCGATAAAGAATTTCTACTTCCTAACAAACTTAAATGCTTTGTATTATGGATTAGACTTATTCTAACTTTTGCAATGCAACAACGGATATATAGAGCAATTACTATTGTTATTAAGTGGAGGGTCCATCGTAGCCTAGTCATAGCGTGTTGGGCTGTGGTCAGGAGGTGCTCTGTTCAAATCCAAAGGAACGCCATTGAATAACTTGTGTCTTGGCCGGATATGGCCACATTCAGTCCATAGACCTGAAAGTCCTTCTATGATCAGTGGGTGAGAGGAGGCACAGACCCTCGAGATGTCACCCCTGGGGGTGTTGAGTCAAAAATATGGTGGCTCCTGGTGTTGGTGCTTTCCCACCTATACGGTGCCCCCATTGAAAGCAACCAACTATTCTCACAGATTAGGTGAGAATGTCTTCATGGACAAATGCCCTGCACTGGTGAACAACATGTTATCAAGTGGGTATGACATGTGTCTACAAAACACATTCTATAATTAAGTCAAAACTTAAAACTGCTTTTTTAAAATTTAATTATACTATAGAGTAGATTTTTTTTAAACAGAATATACTGCAACATATAAATAAATCAAAATACATGTAACATTTAACTTTCAACATGGCTGTGTATAACAAAAGTAAATAAACAGTAAATAAATGGATGTGTATAAATAAAAAAGTATATACTTTATTCGCGATGCTTCTAATATTTCTTGTATTTGGCGGCCTAAGTGGGAATATTGTGTTTCGACGAAAACAAGGACCTTGGCATCCAGCCGTAATCTTGCACTTGACGCATGAACATTTGTGGCTGTATACCCATAACCCATCTTGGAACTGTCGAGGGCTCTTTCAAATGAAGACTTACAACGAAACGTCAATTCCTTTGGAACTTTCATGACACTAACAGAAAAAAACAAAATGAATGCAGTCAAAAACATGTGAAATATATATCATATTTATAAATATGTAAGTCATGAGACAAAAATCAATAAAACAATCTTACGCATTAACAAAATAAAATATTTCATCTAAAACAGTTCAAAGAAAATTTATGAACAAATAGTAGCCATCCCAAAGCAATAGCCTTCTTTTTCAGCTATCTGTATAGTATGCTCGCATATGTCAATTATTCAGATTTTGTATTTCCAAGTATAAACAAAGAATAAAAATAAATTTTTAGGGCATTTTTCTATATGTCAATGCTATTTTTTCTTTATGACAATGTTCTAAATATTAATTTTTTTTAAATATTTTTTTAAGTGGAATTCTTAAGTAAAGAATAAAAGGTTTAGCAAAAATTATAATCACCTAATTACAGAATATCAATAAATTTATTTAATTAAGACATATTACATTTTATAGAAGTCAACTTTAAACTATTTTTTTTTTTGCTCCCTTCTTTTAAAAAAGGAAAGGAAAACAAAAAGGTTTAACATGATGCAAGTCTGACTCATGACAGGCCAATTTTGTGTTGTACTAGCTTTATGAGATAACAATTGTAGGTAGGGCGGTCAGTTCATCCCCACAAAACGGTAGTGTTTTACTCCAATGAAACAGGATAATATTTACATTTTTATATTTAAAATTTTCCCCAACATGGTTATTATATATATATACACATACGCACACAGTGAAACACTCTAGCCTAGTGGTTCCCATCCTTTTTCAGCTGGCAACCCGCCTTTCCTTATCGGAATAACTCCACGGTCCATTGGTCCATGGTGGAGTAAAAAACCTTATTTGTATCGTATACCTTCCTTATGTATACATGATTTACCATCAAATATTGCAAATATATATATATATACAGTAACCACCGCATGTAATAATAAGTGGTTATAAGAATCAACCGTTTATAAGAATCTATATTGCAAAAACAAAAACAAATGTATTATTTCCATGTTAAAATTTTCGCTTTAAAGAATCAATCCACTGGTTTTAAGAATCAGCTTACACTCTTCACTTTCCTTTCATTTTTCCAAAAAAGCAACTTAAACCCTCAAAAAGCACAAAGTTCTTTCTTTATTTTTTTTAAAGAAAGTGTGATCAGATGGGATGGAATACAGTCGTAAAATGCATCCCTTTCTTTGTTAGACATAACATAATAGTTTCCCCTTAAACGGTTTAGCACAACACTGTCCAATTAGCTTGAACCGGGGGCATCTTTGCCCGTCCGGGTCCAATCTCTTTTTTCTACCTCCCACATCCTGGTTGCGACTTCCTGGACCCTGACACATATAAATCTTCGGCGAAGTGTCCACTATCACTTAGGCAAACGTGACATTAGTAGATTCAGCACATTATCAAACCGTGAAACGTAAGCTAGAAGGTGAATCTTCGTCTGAGACTATTGGCATTGAAAGAGGTATAAACAGCCTCCTGAAAACTTCATTACGTCAAACTACCATAGAAAACTTTTTCTTGCTCCCTTCCTGTAGTTGAAATGTTAAAACTGTTAAGCAGGTATGTTGTAACAAATATTGGATTTTTTTCTTCTCTTACTATAATCATGTGTATTTACTTATAGGTCTAGAAATTAAGTTGTATTTTTAAAATTATAAAAAATAATTTTAATAAAAGATAATTAACGTAAATTAAAGAGTATTTTATGTTAAATTATCTAATATATGTATATATAGGTGTGTGTATGCCTGTCCAAAAACCTAAATTTTGGCTATAAGAATCAACCGCTTATAAGAATCAAAAACAGCGATAACAAACGTGATTCTTATAAGCGGAAATCACTGTATATATATACAAATAATCAATCTGTATCTTCAAAAAAGCACATATGATTTTTTGAAGATACAGATTGATTATTGATCAACAAATTGCGTTCTGATTTGAAAATGGTTGACAAAATAAAAGCACTTTGTAGCAAAACAGTTATTTATTTAACAATAGGTATATGTTTGCAATATATGCAACAAGTAGTTTCATAATCACTGTTCTGATCAACCCCCCCCCCCCCCCCCCAAGCGCTGTTGCAGCAGCGCCCCCCTTTAAAAAGTTTTAGGATTATTTCTGATAGTTTTAGGATCGAGTCGCGACCCATTAGTGGATCGCGACCCGCCGGTTGGGAACCGCTGCTCTAGCCGACCAACCCTCTAAACAGCCATATTTTGTTAAGAACCGATTCAAGACTCATAGAGCCAATGTTATGGAAGAAACCTCTTTTCAACGGTCACCCCTCAAAACGGCCACTTTTTTTCCGGAATCATCACTGGCCGCCATACAAACTTTCACTGTATATGTATATTTAATTTTCTTACGATCCATGAATGTTCTTTCATGGTAGGACGTCACTGTGAAGTGAGAATCGAACTTAAGACCTATGGACCTCGAAGTCAACGTTCTAATTAATCATTTGACCAGCACGATATTACATAATCCCATAATCCGAATACCATTACAATGAGACAACAAATGCAGCTTAGTTCATGAATAAATCTGTATTTTTTGGCTTCTTAGAAGCAGGATGCTGGTTTAAATGCGTCAGAGCACCCACTAATGATCTCTTCGGATCTACAGTATAAAATACGTTTGCATACAAAAAGGCTTTTCTGAATTTTGTCGCAATTTTAAAAAAAATTCCCCATTAAAACTTAAAATATGAAAATATAAAATGCAACGTTTCAAAATACAAGCGCTTGGCTAAAATTCTCCTCATTAAGAACTCCCTAGTACGAACATCAATATTCGGGCAATTACGGCAAAATCAATCAAAATGCATTAATTTATCAAGCATCATAACGACATATCGTTAAATCTTGAGTAGACTTTTTAACAGTCTTGAGAAAGACGAGGTTCGACTAATTCGGCAGTGAACGTTAATTAACAAAGTATAGACTCGGTGAAAACCAATTAATTTGTCTCCAATACAAGAACTTTCGCTCCGTTAATACAAGTATTGCGCAAGAGTCGCGCCACGGGCGATAGTCTGTGCTAATGAGAATAGTGGTTTTGGGGATAAAAGCTAATGAGATTTTGAAAATAATATTCATCAATTTAACCTTCCACAAGAATCGGTTTATTTAATTAATTCATGTTTTGGGGTTTAATTCTTTAAAGAGTCGATGGCGATTAAGAATCGAAGGAAAAATAATTATTGCCAGCGGCGAGCAAATAAATTTCTTTATCATTTACTAGAAAATGGCAGCAACAAATTGAGCATCGAGAATGTATTACTTAAAGCCCCCTCAGGCCACGATTAGCAGAATTTAATTAAAAATTATAAAGACATGTAAAATTAATTTACAGAACATTTTAAAGCTAGATGCCCTTTTGCAATCTTTTTCCCCCCACTCGTTCTTTTTAAGAATTTCTCACCAAGAGAAGTTTTATTTTTAGTTTTCATTAAAAAAAAGGGGGGGGGGGTCTAATGTGTACAGGTGAGTAACACAAAATTATTTCACACGGGTAAAGTCACAGGTATCGCGCCTTTCAATTTACTTATTTTACAACTAGTTTGAAGAATTTGGGAAAAAACACCTGAAACAAAATGGAATTTCGTAAATCACAATAAAACGAGTCTAAGAGTGACACCAGTGAATAAGACTAAGAAAAAATTTCACGAAAAGCCATCATACAAAACGCAGACTCAGGCGCGATTTTTTAGATTTAAAATTTTTCCTCTTTATCTCAAACCGATATCTTCCTCTCTGGACTTGATTCACAAGCTTTAATCATTTTCTCACTTTATATAATTTAAGAGGAAATACAAGGCCACAGAATACGACACGCTGCAATAAAATTATTTGGACATTTAGAACAAATCGGGCTGTAGAAAAAGATAGGCTGCACTTAAATTCTTCGGTACACAAAACTAAATATCTGCAAGTAATGCGAAATCAATAATTTACAATTCGCCAGATTAACAAAAGATAAGGAGAACTGGTAACAATACAATTTTATTGTTTCTGAACAAACATTTTTAAATGGAAATACACATTCACTATAATAACATTCATTGTGTGGTGTAGGTAGCAGGCTATTCTACTTTAACAATATTTATTTCGCTATTGTATGACACTCACTGCATAAAATCCACCAGTTGAAACACAGGCAGTTGGAACAATTATTATAAACACTTAAAAATGGAGTTGTTTCAATGTGTGGAGCAGAGGATGTCTCCTCAATTCCGCATTCTAGAGAAATTTAAAGTATCTTCAGAAATATCCCAAAACTGGTTCCTAAAAGAAAATGGAAGTCCCACTACCAATTACTGATTATCTTACGTTTGAAATCTGTTTTGTAATCGCACTTTAAAGAAGTATATAGTACGAAGCTGGAAGATAGCCTGTCTCGATTTAGCAATGATTGATGTGAAACTCAAGAGTGGGTGATTGATTCAAACACTTTAAAACTGAAAAAAAAATGAGAAATCTGTTTTTTTACAAGAGCAGGGAAAGTAACACGCTAATTAATTTAATATTACAAGTTTCAAAGGAAAATACTTAAATATGCACATGCAGCCAGTATAGCAGATTAATATGCATGTCGATGTAATTAAAACTCCCACTAAACTCTACTAAGAATAATTATATTCACCCCCTCCATATATATATATATATATATATATATATATATATATATACACACACACTAGGTATTTACTCGGCGTTGCCCGGGTATTTATTTATCTTAATTGTTTTATTTCACAGGAAAAGGAATAGATTCTACCTATAGTGTAAAATCTAAGTAATTTAATTTACAGGTATTTAAAAGTAAGTACAGTATACAAATAACAAAGTAAAATTAATAATAGGGTGAATTTGTAATTTAACTCAAAACTTGATTATAAACAACATTTTTAGTTTCCTATGTTCCTCTCAGTGACTCCGAAAGCTATGGATTTGACAATAATCTCGGTCAGTTTGGACTTTTTTTACCCCCCCCCCCACACCAATGGTGATGGGAGGCTGTACTTGCACTTAAACGGCATCGGGAGGGCCCTATTCATCTCAGCGACACAAAGACTATAGATTCGACACTACTTTTGGTAATTTTGGACATTTTATTTCTACCCCTTCTCTACCCCCCCCCCCCCCAATGGTGTTGGGAGGCTGAACTAGCATTTAAACGGTATACGACACTACTCACGCTCATTTTGGACATTTTATATTCAAACCTTCTTACCCCCACCTCACCCAACAATGCTGATAGGGGGCTGCACTCTCACTTAAATGGCATCAGTAGTGTCCCTATTCATCTCAGCGACATCGATAATTATGGATTCGACACTACTCTCGGTCATTATGGACATTTTATATTCCCACTTCTCCCCTCCCCCATACTGATGGGGGGGGATGAACTTGCACTTAAACAGCATCGGGAGTATCACTATTCCTCTCTGTGACCTCGAAAACTATTGATTCGACACTATTCTCGGTCATTTTGGACATTTTATTTTTACCCCTTCTTCCCCCGTCCTCCCTAATGGTGGTAGGAGGCTGAACTTGCATTTAAACGTCATCGGGAGTGTCCCTATTCGTCGCAGAGAACCTGAAAACTACGGATTCGGCAGTATTCTCGGTTATTTTGGATATTTATATTCACCCTTTCTTCCCTCCCCCCTATGCTAATGGGGGGGGGCTTAATTTGCACTTAAACAGCATCAGAAATGCCATTATTCGTCTCAGCGACCCCGAAAACTATGGTTTCGATACTACTCTCGGTATTTTGAACATTTTATATTCCCCCTTCTTCCTCCCCCCCCCCAATGCTGATGGGGGACTGAACTTGCACATAGACGGCATCGGGAGTGTCACTATTAATCTCAGCGACCCCAAAAACTAAGGATTCGATACTAATATCAGTCGTTTTCGATATTTTTACGTGTGTCCCCTGCCCCCCCCCCACCCCTATGGGTCTTATCCCCCAACCCCAGTATTGCTCTTTAGACTGTAAGTGATATGTGTACCAAGTTTGGTTGAAATTGCTCCAGGCGTTCCAGGGTGATGCTGGAACACGCGCGCGCGCACGCACGCACACACACTCATTTATATATATAGATAGATAAATATATACCTCACGCAGACATATATAACTGATCAAACTTTTTTCGTTACGTTTTTGTAAAATGTTTAATTTTCTCACTTCCATTATTCCTTCGATATGCACAAAAAATGAATGGGAATAAAAGCGAGTGATCCGCAAACGGAGAAACGGCCATAGTTGCGTTAAGGTACGTTTTGCTTGGAGCGACTATAGCCATTATCGCAAAGTGATAATCTAGGTCCAATAGCGGGCCAATATCGACTCTAGCGATGATTGTTCGAAACAATACAAAACAATACTAAGCAGTACTCCGCGATGATCACTATGCTACTATCGCTCTGCGATCATCGTAATAGTCGCTCTAAGCAAAATGTACCTTTACTGGGAAGTCATATTACCTTAAGATGTTTCTAGCCTTGTGCCAAATTACGATAAGCATAACAATTTATTTATTGCAGCAGAATGGACCTAATATGCTCTGTCACAGGAAGATTGATAAAAGACACACTGAGTTTAAAGATTTTTCTTTCGAAACTTTTATAGAAACAATCAATTAAGAAACATTCTGAATCAAATGAAAATAAATAATGCTGAAGAACCTGGCAGGTCCTTTTTCCTTATTTGCCTTAATACTACAAGGTGTTTAATGACAAGGTGAAAATACAAGGTGAAAATACAAGGTTTAAATACAAGGTGAAAATTTTATATCATTTCACGATCTAATAACTTTGCCGATGTTCGTTCAAATAACCTAATATTTTAATGCGGGGAAACATGCCAATTTTTATTTCAATATTTTTAAAATCAAGACTATGTGTTGCTGAAATGGCCGCCACGTTCACCAGACCAAACACTGCTGATTTGGTAACTGTTACGAGTGACATGCTACAGTGCGTTTGGCAGGAAACGGAATACCGACTAAACATGTGTCATACGCATATTGATCATTTGTAAAATTGTTCATGGAATCAACATGCATTTGTATTTCCCGTTCATATTTTGGTTAAATAAACATTCAATTACTCAACAATAAGCCTCTTCAGTTTCCTTACATTAGCCAATGTAGTTGCTGAGATATTTATATCTTAAATGAAGTCAAAATTTCTGAAACACCCTGCATATTGTGACACTCTACACAGGACAGCAATAATTAGGAAAGAAAGTTATACCGTGTAAAATAAAAGCTAAATGTAGAACACAGCAAAAAAACCTATTCAGGGACACTTATTTTTTTATTTATTTATTTTTTTTAAAAGAGGTCGTTATAGTTTTTCTAAGATAACATCCATAAGTACGAAAACCACAGCACACATTTCATCTCTTTCGGTTTGTTTTTATCGATGGCTTTCCACGAACTCAACATTTACCAACACAACTCAACACAACTGGCTACACGTAATGGATACAGCTCCGTAACATGATACGACAGGCGTAGAGGATGTTCCTCCGCATCAATCGGCAGTCTGCATAAATGCAGCGTAATTCGAGCCACCTGTCAGGGGCGCTCGCTCGACATGACAGCCACGGACGTAAGCAGGTCGGATAACAAGTAAATACTCGACAGGATTTACCCTAAATCCGCAGAGATTGCAAGAGAACTGATAAAACCTCAGACTCTTGCGATTATTGTATTTAATAGCTAATATATTAACAAAAAAATTAGTGATGATGTAAAATAAAATAAAATAAAAAATTATACCTTCTAGGAAAGTCACACTTAAAAATATCTTGATTTTTTTAGTCTGTTCATCGATGAGTATGAAAATGATTCAAATCAAACTTTGCCCGACAAATCTAAAACTTTTTAGTTTACTTAAGTTCACCTACAAATTTTATTACACGAGTGCGCCCAATGAATAAAATATTGCGATAAAATGAACAATTGTGCATATTTCATACCTATGAGCCTATTTTTACACGCATGGTATATATTTTAAATAAGAGACTGAACACAAGCATGAAACTTTTTTTTTCGCAAACTTTACTACACTTTTGTATTTAATACTTTTTTAAAGTGTGATATCCAGAAACCTGTTTTTTTCCACAAAGAGACTTTATAATGATATACGTAGTAGGAAGGTACCCTCTGGCAACTTTCCATAATTTTTTATTTTATTTTATTTTCTGGCACACCTCGAAGATCATAAATTCTTAATTATATCTTAATGGCCCTCAAGGAATCAAGTCAATGAAAAGCATGGACTGCTGCTGATCCTGAAAAACAACATTCCACTTAATACCTTCTCCATCAAATTTTACAGGTGGCACAATATTCTTGAGAGTAACCCGACTTTCCGGAATAATTTGTCATACCAGGACGTTTCCTCATCAGATTAATCGACTATGAATCTTGATTTGTCCCCAAATAGAACGCGTTTTCAGTCCAATTGTGGTGAAAGTTAACTTATTTGTACAACACTTCAAACAGTTCTTGGGGTTTCTAAGGCTGATTAAGGATTTTTATAAAGTTACTTGACCTCGCATGGTATCCAAAAGAACGTAGGAAACCAAGCTACGGATTAAACTCCCGGCATAAAACTCACTTTGGTAACTTTAGTGAGGTACATCAACAGAAAAAAAAAATTTAAAAATTGCAGAACAAAGCTTCGAGGCCGTGTAGCAGTTTGCACTTAGCTGTTCGTTACATCTAAATCACAATAACATCATTCGCAGTTGAATGAAGCACCTTAAACAAAGTAAAATTTTCTGCAAAGGATGATCCTGTCGTGGTAACTCCGTTCAAAACCACAGAAATGATATCTGCGATATTGGTCTTGTATTGTATTATAGATTTATGACTAATAGAAGGCTCTTCTCAAAAATCGGATTTGAACTCCACCGGCTTCATATTACTAAGTCATAATAGTGTCCGTATAGTTTTGGTCTTTACGTATTTCATTCAAGATGCTAAGAGAGGGACGTAGTGGCGATAACAACTGCCCAAGAGACTGGTCTATGTTAACTCCTCTTCCAAACCGCAATATCAAGATGAAGACATATTTACAATTTTTGGGGTTTTAAAATCATTTTTACTTTTTTACCCTCCTTTATTTTCAAAGAAACTATAAAATATATTTTGAGGATGGCAACACATCACGTGGCAAGTACCTCCTAAGACCTGAGCCCTGGGAAATATGCCTTCGTAACACTTTAGATGTGTCCAAGATACCGCAAAAGGATACGATCTATACTTAAACTGATGATCCAAGAAGCCATAAAATTTCATTTTCAATCCCCTCATTATACAAGATTATCGGTCAACAGAAGTTCTACAGATCTTCACCTCAACGAAAAGGCTGAAAAAATAAAAACTTTCGCCAACAATAAAATCCCTTTGAAACGATACGTCACAGCACGGAGAAAAAAAAAGTATATATACACGCCTCTTCGACCTGTCTTTCCATCAAGATGCAGTTACAAGCTAATTAGTGTTCATTAAGCGGGGAAAACAAAAGAAAAATTCATCGTCTAATAACCATAGTTTTTCCATACTTTTCTTCCAAAAATTATTAAAGGAATGATAAAAGGTGATTTCGGTAAATTTTTCGCCGTGAACTTCCGCTACACAAAAGCAGGTTAGTGAAAGTGATATATTAATATGCCATTACAGCGCGGAGTAGTTAAAGAAAAGAGATAGTTAATCATTCAAAATGATGAGAGGAGAAGATCGGCTAGAAAAAAAGGGCGAATTTACCTTTTTTCCTTTTTTTTAATCGAAATACTTGTTTCAATGAATAAATGAGAAGTTAAGACAGCTACTCAATTAGCGAGAAACTGGGGAATAAATCAACAAAACGTTTTTCATCCTCATGAATTTTAACGAGAGCGAAATAACAGTACTTATTACATAATATGTCAATGTAAGAGCAGACAAGATGGAACGCACGCACACACGGGAAAGAACACAGAAAGCGAGGACAGATTAAAGGAAGGTTCAAGTATATAACATTAAAATATTAATCTTTTCCTATGAATTTTACAGTAGGCTATTGATACTTTCTTCAGGCTATTCATTATCGAATTGGACACACATGATTATGCAATGGATGTCCCGAAAAAATCGGGAGGTTAAGCTCAATTTTTTATTTGTATATTTATTTATTTTTAACGTCGATAACATAAAGTAGAAGGAAAAAAAAATTGGTGACTGTGCTTCTCGCTTATGTTGCTTTCTGAGATCTATCTAACGACTCAGTTTTTTCGTTTAAAAAAAATTTCCTTGTACTTTTCAGAAGCCCAATGATAAAAATTTCGATAAACCAATTAATTCTAATTTGTAGAAAATATTTTACTTCTAATTAGGAAACAAAAATTTTCTATATTACTTAAAAGAATTTTTATCGGAAAAGCCCGACTTTTTTTAATGTAATTTCATAGACTTTCTCTGAGACTGTGAATTAATTAAAAACGGTAGTTTTTCTCAAAAGCAATTTCTGCAGGTACGCACTTTTAGATATATAATTACGACAATGTTTTTTTCTCCACCTTAGAACTGAAGAGGAAAAAAATTTTGTTGGAGCAGTACCTTATTATTTATGCAAATATAGAAGAAAATCAAGAATTCCATTTTCAACATATCGCATATTCAAAATTACTATTTATTATTTTTATCCACTTGCGATAGAATGACGAACAATGTATATGTCAATTGTTGACTATCGCAAGTTCGTAAAGAACGGAATTTTGCCTCTTTGCTTTCTTTTGATAGGTTCATTATATCTATTGTTGTTGTTCCTAAAGCCCTCTGGCTAGAAGTTCCAGACCAAGTCAATGTAGGCTTCCGGCTGAATAGTGCGGCCCCGGTTTTAAAATAACACCACAAGGGTCGGAGTCCGACTTGGCTAGGTGCCACCACAATTATGACTGAGCGCCTCCCTCCCCGAGGCGACATCTGAGAGATCGTACCTCCCCCCACCCATTGACCTCATAAAAGGACTTTCTGATCTACAGATTTAACGTGCATATATATCGGGCCTAGACACGGAAGTATTTAACGACGCTTGTCGGGATTCGATCCGAGCACCCTCATTACCGAAAGCCGACGCGCTACCGATAGGCTACCTCAAGCCCTCATTATATCTATACTTAATCAAATGCATCCTGGGTATACATGCATGCACTCTGATTAAGGATTGTATAAAAACTATTTCAAGAACTGCTTTCAAGTTCTGAATATTGATTTGGAATACATTTGTCACTCGCGCCCGCCAGTCATTTGCGCGTGTTTAATACCTTCACCGATCTCGGGGTTCAGCGATGGGCGATTGGAGCATGCACTTACTCCACTTTTGTAATTTACAGACGTTTTGTCGTCGAGGTCATGTTGATTCATTTACTGTGTAAATGTCGGGACCACTTATGACTAAGCGTGCAGAGAACATATTGACCGAGTATTCGAAAACTCCTCCGGGGAGGTTATGAAGATGAGAGATACGGATTCTAGGACAGCCGTCTGTATACAAATACTGGTCTAAATTGTTGTACGGTCGAGCAGACTGCTCTATTGTCACGGTTAGGCTTCAATAAAATAGGGGAATAATAATTTTAAAAATTCATATCTTTCATTTTGTGATTTACCCCCCCCCCCCCCCACTAGATATGAATGTATCATGGGAAACGTAAGAGCCCTTAAAAGAAATTTAACTCGAATCGTTTAGCAGCGATCAGAAGGGTAGGCAGCATTATAGCAATGATTATAGAATTTTATAAAGGACAACCTCATAAAAAGAATACAGGTGCCATTTAACGAAATCTATTTTAAAGTGGCGTTGTTTTAAATAAGGCCAAGCAATTTCATAATGTTATACGTTTAGGGAGGATGCCTTCAGGTCTTAAAGTAGACGTAAACGAGCGTTTCTGCGGTACGCCTAGAGAAATATGGAGAACCTGACACACACATAAACCTTTGACAGTAGCTGGACCAAGGAATTCACCTGCGATTCAAACAGCTTGCAACTCCCCGTTTTCGTAACTCAAACCACAGAATTAAGCTAGTACTTTCCATTTTATGGAAACTAATCCACCCTCAATAAGCAGGCAGTTCAAAGCTTGACCGAGAGCAGTAAATATTTCAAAGGTCAGCTAGTAAAAAAAAAAAGGATTTCGTTATCCATTGATATCCAGAATCGATATGCGAAGTATATTTGTGCTATAAATGTAATTTGAATAAAGGGTAAGGATAATTTACAATGGCTATAAGTGTACACCAAACGACAAAAATGATCTAAACGAATGGAGTATGTAGAGGACATACAACCACAATGCATATTTTACATACTTACTTACACACACGGAAAGGGAGGGTGACTTCGGACTCAGATCTTCACAAAATTAATTACAAGCATCGTTCAACCATTTATAAAGATGTTATCTACATGTTCCAACAGCAACAACAAATTTATAACACAGTAGACACAAAACACTACGCCGATGGGTAATATGCAAAATATAGAGAACTTTCATGGGGAAAATTGCATCGTGTTTGTATTGCATAGAACGAGAAAGGATTTAGATGACTCAATAATGTAACCGCAGGTATTATATAAATATTTTATATTTCCTGGCTAGTTTCCTGTTGTCAATTGACCTGGTACAGATTCATCGTAAACCATATATTCTGTTTTCCCAGATCACGGAAAAGATAACGACAGTCAGATTAAAAAATAGAACGTATTATTTAAGTACGGGACGCGCTATGTATAAGAGAAATCAGCGAGAGTTGAGTTTTCCATATCCGTCATCGAAGCGGTGGAGATTAAGTTTGATTAACGAAGCTGATTAATGTCGTAGAAATTCTCCGAGATCAGCCAGGCCAGCGAGTGATAAAGAAGGTGGTTTAATACAGCTTAGTGCCACGTGTAAGAGTTAGTGGAATTTAATACACGGGGTGAAAGGAATTCATAGTGTCAGAGTATTTAGCGGCGTTTGAGCTGCACTAATCACCTACTCCTTAAGATAGGGTGTTACAAACAGGAGTAATGTTTATCGATTCACAGGTGCATGATATTTCCAAGGCAAAAGTTAAGTTCGATTTGTTAGTGAATCATAGTTCCAATTTCGTATGACTGGACCTTATCCACTTTAAGTATGTTAATAATTATATACGGTTAAAGAGATAGTTTATCTCACATAAACCACTTAAAGGTAAAGAATTTACTGTACTTATGAATACTGTGAATACAATCTGTTAACACCCAAATCACCTAATTTAAACCATTTAACAAAACGGCTGAAAAGTATAAAAAAATTTACAATAACGTTCAGCTGCACATACATTTTCTAAAGCAATCACATTCTTCGTTTCCCAGATTCTTATTTGTTAAGAAAAATCTAGATCTAACAAACTTACAATGATTAAAAAGATACTTGAACTGAAAGATTACCGGAACGTTGTAAAGTTCGTAATTTGGCTGATAAACTTCTGTTGGAACAGGACATCTAATACAGATTAAACTGAAAAATATCTTTGAGAAAACCTCACTACGCATTTAACGCTTTACAACTAAATGTCAAAAAATGTGTTAGACAGAAAATAATCGAAAACAATGCCAGAAAAATGTATAACTTAAAAACTGTGGAATGCACACGACGACTTTGATAATTTTACATCACACGGGGCATTTACCGCACCACGCCTCATAAATTTTACCTCAATAAAGCAGCAATAACGAAATAATTAATAGGAGTCAAGAACTAATTAATAAATGTTCATTAGCCACGGAAATTTAATGGGGACTAGTTTAATAATTTATTCACGGCGATTTGATTTTTTTTTTTTTTCAAAACGATTTTTCAAGCAGATGAGTTTAAAGCCTTATTGTTTCTACATCAAACATTTAAACATACTGGTACGTGATCGAGGGCCTTTTAAATCTAAAGCGGAAACGAAGGGTTTCGATATTTTCAATTTAGATGAAACCTTTGACATCGTCGTCACAAGCAAAGTATTTATCAAGACACCCACGTCATGCATTCGAAAATCGCTAAATATAAAAATTAAATTTAAAATAAGCTTGCAACTTTAAAAAAAATTTAAAAAGCATTAATTTTCGGGCCAATATACCCCTCTTCATAAACAACCTATTCCCCATTGCCCTCTGGAAAAAAAATTAAAACCTATTAGAATCTATCACATTTACAAGACATGCGTGAAATTCCCGAGAATTCCATGCATATGACTCAGTTTCACTAGTCGTTAATATATATATTGACAACATTTATTTACAGGACGAGTGAAAATGAAATAAATTGCTATCAGGGAAAATTCGGATGAACTTTTATCATTCTTAAGAAACATAGAAGGGGTTGAACGTTTGAGTAGGACGAAAGACTTTAAAATCCTGTTTTAAAGAGTGTATTACGTAGGGGGCCTTCTAATTTGACTGCATTACGCTCTTACAGATGCTTTATATACCATCGTATATCAAATACTCAGTTCGAAGGCCAACACAGTTAGGACTACCAGTGAATTTATGTGCATTCCCCATTACTATCGAAAGTATCAGAGAGTAGATAAAATGAATTTAATAGTACTAAAAACGTAATTCGTATGTATGATAGGTCTATTAGAATAAATAAAACTCAAACCTTTACGCACATGCTAATGGTTTAATTCCTGAGTGACATACATACTATTACATAAAATCAATTTTACAAACACATTCTCCAAGAGGTCGATCCGTTGTAAGAAACGTAAAGAAGTTGCCTCGGGTTGGAAAAGTTGCAGGCATACTATATCAGACCTCCTCCTTTTTGTAAAAGGACTATCAATTCCCAAATAAACGAAAAAAACTCTGTTATACAGGGTGGTCCAAAATTATTGAGCGCATTTCATGTTTGAAAAAAAAGAACAAAATAAGGTACGTATATGTTTGTTTACTTGGAGAGACAATTTAAAACAGTTTTACACAACAAAATTTTAAACATTAAATAACTTCCACATAAGCCGGTAGATGGAGCGACAACATTCCGCAAGAAAAATTTACTAATTGCGTCAGTCTGCAAATGGCTACAGTACAGGAAAAAACAATGCGCGTTCTGTGGTTCCATGAAAGCAAATCCGTTGTAACTCATTTTGTTCGGTTTTTTTTTTCTCCCAACATGAAATGCGCTCAATTTTGGACCACCCTGTATTGATCACTCTAAGAGGCAAATCTCAAAGAGTCCATAAAGTCCTTCACCCAAATATTACAGGTTGAGGTCAAGATAACCAATGGAGAAAAAAAAAATTAGGGCCAAGATTTTCAGGGAAATAAGAAGGGAGTATCAACACGCATGCTATACACACACCCACACGATAAATAAATCAACGATACAGACACAGATGGCTAGACGTACAGTACGAGAAAAAAAAAGACTGATAGAGAATAAATATCAACAAACATCTGGGAAAAAACAGATATGTCAACACCAATAAAAGATGTGATTTGAAACTTTATCTTAGACTACATCAAAATAAACCAAATGTGTTCAATTAAAAATATTTCCCAGAATTTAGTCTTAAAATTACATGCTAAATTTATTTAACTATTTTTGAATGTCATGCATTTACTTTTTAAATAAATATTTATAATAAAACCGTGTGGTAAAGACGATGCTGGGTGTAAGTCTGTAAAGACTTGAGGATTTTCTCTAAAAAGTGTAAATAATCTATTCTCAGAACTTTATGCTGAGTAGAGAAATAACGTAATTTATACTGATTTCTTATTTGTAAATTTGTATTAAGTAATGCAATGTTAGAAAAATAAACAAATTTTATTTCGAGTAAAATTAGACCATTATGCAATCATGATCAGCAGCATTTGAATTCATATGCCTACATTAAAGATAGGTATGTTATAGGCACATGAAGATATTAATAAATAAATGAATAAAAGTAAACTTCAAATCGAAAATACGTATATAAAGCTGATGTATTGAATCGGAACAACATAACCGGAAAAAAAAAATCATTTATACGGTGAATGTAGTTTTGAAAGAGAAGTTTAAAAGGAACAGGTTATACTTAATATGCATATAAAAGATACATACTGCGGAATATATACAATTATTAGTGTAGTTTACTGTCACACCAATAAAAATAAATAGTTCAAAATGAAAATAAAAAGCTTTTTTACATATCAATTGATTGGAACTTCATAATCAGCAAAGGCGGCGATAAAGCGACACGCTCTTCAGACAAATACTTGTGATATGTGTATCTAGCAGTATTTTGAACAAAATAATTTTAGATTATAACACCAGTGAATATTACAGAAGCCTTCACAGTAAGCAGAATTTTTAATTGTTTGCCATCTGAAGTTATTTACTTGATACACATATAATATACGAAAAGAAAGAATGAAACTGTTTTATACATCCGTAAGTCATTAGTCCTCCGAAGGCGTCTAGTACAGAGGAAGAAGTGTGCAATAGCGCTAGAGCAAGTGAGCTCGGAACTCCTCAAAGGAGTATATTTACGCCCTTTGTCGAAGAGAAACTTGACCAAATAATCCTTCATTCATAGGCCAAGGAGGCGTAGCTTGGAAGCTTCTACCCTAATACGAAGCATTAATGATCTAAGAAATTTAAACTGATTACAGGGAAGGCCATATAAATGCGGATTCCAAATCGTCCTATTCCGCAAAGCTTATGGTGCATATACATTGGTGCAGAGTTCTCTGCCTGTGCCTTGGGGAATCCAGTGATTTATGTTCACTCTGTACTATGCGTGGATCGCCTCCTCTGGCGGTCCATCAAAGAAAGGGTGGGGGGTCAGCGGGTCAAATAGTGTCGAGCGGGGTCGGGGGAGACACCACATCAAAGAAACCTTGCTGGCGGGAATGGGGGTGGTTCTAAATACCGTGTCTAATGTTACCGTGACTAATGTGATGACAGAAGTCGGGGGTCTGGAGGCAGAGAACTCTGCACCAATCTATATGCGCTATTAAGATGATCACATTTGCTTGATGAACGGCAGCATTACCTTGCTGAGACAGGGCGGGAAGCATACGAAAACATGCGTAAGCATAAAATGAAGATTATCTCTTGCGACAGAATAGTGACGGTCAGCATTCCAATCCTTCCAGTACAGTTAGTGGGCCCAAATCACGATAAAACCACTCAAGGTTGAAAACCAACAATCCGAATGACATGACGCACGTAATTGTGTAGGCTAACCCACCTGTGATATCACCTCTCTGCAGTTTACAGTAAAAAGTTTTGAGAAAATTAATTTCTCCGTTTCCTCGAGAAAAAAAAAAAGGTAAGACCAATATTTGATTCTTTACAAATTGCTCAGCTTTACATCGCCTTTTCTTGGCGGCCCAGCACTAACTAAAACATCCGCATTCTAGAGTTAGCACTTTCCTGACCACTAATGCATTTTGCTGATGATAATTATCCCGTCGACTGTCATACTGGTATAATTTTACAGATTGTACCACGACTAACATGCACTAATTTAGTCACTTTAGTGACAAATACATCAGCGAGCTTCGTTCGAAACCCATCGAGATCGTTTTATCGTCGATCATCGAGATCGACTCCGTAAGAGAGAACGACAGGTCACCGTTTTTCATTGCGACTGCATTGTAACTGCCGATGAACTGCATCCGAGATTGCTGTATCGTACATACTGCATTGCATCTACAGATAAAACGATTTAATAGCACAATTCTTATTCTTTTTTCATTACCATCTATAATGTAGACATGTTTCTCTACGATTTCAAATAAGTTGACGATGGATTTTAATATAACTGCCATAGCACGATACTATTTTTGTTACAAGATGCAGTGGTAAATATTTTCTTAGCTATCTAAACAGACTTTTATTGGCTGACGACGAATTTTAAAATTGCCAAAGGATAAGTTTTAAAATATCGTACAGCGTCATATTTGTTATACTATATACAAATGACAATAATTTCACGGTTAACAAGACATACTTTTAATTACATTTTACCCTGGAACACCATTCACAGCCAAAGCTTTCTTCTCACTGGATATCTATGAGAACTCAGTAAATTTAACAAGCACACAAGACAATAAGTATTGGGTCGACAACTTTTAAATAAGTCATACTTTTTTTTTTCTTAGCCTGGATTACTATAAGAAATTTAATAATGGGAAGTTTATGTAGTGAAGTTTAACTACCTACAGTCGTTGTGATTCAACGCTTAGAATATTAAAATTTTAAGAGAACAGATAAGGAAATAAAAAAATTTTAAAAAAAATTCTTGAATTTACATTTCATAATTGTTCGAAATAAAACTTTTTCAAAGAACGTTTAACCACCTGCTCACTTTAAAGGAAACTTTAAAGTTCGGAAGTAGAACCTTAACTAGCTTTTCTAAAATTAAAATATACTGAATGGGCACAAATTAAAGCGAAATGCGCGAAAAATTCGAAACAACAGATGGCGGAACACAAAATGGAACGTGTATGTTCCAAAGCACCCTCATAAAAACCCACCGGTTACGAATGAATTAAAAGTGTGTTCGCATTCATAAAACGCAACAAACAAATGAGAAGTTCCCCCGGAAAAAAAATAATAAAACAGAAATAATAATGCAAATATAAACCGGAATTTCTGAGCCAAGAGTCCCTCCATTTTTGTGACACATAACTGCTCGTTGCAAGTGACATATTAATGTGTCATTACAGCCGCATGATTTAGGAGAAAGGGGAAAGTTTATCGTTAAAATAACAGTAAAATAGCGATTAAAGAAGGCGTTTCTGCAGCTAAAGATGCTGGTTCCGCAACAAATTGCATAATAACTATGCCGCAGAGCTAATTAGCATGGAGTCGCTTACGAAAAACGGAACTTTTTTTAAATAGTAAATTTGGTCAATATATTCAAGCGTCAGAAGTAACTAAATATCTCAGAAGAGAGGCGAAGTAGAGCACTGAATTAAAGTAAGCGCTATTATAAATGTAGCAGGATTAAAAACAGATTTGAAACAAAACAAGGATTTCAAAGTCTCAAACCCCATGTTTTGTTAGCGTTATCAAGGCATAAAAAATCCGACTTATCGATTTAAAGGGGTCCAGGACACAAATTTCTTCAAATTTTAGAAAAAAAAAATATGTTGCATTAAAAAATTGTCTGGTGTTTTCCGCTTAAAATGACGTTTAAATCATGTTTTTATCTTAATCAGTACAGGCGACATTATTATTTTATTATTATTTTTGCAACATTCTAATAGCAGCCAATTTTTGTTTAAACCTGTAAATGCGTTTCCCTGCATGATAGGCTTTTTCACCATTTCTCGTCTTTAAATTGTTATAAGTCAAGAACCGTTAAAGATAGATGGCTCAAACTTGGAACATGCCTTTTTCAATTATTTTACTTTAATTTTGATTCAACAAATTTAAAAAAGAAAAAAAAATTTCTTTGAAAATATGATTTTTTAAAAATAAGTTACATCTTTTAATTTTTACTTTAAATATTTTAATTAAAAAAAAATAATATTTAAAAAATTCTGAATTAAAATTTATATATTTCTGTTAAATTAAATGAAAAAAAAATTGAAATTCGACAAACTATATTTCGAGTTATAACGATTTTAAGTTACCCCACTTTTAAAAAAAAAAAATTTAAAAACTTTGAGAAGTTTTATGATGTGATTTTGTTTACAAATTACATGGTTAAGCATCACAAAAAATCAAAATTTTAACTCAATAAATAAAAAAAAATTTAATGTGTCCCGGACCCCCTTAAATGGGATAATTCATATATTTTAATCTGTGTGCAATTAAAATAATATGCGATATTCATATAATTATTTTCACAGTAACACAGGTATGCAGGAAAAGGACGATACGGGGTCCTTTACATCTCTACGACAGGAACACTCATGTGCAACTATCAGGCATACTAAAGACAGATGTGGTATTCAATTTACCCGAAAATCTTGTATTATAGACCAAATTAAATAGGAATCACTGTAAAATTGACAGATATGGTGGATGGACAGATATGGATTCATCTTCAAAAAAATATAACCACATTTACTAACAATAACATTCTAATAGTCGTAAATTAAACAACATTTAAATCAATTTTTAGCTGGGCACGGTTGTTTTACCATGCAAAAATTGATAAATTAAATCTGAATTCATCTTTATAAGGCGAAAAAGAAATTGATGGTATCTTTCAAATTGTTCGACCATTACCTTGCACATCTGTTATCAGTCGGCCAACTTGGAAGCAAGAACTTAATAGTAACAGAAAAATGCTAATGTTAATTTTTTACATTTCCTTACAGCGTCTTATTCTCTTTTTCTATCTGTTGATATTAACCCTTTTTTTTTTCTTATTCCGACGTTGTTAAAATATTGGTGTTTTTACATAACTGCGAGTTCTACTTGACTGAACTGGCTCCAACTGCAGATAGATTCGCTAAAAATTTGCTCAGACCCTAGTAGAGACAAAATAATGCTGAATTCGAATGAAAAACAAAAACAATGTACACGCATCATTTATGATTTTTATTTGAAATTTAACGACCCAAATAATTCCATATATCTATTAACTACCACAACCACTCCTCCACCCTTTAACACATTCATCAAATATTTGTTTGACTTTAACTGCGACAGGCTATTCTACGAAAAACTGAGAATCTCTGGACTTCCGATAAATGCACTCCCCATAAAACCTTAATCCATTTCACTCGTAAGATCCTTTCAAATCGGCCTCGGAAGCTATTGCGATCAAAACTGAGACTACCTTTTTGGTGTATAGGCGTTTTATTTTAATGAGGTAGCTAGTATATAAATACACTGGTACCTCGATCGATCGTTTTTAATAGGGACCTATGACCCTAAACGATAAATACGGGAACATAACAAAGAAATATTATAATCGGGACTGGATGAAGTAAACGACACATACGGGAAAACGATTATTCGGGGAACGATTGATCGAGGTTCCATTGTGTGTGTATATTATATAATATTATATTCCCACACACAAACGTGTGCGCATGAGTGTGTTTCATTTGTAAGATAATGCTAGCTCCAACGTACATTTTTTAAGAGGTTGGAGCAAGTTGTTCAGACGGTAATATACATTCATAACTAGTTTAGTTCTCTTCATGAAGATCTTTCTGATTGTTATATATGCCCTTAATAGATATTTTGTTTGTAAGATAGTTTCCTGTCTTTACACAAATGCTTAAACACGCATGGATTCGTTTCGAACGCTTTTTTTTCTTTTGCATTGTTATTAAGGAATATTACCTTTCTATTTCTCTCTTTTATGTGTTGTCACATGATTGAAACTGGCGTGTCTGACGAATCTTTATCAGCCTGTTAAAATATTTATTCCTACATAGTAACACTGACGCTGAAAAATAAGAAGTAACACCACTTGAGCAGAACATGGAGAAAAATTAATTTGTACATAACAGCTGAATGAAATTCCCAACAGTGCGTAAAAAACGACTGCTAATTGTGAAGTAATAGTTCTTTGTCAAAACGCACATAGCGTTGGGAGTGATTGTCGTCAAGGGCAAATCACAAGTGTACTCGTGATTTGCCCAGCATAGAGATAATCGCACCCACAAGGCCAAATATTACTTTCTTAGGCTTAAAAACACAGTTTGAGGGTAATAGTCACCTCTTTCTAAGCTCTTTTGGTTTAACCGACTAAAAATTAATCAACCTACTCAGGAAAACAACAGATGAAAGTATGTAGCATCATACTTTTTTTTTATACGTAAGTAGACACACATCTAGCAAGAAAAAACTTTCGGGAGGTATAAAAGAAAAATTACTGGCAAAGAGATAATTAGGGCATTATAATTAATGCATTGTAACAATATCTGCAAGACCTAAAATTCGACGGAGGTCCAATCTCCTTTACACTCCCTATTCTGCCTACTCCTTTCCGCTCCCTATCCTGTATTTTCCAGACAAATGTGCTTAATAAAAGAACTTTCAAAGGT
The DNA here is from genome assembly GCA_907164885.2 of Dolomedes plantarius. Lineage (NCBI taxonomy): Eukaryota > Metazoa > Arthropoda > Arachnida > Araneae > Dolomedidae > Dolomedes > Dolomedes plantarius. The sequence continues at coordinate 76,764,364 of OU015498.1, forward strand.
CTTTCCTTTACGTTCCCTATCCTATGTTTTCCTAAAAACGTGCTTAACTACTTTCAAACGTCAAACCTTACGCTCCCTATCCTGTATTTTCCTGAAAATGTGCTTCCTAACAAGTACTTTCAAACACATACAGACCTAGTGACTTGAATACGGCAATAAAGCATTATAAGGTCTTTTACAGACAAAAATTTCAAATCGACAAGTGTAAATAAATATTTGGTTTTAAAATGCAAAGAACAGCAGTCACTAATCGTAGACATGTGTAACGTATACCACATTTGATACATTAAAGAGCAGACAAGCAACGACATCAAAGAAGAAAAAAAAAGCATGAATTTAGTTGATGAACATTCCGAAGCAACAAAGCAGAAAGTGTTGTGCGATAAAATAGGAAGAGAGACCGTACCTGACGGAAAAGACAGCAAATAAAATGTAGTATCACCGTCTCCAAAGGGAGGATAATCCCTTAAAGAAAGATTTCGTGCTCTTTCAAAAACAAAGATTTTAGCGTTTAATCAAATTATCCGACTAACCAAAAGTTCTCTACTGTAACATTGAGTACAGAATGAAATTGATTTAAGTCTACTTTCACAGAAACGAAAACAAAATTTTGGAGGGGAAAAAAAATCGGTATTTTTGTGCCCATTCCTCGGTTATATAAAGATAATTAAACGGAGTTATCTCACAACATACAATTTTTCTTTAACTTTTTTAGAACTTAAATTAAGTTCTAAGTTGGAAAGATTTTATCGAGGCTCACAGATAAAACGGCTGGTGACATAAAACTTTGTTTTACAGATCAAAAGAACAGATTAAAAATTTAGTTCGTTTGGGAGAAAAAAGCTAAACAGAGCCAATTTAGAAATAAATTTCTCGTAACTAAATGTGCTATATCTCACTTTTTCCTTTCATACCACATAAGTAGATACTACGTCATTAAACATCTTAAAAGAGAGATATTTTCCAAATTATATGAGAGATTTTCCCTAAATTTTAAGCATACTGCCTGGTCAAAATCTAACAATTTAAGATAGTTTAAGTAGTTATGTCAAATGACATAAAGGACTTGAGATGGTCTCCGTAATTAGGAAGTAATGCTCATTTTACTTTCAAAAGGAACTCTATTGCATCCTCTTTCTAACTTATCAGTAGTCATTTAAATGGGCTCGAATTTTACTGGAACGTGATACGCCTCGTTTATGCCCAAGTTGACTGTCGTAAAATATGGCTAAGGCGTCACACAGGAATGACGTATTTACTCCTTACGTTATCAAATCCGGGCTCATTAAAGCTAGTCGCAATGTGGAAGAAAAATGAGCAAATGAATATTGGTGCAGGACAGAAACTTGAATTTCTTAAATAATGATTACATATTCAGACATATATCGCTACATTGCTAGGCTCAATAGCATTTAAAAGGAACTTTCCGCAGCAAGGCGTAAGTAGAAAACAATTTTAATCCAACGGCAGATGAAACAACATTAAAAAGTGAATGAATGTGGATAAAATCACAGAATATTGCGACTGCATCCATAGGGGTGTTAAAAATTATTGTTACATGACGAATTTGTGTTAACCGAAAATGAAAGTATTGCAAAGCCGTTCCGTAAAAATAATTATATACATCATATAAAGTGTAAATATTAAAAGGAAATGCCGAGAATTTGAAAATGGCGATCTATCAACCAAAAGGGGGAATTACAAAGATGTGTGTGTGTGTGTGTGTGTGTGTGTTAGTTAGGGGGTATTTTCACTGACGCGAAAAAAGTATCTAAAAATCATGACTTATTTTTACGGAACTACCAATTAGAATTTTAAAAAAAATTATTTAAATAGAAAGAACATCTCACCAAGTTTTAATATCAATCATAGATTTCGAGCATAGTATCATAGATTTCGATATATGCACCTTTTGTAGTATGACAAACGTCTAAATGGTAATCCAGTTCTCTCCAAGTGTTTCGTAGCCTTTCAGGAGTTATTACAAGAATTGCTTGAATGATACGGTTCTTCAACTCATCCACAGTTTCAATTTTTTGTTTATACTTAATGGATTTAATGCATCCCTAAGCAAAAAAGTCTAATAACGCCTGATATGCTACGAAACACTTGGAGAGAACCGGATTACCATTTAGACGTTAGTCGTGCTACAAAAGGTAAACACATCGAAATATGACACTATAATAGAAATCTATGACTGATATTAAAACTTGGTGAGATGTTCTTTCTATTTAAATAATTTTTTTTTCTTTTAAATTCTAATGGGTAGTTCAGTAAAATTAGGCAATGCTTTTGGATACCTTTAGCCCGGAAACCCTGTATTTTTGAGTTTTACTTAAACTTTTCCCCAGCTTATACGCATTCTCGAAAATACTTCATAAAAAATGTCTTTCTATTTGAAAAAGGTCCTTTGAACGAGAATATATGATTGACACTCGGTAAAACTTCACCAATCAAAACTGCATGGTCCTATTAATAAGGGGTTTGTTAGGAGTCGGGTCAAAGTGCTACGTAAGTGCGACTTTCGCGAGATGATTTACCTGAATCTGACGACCCATTCGAAACGTTCTGCATCATCGTTTTCATCACTATAACATCCAACCCTCTCGCAGATCATAAGCGTTGCGAGGCATAAGCAACCGACATTTTATGGCTTGCGCCGTTTGGGAACCACTGCAGATGTCGGGCAGAGTTGCTTTTCCCCGCGCTCTCCATTAGTGGGAGTACATATACCTTCAATTAACCCGTTACGGTAAATCCAACACCCGTTAATGTCGTGCCGGCCTCTTTCGTAGGGGTAATGGGATGCCGGCCAAATTTCTGAAAGGGCAGCCTGCACGATAATGATTTCCTGCAGGGAGGGGGGTGTCCCGAACAGCGCGAACCATTATAAATGGGCGATCTCCCGTTTCTGGCAGTGGCCGCTTTTGAGAAGGGTCAATTAGCTGCTTACTCGAGTTTGTGTAATTTGCCCGTTAGGAGGACTTCGGTCATGAATTGTCCGACTGGGAACGAGAGTAACGTGCAGTAAAACCGCATAAAGTGCAACAATTATCGAGCTCCTATTTCAGGGAAAGAGGTAGGCTAAGCCGTTGTGTGTGAGAAATACTAAACTTACGCTCCACACATAAGACTTTATATCACAAATTATAACATAAAATACCTTAAAAATGCAATTCAGAGCACGTCGATTTAAAAAAAAAAAACCATGAAAACAAATTCCTCAACTTTTTTAACGTAGGATTGCGTTTCTCAATAACGGTCCTTCCGGGAGAGAAAAAAATTGTTCTGCGTCGCGAGTTATAATTTTGGCAGCGCGCCAAACCCAGTAGCTGTAAACAGTTAAACTTAAAAGTCCCCCCAACCCCAAATAAAAAAAAATAAATAAATAAACCTGAGGTAAGCAAACGATAAGTAATCCTACGTTAATAACCCGCGGTAGTTTCGTTATAGGAGACTACCCGAAATTTTTTTTTTTCATTCTTTATTAATCCCCAAACGAAGAGCATAAATCCTCAGACTGAATTAATCGACCATTTAACAAAAGGTTTCAACGATATCACGACACATCAATATTCTCCTCAAAGTTGATATTAGCATGAAAGCTTATATAGCGCGTGATTGAACGGCCAAAAGCACCATGTAATCCGTTTCAATCACATGTAGACCCTATGGTTGGCTTCTTTTCTGTCGCATGCTAAATTAACATATAGACCACTGCGTGTGATTCTTGCTCCCCTTTTTATAAATCTTTTTTAAGAACAGATTACGAAAATTTAAATATTACACTTACTTAACAGGAAAGGGAAAAAAACTTGATGCTGATGACGTTAGTCGAACAGATTTATTATTTTTTTTAAATTCCCATATCGACGATTCCCAATTTTTCACCATGACTTTATCTCTGATAGTCACACTTTTCTCCCTTCCATCCGCTAAATGGGATTGAATTGTTAATACCATATTAAATATATAGGTACAAGGCGTTGAATTTTACATAATAAAGGTATAAAGGCTCTGTACAGACAAAGAGAAGACTGGCTATACATTATGAAGAAAAGGCATAGAAAAATGAAGAATTCTACGCATCCCGAAAATAACTCAGTTGAAAGGGGTCTGCGCTCGAGATCAGGGGTTCTGAATTCCCAGCCCAGACACACATAGCCATTAAACTTGCACCTGACTGTTGGGGGGGAGGGGGGGGGGATTATGAACCGCTAGGCAAACATGTCAAAAAACTTCATCGTAGACAGAAAAATTAAGCACGGTTGAAAATATCGTAAATAATTAACTCAAAATATTACCGTTGGCGTACTTTTTTTTAAGCACAAAAATGAAGTTGATTTTAGAAGTGTAGTAAATGGGATTTGGACCACAAGTGACCAAAACAAGACTGTCAATATTTAATATTTGTTTGTTGACACCGTAACCGCAGTGTTACAATCGAGGACGCAATTTAATGATGAGATGGAGAATACTTCGGACCAAGGCAGTAATCACACGCATCCCTTACATTAAGTTGAGCGGAAAAATCTGCATAAATACATTTCTTATCTGATTTTTACTTACAAGTGAGCATAAATCAATATCATACATCTTAACTCACAGAGAAAATCTTCCTCATGAAACACTGATAAAAATCAAAATAAATCAAGCTGCAATGAACAAAACCATCATTTTTAATTTTTATTTATTTATTTATTTATTTATTTATTTTTTTGGGGGGGATTAGTTTACATTTAATAAGATGGGATATACAAGGTTCCCACCTATATCCGTTACACCCCCCTTAACTTCTAAACGGTGACAGCTTAGAGACCATAAAGTTGGTGTCTAGGTATAGTAAAAAGGCTATGCGCTACTCGATGAGACAACTTACAACGTCATCTATCGGCAAATTTTGGAATAAGCGTTTTTATCTCAAAAACGGTACGAGATACGGAAAAAATGTCAATTACAAAGTTGTTCAGCATCATCGATTTAGTAAGAAAAGACACCTTGCGCACCTTAATACTCAAAACAGAATGTAAAAAATGAACATTTGTTTGGTCGTGATTTTCAACACTACGGCGTCGTTGCACCAATGTGCAGCGAGAAATCAAATCCAGAGTGCAAATGTGTATAACGGCAAATGGAGAGCATTTTCAGCAACATTAAATAAATGATCCTGAAGATAGGGAAGTGTCTCAGTTTCTTTCTTCCACTCTTTATGACATGACAATTTTCGAAATCGTGACCAAACAAATGTTTATTTTCTACATTCTGTTTTAAGTATTAATGTGCGCAAGGTGTCTTTTCTTACTAAATCGATGATGCTGAACAACTTTGTGATTGACTTTTTTTCCCGTATCTCGCACCGTTTTTGAGATTAAAACGCTAATTCCAAAATTTGCCGATAGATGACGTTGTAAGTTGTCTCATCGAGTAGCACACAGCCTTTATTCTATACCTAGACACCAACTTTTTGGCCTCAACTGTCACCGTTTAGAAGTTAACGGGGGGTGTGACGGATATAGGTGGGAACCCTGTACATTTATACCCTGTAACGAGAAGAGAGTTAAAACTCGATTATCTTAACAATCATCTTTTCTTCTATCACTGATATAGAAGGAGCTGGGAAGATACAAACAAATGTTTTCCATAAAGCAGAAATTGGATAATAGGTTGCGGTTAAAATGAGGTCCATTATCATTCCGCGCATTCCCCCCCCCCCCATGTATTTATCATTTTTCGAGCCAATATTTAAACCACAAAAGTAAAGAAAGTTCAACAAACCTTCCTCGCCGCAAAATGCAATTCTCAATTTCTATTATACGTAATTATACTTAACAGGAGCAGTTAGCTGGGAGAAGAGGGTTAAGGAAGAACAACAATTGAAGCAGAGAGGATTAAAATGTTCAAAATAGAAGAGTTTGTTTAACTACTTGGAAACGGGACAAGGCTTTGAAATTCGGCCATTTAAATAATACGAAGAGGACGCGGTACAATAAAAGTGGAATTAAATCTTATTAAAAAAAAGAAAAAAAAAAAGCTTTAGTATAAAAGATTTTTCCCTTTTTGTCCTTTGTTTTCCTTCCGGGGATAAAGAGTGGGATTTAAGAGGTCATAGTTCGGTCAGTAACAGCATTCATCACAAACTGAGGCCAAATTACACCAAGATTCTATATTATGTTTACAGTGCAAGAAAAAAAAGGTTCAATCAAATTTTAAAATATAAGTTTTTAAATATATACATTAACAAATGAGAAAACGCATAAGGAGGGAAAAAAATTTAAATTATAAAACACGGGGTAACAGGAAATATATAATTGTGTCACAATCGTTAAATTTTGACTGTTGATTCTTTTCCTTTTTAAAACGGCAATAACTCATGATGGCAAAATTTGTTTGACAAACTAATAAATTAAGTAACAGGTAATCGATAAAAAAATGAAAAGGATTTTGTTTTTTAAAAAAGCACAAAAACATATTTGATGTGCATATTTGCTTTTTACTATAGACTTAAAAAAAATCATGCAAGATATATTATTTTTAAAACACCCTTTTATCTATCTCTTTTCATCATTAAATTAAACAACGGTTGCTTTCATTTATAAGTTATTGCGTATTAATAAACGCCCCATTATTTTACCTACCAAATTGAATTCTTTAAATGCATCGCATTGTTACAAGTTTGACCAACATGACTTTGCAAACGGGGCAAGCTCTCTAACTCCCATTAGATGTGGCATCCCAAACCATGAGAAGTAATTCTAATGAGAAGTAATAGGATCTACGACGTAGTTTAACGTTCATTGTTATTCATGTGTTCCGTTGTCCAAGGAATCCTTCAAGATTTTAATTTTACCCCGAAATCCTAGCTTTAGGCCTTATTCACATTGCTTACGAAGCGTAGCGTCAAAGATACAAATTGTAACTAATCACGAAGTTCAACGCAACGGCCACGTAACACGTAAAACCAATCACAGGTTATGTCAACAATCTCGGTGCCAACGAAAAAACACTTTACAGAAGCGATGTGAACAAGACCTTAGAAAGACACATTATCCCTGCTGGGAAGTGAGACGGATTTTGTACATTTTCTTGAAGCATGAGATTATCTGTTTGTAACGTAAACTTTTTCACTAGAATTTGGCCAGAAACGAAAGAGTGGTTTTCGAACATTACGAAATAAATCAAAGACGCTGACCGCTTCGCTCCAATTTTGGTTGACAAAATTGCGCGAATGTGTTTATGATGGGAGTAAGGATAGAAAACGACAAGGGGTCCCTGGAAGTGGACGGCGACTGTAATAACCTTCCACTGGTAAAGATGCTCCTAATCTTAAGTTACCGTTTAGAAAATTTCAATCGTGGAAAAGACAATTGCAGATCCAGGTAACGAATTTTCGCCGAAAATGGTACCAAAAGCTTTAATTGGGATTTATTAATAGCCGTCTTGGTCAAGGCTACGCTTAGACTCTTTGCGTGATATTCTGAAAAGACTCTCAAAAACTAGTACACAACAGACACCCTTTTAGCTAGAAATGGCATAAGGTCCATCGTTACATGGAGAGAGAGATTTGGACAAGCGCTTCATCCCTAACAACCATCTTATAATTTCTACTAAGATCTTCAGGGAAATTTAAAAAGCGTTTAAGAGATTTACTCCTAGGTTCAGTTTTACAAAATAGTGTCGAAGAACGAAGATATAAACGAGGTCCTTTTTATAGTAATATCGCCACGAATAAGAGACATTGTGGCTTCATACCTGGAACTTGGGGTTTAACTTAAATCCAGGTAGATCGTTGGGCTGGAGTTTGAAACGGTTAAACTTTCGTAGATCTCCATTTTCAAGTTATTACTAAGGAGGTCACAAAGACCCAACCTGTTTGCATCCTGACTAAAGTACCATTTCATTTCCAGTCTACAAAATGCAGATAAGAACTGCTGGTATCTGGATTTGCGATCCAAAATGCGATTTGTTTTTTCTCTGGCTATCTGCAAACTGTTCTACACGAAATCCATTAGAGTGTTGCCACAGTGGTCCATGAGACTCAGTTTTCACAGTGGCTTTTAAAAATTGTAACGATGCCACAGCTGGAACTCTCAAATATCATAGTTACATTCGAGGCTCATGTCTAGGATTGCAAATCTAAGAATATTTCAAGCAACGCTACACACATCTAAAGAGTTATCCACAACCGAAGTCCTAAATTGAAATTTGACTTAAGTTAAATTTCTCTTACCTATTGAGCTGGACATGCGTGATGTAATAGGCGCAGAAAAGAAGGGAGGCCAGACTGAGCATGCAAGCGGACAGCCACCACTTCCGGATGGTCGGGCGGTGAGAGAGGCAGCATTTCTGGACGACAATGGAACCGATGCGTTTCACCCGCCTGAAGATGACCTCCACCACCATGCCTCATTCGCCACGGGCCAACACCATTGGAAGAGAGAACGATGACGACAAACGTGTGATTGAGTGTGTGCTTGGAAAAGAAAAAGAATGAAAAAGAAACGCTCAAATCTCTCAGGACCAAACACAAGTGCAATCTCTAGGCAGCTGAAGCATGGCTCATGTTTTGTCTAACGTCGTGGATTCAGTTTCTGCAGGTAACGGCGAAACACAGCAGTACAGATGTAGGAGTAAACTGAGCGGCGACTGGCTGTTGGCCATAACTCGCAGTTACTTCAGCCCATAGTGACTGCAGACATCCATCAATGTAACAGGTATTCATGCAGAAAGGCGACAACTGCAAAGAGAATGACAGAATGATTAAGTTAAACAATATTAATATATAATTTTTTATAAAATAAATGCAAATTTTATAGAACGTGAAAGAAATAATAAAACCGTCGCGAAGCAAAAATTACAAGGGTAACCATATTCCGTTTGAGAAGTAAAACTTAACTTCATAAATTCATTGTAAGAGTCAACACCAGTCTCAAACCGGCATCTCAGACGAGAGAAAAAAACGAAGCAACTTTCTACCTATTATTAACAGCACCTTAACTATTTTCCTATTTCTTAAAAAAAAAGTACAGACGAAGTACTATACTAGAAATTTACTAGTAGAAATTTAAAAAGAAAAAATAGAAATTCACATAGGATTTGGTATGTTTGCATACTCTTTTTTCCCGCCTGTTGAGAAGAGTCAGGTTTTGAAATACCAACAACTGAGTCGGATTATAAATTCTAATATTTCCTTTTCTAAAACGAGTTTGAGTGTTGTTACAACTGTTTTCCATCACAAGGTTACTAGAAGCAAGGTTAAGTATTTGACTTTTCTTAGATGAACATTTCTGTGTAAACTTTACATGTCAAAAAACAGAACAGAAAACAAGTTCAAGGAGCATAAACTGGATTTATGAGAGGATCAAAGCCCTTGAAACGAAGTTAAACCTCAAGCATTAAAAAAAGTTCAAATAATTCAGAAAATTTCTTATTTAAAAAACTATTTTTAAGCAGTTTTATTTTCAACAAAACGTGCGCTTACTACGCAAGAAAACATGTGCGTAAGTAGGTATAAGCAGCCATGGTTCATAATTATAAGAAACAGATTCGTCGCCTGTTGATACCCAGATACATGTTAACTTATTTCTTATCAGTGTCCAAATCTCAGAGTTTAGGATGTTACAAGTATAACTGCCTCTACATTTCATTTCTGCACCATAACCAAAGGTCACATGTTCTAAAATTTATAAAAAAGACAAGAGAATTATTCTTTAGAAACACGATACTTGAAGACAAAAATAACATTAAATTGCGATGCACTAAAAAAAATTGTCGTTGCTTCTTATTTCAATTATCTTATTTCTCCGAATGCAGCAATGACAAATGTGTATAGTGATTTTTTACAAGCAGAGTACTTGATTAACGCACTGCAGCATGTAAGTAGAAAAAACTTAGTCTGTAATAAAAAAAATAATATAAAATAAACGTCTAAATCAGCTGGACACGTTCCCCCATAAACCTCTCATCACAATTGATAAAAATAAGTGAAAATGTCTCCTAGACGAGAACTTAGCGTTCTCGTTTTTACATTTTTTTTCTTTGCGGAATTCAGTTTATTTACAGAGTAAAACATTTTATATTCTATGACACATGAATTTCTACACTCAAAATGCCGGCTTTCGGCAAACGGGAAATAATTTTATCATTTTTAGCTTTCTGATAATAAATCTAGTATATTTAAGATAATTTATTTAAAGACATACATAGTTTCAATACAATGTCATTCTTTAGAAAGCATAAATATAAACCCCTGGTAGGTGTTAAATAAAGACACCTCCTTTAATTCTTTTGTGTGTTTTTATTACTATTAGAACTAATGTAAAATCATAGCGTTAATCTATATTTATAAAAAAGGATGTACGTATGTATGTTCCAGCATAACTCTGGAACACCTGCAGAAATTCCAACCAAACTTGGTACACATATGATTTACAAACTGCAAAGAAATATTGTGGGGGTAAGACATCCCTAGCAGTGGGAGTGGGAAGATGGTGACATGTAAAAATAATCGAAAACGATTACTATTAGTGTCAAATCCAATAGTTTTCGGGGTTGCTGAGATGAATAGTGACACTCCCGATGCCGTTTCAGTGAAGTTCATCCCCACTGGAGGGGGGGGGGGGGTTAAAAATAAAATGTCCAAAATGACCAAGATAAGCCGAGATGTCCCAAATACCGGGTAAACGACTAGTTTTCTTATAAAAGCGAGAGGGAGAGATAACTGCTTTATATTAATTATATAGTTATAACTTAACATTTAAAATAGTGACGGAAAGAATTAGAAACTGTGGCACGAAGTATATAACTAGGGATACGTAATTTTCGTGTTTAGGAAATATATGCGAATAAATGCAAAATTTATTTTTTTACTACTTTTCGGCGAAAACTCTGTGATAAACGGCTTTTTAAGCGAAATTAGGTAATAATAGTAATAATTTATTAACATAATTTCTTATCTAAGGCCATCCACGGTCTTTAACTGAGAGATCTCGAAATTTGCTTATTACTTATTGCTAAAGATGAGAATGTGGAGACTACTACAATGTTAGCTTTTAACTAAAAATTTTTACACTTACCTAACCAAGTAAAATTGTGAAATTTTATATATTGAATTTTTTTATGCGAAATTTACGTACCCCTATATATAACACAGAACTGAATGAAAATTAGTGTATATTTGGAAATGATTCAAAATAATAATTCGAGTCTAGTACAAAACTATTACAGCGTTTATAAATAATGCTGTTGCAGTAGAGAAAATAATTCTTTTCGGAGAATAAATTCACATGGACAATTACAATTACCAACTTTATTCGCATTTTCAGGACCAGGTAAATACGTTGGTCCAACAGAGGTTGGAAATTTCCAAATCACTAAGATTTCAAGCAAGATTTTACGTTAAGCTATGAAGGAAATAATAATGAAAGATTAACTTATTGTCAGTTTCAAGCAAAAGAGAAAAAAATACGATACTTTACTAAGCGCAACCGCAATTACTGACTCAGTCCAGTGGTCTAGAAAAAAACTAAACATTTTTTACAGAGGTAAGAGACTCTCAAATTAAAGAGTTATTTGGTTAATTTTATGTCAAACTACAGGAAATGATGCAGAAAATATGTGTTTATTGCACGTTTATAGCAGCAATTAAAAAGAGGCTGAAGCATATAAATACAACCCATGACGCTGAGGATTTATACACATTGAGTCTTTAAAATTTTGATTAAGGCCTGGTTAAAAAAAGGCATTTCTAGACGGATTGAACTTTTTTATGCTAAATCAAATTTAACGACATTTATAGAAAAACCCCAACCAAAGGTACAAAAGATGCTTTTGCCATGCCTTCTTGAGAAAATTATGTAGAGAAAGAATTTATTCTTTCATAATGTAAGAAGTAATTCTTTTCATCTCAGTGTTCAGAAGGGGAATTACTTCTTTTATCTCTCTTTTCTTAGAGGAGAAGAAGAAGAAGAAGAAGAAACACTTTAAGGCAGGAAAATAAGTGCCGTCTTTTTCGGACCGTAAGAGTCACCTTTTTACATTAAAAAAATAATAATAAATAAATAATTAAAAAAAATCAACTACTTAAAATTGGAGTGAGTCTTTTTTTCCGGAGGTATCATTAAAATAAGATGAATATTATATATATATATATATATATATATATATATATATATATATATATATATATATATATATAGTGGAATCTCGATCAACCGTTCTCCGAATCATCGTTTTACAGTGTGTGTCGTTTATTTCACGCAGTCCCGATGATCATATTGCTTTGTTATGTTCCCGCATCTATCGTTCAGTTCAGTCGGTCCCTTGAAAAACGATAGATCAAGATTCCACTGTGTGTGTGTGTGTGTGTATATATATATATATATATATATATATATATATATATATATATATATATATATATATATATATATATATATATATATATATATATATATATTAAGTAAGAAATTGAAAATATATTTATATCCCTCACAAAATACAAAATATTCTTTTCCAAAAATCCTCCCATAAATTGGAGGTGCGTCTTATCACCCGGTACACCATATGGTTCGAAAAATACGCTACTTTACACACGGAATTGAGAACTGGGGAGAATTTGGGGAAAATAAATTACTAATTATGTTGCGTGAAAAGCCAATAAGAAACTGTGCATAAGTACCGTTATGGATGTATAGTTCCTGGGTCTCTTTTAAATATTAGCTGAAAAACTGTGGATGAGAGCTGGCATATGAATCAGTTAGTTATAGTTTAATAGGAAAATACACGTCTTAAAAAAACGATTAATGCAGCCACATAAATTTCCATTAAGGAAACATTTACAATAATTTTTAAATTCTTTTTTACTTTACCGATGTAGACATATTTACGAAATATTCGATATAAATCTACACCAATAATACATGTTTTCATTTATAATAATAATAATAATATATATTTTAAAAAAAATGTTTCTTCAGTTCAACCATAGAGTCAGTTTTTCAAAAATATCTTGCTCGGGGTTGTTAGTTGCAGATAACTCACAAAGGAAGACTTTGGAAATCGGAGAAGCAAAAAATACCCGACCATGAAACTAGAAATTAAGCTGGACCCAGCCATTTCATTCGTAGCTATATATGTATTACAAATCATCACAAATAACTAACTTCAAACATAATGTTCGCCGTTGTACTTCATAACGCACGTTTATTTACTTTATTAATGCTAGAACAATCGAGCCAGTCAAGTAGACTAATTTTAACTTCAGCTTAATTGTCGGTAGCTCAAGAAGTGGATACAAATAAGTCTGTCGTCTCTCTTTCTCTCTCTAATTAATATATATATATATATATATATATATATATATATATATATATATATATATATATATATATATATATAAATTATTGTCTGTCTGGTACACCCAGTACAATCTCTCACTCTTTCATCCATCGGAATCATATTTTGAATATCCCTCTCTAAGACTCTGCGGTTAGTATAAGCTGACATCACAAACTTTTGCCCTATGAGAATTGGAGGACGCCATATCAAATCCTCATCTTGACTATAAGTTGTTTCCTCATCCCCGGTTTCTCATCTCTTACCCGTACGAATTTCTGCTATAGGCTACCAGATGGTTTTTGTGAGTCAAAGATTAGTTGAACCCTCCAGAGTGGTTGTGTTAAAAAAAGGTAAAAAAATATGAATTTAAAAAAAATATTAGAATAATAAACTACTGACCAATGCATGTAATTAGAATACCTGATCAAAGTAATATGTGTTACGAATTCGCAAATTATATATTCCCAAGATTGTTTAATTTCAATAATCTAACGGTTTAGTTTCACGGCCACAAAACGTTGATTTTTACATAAGAAAAAAAAACCGGGTTTTTAAAGCAAGTATTATATTATATTCATGAAATAGAATATGATAGAGAATAGAAATATTTTTTTCTTCAGTGACAGATACTAACAAAACATTTGGCGGTAACCTGGGGAGTGTGAAGAATCGGCGTCCTCATTTCAACAACTTAGAGACGCCACGTAAATCCTTGTAACCACCAAGCCAAAACTCGCGAAAACATATTACGTCTCCAAAATAGAACACACCGTGTTTCCAGCAATAGGTAAAAACGGCGATATTCTGAGAGTCAATTTGCTAACGGAAGAGCTTTCTCATTGTGCGTGATAATTTATTGTGTTCTTCCAACTAGCCCGAGAAATTGTGCATAAAAAAATATAATAAATTTAAATTAAAATTAAGCACAGACGATCTCTAACCTAGGATTTTTTTACTTTAAAATGGAGCGAAAGAGCTAATCACTAAACTGGAACCATACTTCAAATTTGGTTTTCGATTGTTCCCAGACCTAAAGGAATGCAGAAAGAATTCTCTGGTATCGGGGACGTATGCATTTTTAAAAAAAATCTCTAGAATAAAATCAGAGCTAAAGTAAATGCTTTAAAGATACAAAAAAAACTATAATATTATATGTATGTAATTCATATGTATATATACAGTCGATTCCGGTTAATCGGACCACATCGGGACGCGATTATTTTGGTCCTAATAACTAGCTGGTCCGATTAATGGAAATCGAACTTGGAAGTTTTCTTTTTTGTAATCTTACCAATAAAAGTTTTAGAGACACTTACGAATTAAGTTTTGGCGACAATTTAAACAGGTAAGATTACGAAACGGCATTAATGACATCAAATGGTGGTTAACTTGGGGAGCTTTCACACCGTGGACTCGGGTTTGAACCCCGGCAAAGGCAAGGATGTTACAGTGGTGTTTCATCATAGGGTACAAATGTTAGTTCACCTACTGACTTGAATTAAATATAGTAGCCAGCAGATATCGCATAGTGCATGAAAGAACGTCTTAAGTGCATGCCGCATTGGGAAAATAAATAAATAAGTTTTAGACATATTTTTAGGAGATTAGTCTACTACGCAGTTACAATTTTACCATTCATTACAAATACATACTCCAGACAGCCAGTGAACCAATCTTCATGACACCCGATCAAAGCAGGCGCAGTAAGAATAAAATGCACTAGCATTTCCTTAAATAAATCCTCTACATGGTACGTTAAAAAGTAATCTCATCCTACCCAAGGTCTAAATGTTCAAATAGACAGGTTGACTCTGATAAGGGTAATAGCCGTTCATTGTCTCGCACAAACGATCACACATGCGGTGGAATACGTCAAACCTCGACCTTGGATCATAACAGATTAAAGCATTACTGAAGGAAAAAATTTCACAAAAACTTACTAATTCAGGAATAAAACTTGTAGGTATTAACAACATATACAAGTAATACTATATTTTATTACTTTATTTATTGCTATTTATTCATGCTACAGTCTTAAACTAAGTTTATTCTACAAGAAAACAGGCGTCCAGACGGCGCTCCTCTATTGTGGGAATAATTAAACGATAATAAACAAATACAGTCTCTTAAAAATACACAATAACAATTAATTACACAAAGGACCCTAGTTCCGAAATAAAAATTATAGTAGTCACTAGGGGAGCATTTCACGTGTCTCTTTGGACATACACATAATGTTCCGCAGCCTAATGAAGAACTATCATTACTGGTTCGAAAATTGTATGTTCGCTGAGCATTTATTTTAAGAAGCTGTGTGAATATGTTTAGCATCTTCAACAACCTTCAAGTAATAAAAATAATAGTCGTGAGTTTCAGTAGCTACAGTGGATACAAGTATATAGCCACACCGTATAGCATGATTTTGAAATAATATTTTTCCTCTGAAAGGGTATGAGATTTTTTGAAAACTTTAAATGCATTACACAGTTACGCATTCTGTAGTATTGGTGTTTTAATCACTCATACAGGCACCGACCTGTCTGTGTGACTAATAATTCATTTACAAACGAAGGACTTACTGTTCTGATTTTCAATTTCTAGTCAAAGCTTTTGGGAAAAGTTTATTCTATGGACAAAAACTGATACAACAGCACTTATATTTTTAAGTATTTTTAATGATTTATTTTGACTTTAAATATTACATTATACATCTAGATATAAATTACAATGAAGTTTCACCGATGACTAAAAAAGTACAACAAACAGATATATGTCCTCCCTAAATTATCCTTCAGCAGTGTTCGACTGAAAATTTAGCAGTAACGACAAAATAATTCTTTTCAGGAGGGTTTGGTTTCCTCATAAATTTATTTGAAATATAATACAAATCTTTGTTTATAAGCAAAAAAATTTCGTTTATTAAACCCTGAAATGTTTCGGGCAAAAAAAAATACTTATTTTCTTTACTAGCATTCTGATATTTTAATGAAGATCTGTAAACGAAAAAATAAACATCCTCAGAAAGAATGTGAAAAAAAAAAGGAAAAATCACAAAAATCGCTGTTTTTTATCGCAAAAACTTAATTTTCCAGAAATATTTCTTTGAGATTTTTTTTTTATGAAATGTTTTCTGTCAATGAATCGAGAAATTCACACTTCGAGAAAAAGAAAAAAAACATATGCAACGGCGCGAACCTGGTTTTTTTTCTATAATATAAAGCAAAATAATTAATTACTCGTATATTGAAACAAAAGACATGAAACATATAAAAGATTTTTTTTTTTTTTTTGATTGCCGCGAGAAATATCAAACAAATAAGATTTACTAAAGATGATGAGTAAAATTTTTTCAAATGCTGATTTTGCAATAATTTTTGGAATAAGAGACTCACGCAGTGTTCGAAGTATGTCTAAATGCATGCAGCAAGTGCGATAAACTAGCGTAAAATTAAAAAAATTCCCTACAGAAAAATTCGCTAGCTAATTTTTTTTCTCAGAAAAATATAATTTCAGCATAGATTTGAATTTTTCTTAGATTACGGAAAAATTTTAGAAAAATATTTTTAAATGCACTACAAAATTTTCTGAAACTTTGTATCTCTTTCTATTTTTTGTTAAAGTGATCATTTGTATGTTTAGGACTTTTCTATAAAATAAAGAGAAATAACGCCACAAAATTTTCGTGTGGCCTATCCATGTGGTCAGAAAAATACACAGCCCCCCCCCCCCCAAAAAAAAAAAAAAAAAAAAAAAAATGACAAAAAATTTCAGGTAGTCTCATCTGACCAAACTACCGCGGGTTATTAACGTAGGATTATTTACCGTTGCTTACCTCTTTTATATGTGTGTATATATATATATACACATATACACACAGTGGAGTCTCAATCTATCGTTTTTCAAGGGACGGACTGAACTGAACGATAAATGCTGGAAAACGATAGATGCGGGAACATAACAAAGGAATATGATCGTCGGGACTGGATGAAATAAACGACATATACGGGAAAACGATGATTCGGAGAACGATCGATCGAGATTCCACTGTGTGTGTGTGTATGTATATATATATATATATATATATATATATATATATATATATATATATATGTCAAAATTTTGACGCATTTTGATACTTTTCTGTTTAGCTATTTACTGCTTGCCCAAGCGATAAAGACTGGGTTTGGCGCGCTGCCAAAATTATTACTCGCGATGAAGGACATCTGCAATTTTGCTTTTCGGAGGACCGTTATGGAGGAACGTAATCCTACGCTAAAAAATGACTAAAAAAAGATCCTCACTGATATTTGTAAGAAATCATGGGACACAATATACCTTTCGTGCATTTGAAACTTCGATGGAATTGGATCGTAATGTTGAGCATGTGACAGAGGTGAAAAAGGACTCATTTTAATGCAATTGTAGTGTACAAATATAAATACCTGCATTTTACCACTTAACTCGCCTCGGGTTGTTTTGTTTACTAAAAGTATTATACCTTACCCCGCAATTACACAGACGCGAACGAGGAGAGTCGAACAGGGGGAAAGAGTGATAAACGGGTGTGTAAACAGAGCCCTCGCCGATAACCCCACTATTCTCCACCCCAATCGTGGCGCTCGCTTCGGGAGCGGTTTTTGGGCACGAGTCAAAGGGACGAGGCCGACGTCCCCCACGTTGGGGGGGGGGTCAAAGGGGGAATAGGGACCGGATCGCAAAGGGATGAATGGCGACGGGGAGGGAGGTCAAAGGGGTGAATGTCGGGAAGTTGCACAAATGACAACAAGAGGCGGGAAGGTGAGAACGGCATGTCGGGTCGATTAGTCACGCTCCTGGAGCGTGACTAAGTGTCGCGAGGGGACGAGGGGAGGCTGATTCGCGTTTGTGTAACTCCGGCTTTAAGGTAAAGGCGGGTGAAAAAAGAAAAAAAATTAAGAGATAATTAGATTTCATACGCAAGAAAATTCATGGCCTTTTTTCCAGGTGCGACTACATTTTTTCGTGATCGATCTCCAATCTCGCAACATTTTCGGGAATTTCAGACCCATATCCCAATTTTTCAAGTTTCTCAGAACTTCCTTTACTGGTAGACACCCTGTTATCCGCTTAAAAAATCAAATGCCGATTTTTCTTACAAGATTATTAAACATCCATTAAATAAGAGACTATTATTGGGACTAAAATAAGAGACTAAATTGGCACTAACTATTAGATAAGGTTAATATTTAAAAAGAAAGAGAGAGAGAGAGAGGGGGCATACATTTAATCACACACGCACAGCCACATACATGGCACAAACACATTTGGAAACATGCAAAAAGTTACAGAGTAAAGGGAGGGAAAAGTACTCTCTTAAAAAGAAAAAATAAGCGAAGTCGTCGGAAATACAGTCGATTATAAACTGTTCCTCTCACAGACGATAAGCGTGATTGATAATGTCAGCGGAGAGGCATTCGCAGCGTCATTTTTCAGATTTATTTACACGCTGGCCCGTCTTTCGTCGATAATGAGAAGGGAAGAAATGAGAGATAAAGTAAATTGAAGGAAAAGGCCTGGTGTAAAAGCGAGATCGCTGAAAACGATGAAAATGATGAGATCAAAACCCGTCAGAAATCGGAGACTGCACAAAAAGATTATAACAGGGGATTGCGATTCGGAATAACGCGTTTGTAAGGCCATTTATCAGTAGTTGAGGCTGGAAAGACCAAATGTAAAAATCAGATGGGATTCGGGAAATTCCCGATAGAAATCCTATCACAAGAAACGCATAAAGGCGGTTACAGGTCGTGAATATGAATATCACAAACTGTGAAAGATCCAGGGAGGTTGTAGGGAAGCTTGCAATAAGCTTCGATTTTTAAACCTTTTTTAGTTTTTTTTAACTGGCACAGCCAAAGTCTCGAGGGAAATATGTTCCAGATAAAATAACATCAATAACTCAAAGATGCTGATGGCTAGAGAAAATTAGAGGAAAAAAACTGCAAATTTCCTAACTTTAGAGAATTTAATTTAAATTTCCATTCTTCGGAAACCCAAAGATCTGTCGAAATTCGACTCAGTGAACAGCGAAGCAGGGCCGAAGAGATCCTTATCGGACTGACAACTAAATACCAATTACACTTCTACGTGCAATTTGGTTTTTTTCTTTTAGTGTGTAAATGAAATGGAATTAATCAAGCACTACGAATAGTATAATAACGCAAGAAACGTTTCCATGTGTTCACGTCTGCAGATTCTATGTTAATATGAACATTATATTCATTCACAAAACCATATAAACTCACTGCTTTAATAGTGAAACTGCGAGACAAAGTCAATTATATTTTTACTTTAAACATTCTAAACTTTCTAATAAAGTGCTTGTGAGTGTATTTAATACGTCACATAGAAACTCCCACCGGCTTTCCGGGGAAAGAGGAAACGTGCACGGGGGAAAAAAGCTCAACCCAGAAAGACAATGACAGCGGACTGTCTTTAAAACAATGGTTTGTGCCAGAATCGAGGACATAAAATTATCAATGCAGTAAAACCATAGATTCGAGAATGATAAGGGTTCAATGAGTATAATCAACATTCTCTTTAAGTTTCCCTTCGTTAATCTCTTTAATTACGAACAACACTGCTTAATTTCACATAATTGTTTCATATGCGCTCCGTTTTCCTCGATAATTTGTACTGGGATACCCTTCCTTTAATTTCGAAAATGTTTCCTTGCTGCCTGTGGGAGGTATTTTGTGAAATTCCGAGATTTGCCAACTTGGATTTTTAACAAACCACGTACATCTTCCCAGATGAAAATACCTTTCACTGAACATTATTCACGCACCAAGATCCTGATCGACATAGCATCACAGTCTTTTCATCTTGATCAACTTTTTTAGCAGAGACCTATCAGTAACTGACACAAAACTCTTTTATAACCCAAGTTCCTCCCTAGAACAACCTTTCAAATGACACCAGAGAAACCGCAAAAATTCACAGCGTAGCCTAAAATATTGAGGGGGGAGTGAGATTTTTTTACCCTAAAAATATCAGATCTTTCTGGGAATTTTGAAAAGGAAGGTGTGTTTACAGCGCTAAGGACAGAATGTGCCATTCTGTAATTCTCTAAACGTCGAGAAGGGCGAAATAATGCACCCTTTTACAGTTTATTTTAATGATTGTGCAGTGGGAGGATAGATTTTGCAACCTTTACGAACAAAACATTAATTTACAAGGAAGGAATGCAGATGTTCAAGTAAAAGTTGGAGATAAAAATAGAAGCAATGAAAAAAAAATCCAGATTTCAGAAAGATCCATGTTAACCCTTCACACTTAGAATACCAGCTGTGCAGCCATCTTAAAGATTCATGTCCGCAACTCGGAATCGAGATGAGTTGAGTTGAGCTGAATATAAATATGCGGTTACATTATCAATTTAGGCGCAATAATGCAAGTACGACCCATATAACGACCAGGATTGGCATCTGACCGCGAAACGAAGCAACGACTAGAAAACATTCCACATTTCGTTCTTTAATTACCCAGAAGTAAACCAAAGATAGAGTAGTTTGCTCAAAGCCCAATGTTCCGGGTAATATAACACGAACGAGTAATTTTAGCGATACTAGTAAAAGAAGGCGATGACAATTGTTTCAAACAGTATCACAACCTTTAAAGGAGGGAAAAAACGCGTAGAAAAAGTAAAATTTGTTTATAAAACATTTTTATACATTTTCGTATACAATAATAAATTCTAATGTTTCGTTTCCTCAGAATAGAATGATATATTTTTTCCGTCAAAAACTGTGTTTAAAAATATCGAGTTGGAAGATGGATATGTGGAAATATTCCGCCAGTACAAAGAGTTTGAAACGACGGTTTTGAATCGTTTCCAACCCTTTATGCAACTTGTACAGAGTTCTAGAGAAAAAGTATGAATACGTAACTCAAATTTTTGAAAAGTTTTAAAGATGAAAACTCGCACGATAATCACTGGGTTCTTCTAGAAAGTAGATTACAGACCCATTTAGTAGCGAAAATAAGCATGAAAACAAATATTCGACCGCTTTCGAAAAGAATAAACTGGCAGAATTATCGCGTGGTGACTCCTTAGACACAGAAAAAGTCTGCATGATTTTTCGTTATCAGTGAAAAATATTTACTCAGAATTATCAGATAAATAAAGGCCTGCAGTACTTATTTCACTTGCGCACATCTTACTTTCGTAAGCAGACATTCTTGCCGGCGTAAAACAAGAAATAAATAAATAAAATAAAACTAATGACGAAACCGCAAGAATAAGAAGCAGGACTTGAGAACCAACTGACAAGTACCTACAAATGCGAGTTTAGTGGCGCAGTAGCGACAATACACAGCCAATTACAAAATACATACATATGTGCTCACATATGCATTTAGTGGACATTCATACTATCAAATTGCCCCCGAACTCTTCGTACTAAAGTAATATTTTTACACAATACCTCTACCAATTCAATAGTTAAAAATGTAAACTTTTCCTAAAATATTTCCTGTTACATTTTAGCTGTAAATGCGAAATGATAGAATTTTTACACAAAATAAATTACATTTAAAACAAAAAAAAATTCATTTTATACGACTTAAAACAACTGCCCCGATGGATACGAAGCTTTCTTTCGCAGACCGTGAGTCATAAAATTAAAAACGTCCGCTTTTTATCAGCAAGGACATTGGGCTCACCAGTAAATCTTTGGTTCTTTTGACTGGAGAAAATTTTAAAATGAAATGCGAAATGATTTCTAACCTTTACTCCATATCGCTGTCATATACGTCACAATTTACGTCGAATATACATCTACTGCGCATGATTCAATGATGCCAATGGTGCAACGATATATTCATCCCGAACTCCAGCATTCCGGTCGCAAGGCGTTAGGTATTATGAATAAAGACTTTTTTTTTTTTTTTAAATAACACCAAATGTTTTTAGGGTGAAAAGTTACTCGATATTATTGTAGTTCATTAATCATCGATTAATATTGTAGCGGCACGTAAAACCTCGTGCGACAATCCCTAGAAACAGAGGAATTAAAGACACAACTGTCGGGCTTAAGAAACTATAAGTGAGGCCCCATCGGATTCTTTTGATCTGGGGTCTTAAGCCCGAGCGTCTCATCATACTCCGAAAGCTTGGGAAAATCTGTATGGTAAAAATCATCGACCGCCCTTGTGTGCTCCTAGAGCTATCACTTGGTGGCGATTATTCACACATCTTGACGCTATAGAAGCAACTAGTTTTCACGTAACGATCCACTGGATCGCACCGACGACGCGGTTTGTCATCGAGAGCTAATCCCACGCTCCTATCTCGAAAATAGGCGTTTTTCTGAGAAAACTCCAACGTCGCAACTAAGAAATTTTCAAAGGCTATATAAAAATTCCAGACTCTGATGTTTTCGAGAGAGTACTCTCAAGATCGGGACTGGAAGCGGCCATACGAAGTTTTGCCTTCTGAAAGACTAAATTAGTTGATTGGAGAGGCCGCTGTTAAAATTTTTTGTAACAAGACGTCTCGTAAAGCTCTAAAACTGTCCAATTCAAAGTTCAACCTGTTAAATTTTGTTCCATAGTAAGTTTCAGTTTAATTTTGGCCTTTTAATTTAATCTTTAGAAACCACTCGGGCATTGTTTACTATTTGCCATGAAAATCTTTCAGAACGTCTCAGTTGCTAGCCAGGTTGTTACAATATTAAACAACTGGAAAAAAGTAGGGTTAGCCAAATTTGTCTTCCAAGTTCCACGACACTTCAGTCTAATCCCACGTAATGGCGATTTAATATATCTATAGGATGATTTTTAATTACAATACGTATGTATGATGGTAGTCGTGAAAGACAGCGGTTGTATATATTTAGTAAAACATATATGTAAAAAAAGGAACTTATTATTGAACTAAGTAATAACGAAACAACTTTACGGCGTCAATATATCACGAACAGATTATAGTAGGCAATTCTTTCCTCTATAAAAAACGGACAGTCCCAAAAATATTGATATTACAAAAAGAAAGTTTCAATTTTACTTGAAATAAAAAAATAAAAAATAATTATCTGGTGTATAGTATGAAACTGCTCCTCATTCCTAAGTAGCTAACAAATAAAGAAGGGAAAAAAAGCTGATGACAAGCACTGTAACTTAAAAGATAATCTTAAATGAGTGCCAACACACGTTTTTGGAGAAAATCCTTCTTAACGCAATTTATACCGAAACCTCTACACTTGATGCTGCTTTAAAAACGCATTCAAGCCAGAGATAAATGGCTTTATAAAGTCTGTTTATTTTGAGTATGACTCGGAACACAAAATAGTTAGAGAGGTGGATAGAGATTATGAAGAAGAAGAAGAAAAAAATCTTTCTAAATAAAGAAAGCCATCAGCTCCGATAAGAGTGATTGATAATACTTCAAAAACAGCAATAATTTTTTATCGCTTTGAAGAGATTTATTTACACAATGTTCCCATCTTTAGTCGATAAAGTACAGCAGCGAGGGAAGAAAAAATATTTTAAAATGATAGAAAAATTATTAAAAAAAAGAAATGAAAAGCAAGATAGTAAATAAGTTGAAAAAAGTTTTTAAAAAAATCTAATAGCGGAATAAACAAAAACGAGTCGGCATTGAAATGATACTGAACATTTTTCTCGTTTTCTCCACAAAGAAAGCAGAAAAATTAATGTCCCGGAAAATCTTTCACGCTGCAAATAGTTCTGCAAGAACCTCCGTGATCATCTCATTGAATGAATATGCTACAGTAAATAATAAACAGTCACATGGGGTTCTTCTCCTCACATTTTAGTTCTACATATGATACAGAAAACTAAAAGGGCTTAAATTGTTCAATCATGTTTAAATTTACACAGGATGGGTAGTCAGAAATGCTTACAGAAGAAATTTTCTAAAGCAGCGTGACATTATTTACAGAAATAATGACAAAATAAATGGTAGGATACAGTGGTATTGAATATTTTGCATAAAACATAGGATTATTTTTGTACATGTACGTGTGTATGAAACAGAAAACTCCAAAAATAGTAAAAATTTTCAGAGTAGCAAAATGATGATGTCGATTACATCAGCTAACCAGGCAGTTGAAAAATGAAACGACAATGGTTAACTAACCTAAATAATAAATTACTCGTGATATATTTTTCTCTAAGGGAGCAATTATTGTAAACAAAAATGCTCCGACCAGATAAATGTACGCATGCTCAATAAATAATTAAATAAACGAACAAACTATGGTAGACAAAAAATTATAAATAATGGATGACATCAACAGGAATCTGAGAGTAAAACAAAACGAAAGCAAAAAATAATAATAAAAATGATAAAAAAAATAGAGGTTCACCCTTATGGTGCCGCTGAAGAAGAACGTAACTTAAATGCTGGTCTCTTTAGAAAAGATTTCTTTGATGGAAGACGTTTTGAAACCGAAAATCTTTTCATTCACAGCCAAGATCAAAATTTCGCACATCTTATAGTTTGTTAAAATGAACCTCTAGTTTCACGCGGGTTCCGATACTGCACATAATCAGGGAAATTTTGGCCGTTTCTGGATGAGTTAATTTTTCTTTCCCAATGGTAGTAATCTAGAATCTCCTGCATGTCAGCTACAAATGAGCCTACAAGTAATTAAACCACTAGGTTGCTTTCCTTTCAGAACCAACATGCTAGGGTAAAGTATATTTCAGGTTCTAAGGCTTCGATTAATTTCTAATATACTCGACCCTGGAGTTCGCAGGATTAACAATCGCGGATTTGATTACGTGTAAATTTGTCAACAATAATGAAATTAAATTTTTTTAGGAATTACTCACCAATTTCTATTAATAAAGTATGTACTACACAGAAGTAAAGTATCGATCTGAAGTTCATAAAATTTAATATTTTTATATCTATTTAAATACTAAACATGTTTTGCGTCACATTTACGAATATAGCGCTTCTCTTTCACTCTGACTGTTAGCCTGCATAGTCGAAACTGAAATTTTAAATTTATAAAACATACTCAAGAAGCATTGTGTATTGTAAAACGTTTTGTGTTTAATATGGTTTACGAAGGTGGATTTGAAAATATGGTTGTAGAACCTAGCAGATATTCCACTTTCTTATGGGTTCTGCGGCCCTAATCCGGATAAGTGCAAGTGCAAGGGCGAGTGTATAAACTATGCATTACCTACAGTCCTAGTTGCACCTCATCCTGGTAATATGTACCAGTTTGGTACAGTACGAAATTAAATTTATAAAACATACTGAAAACGTAACTGGTACGATATAAAAAGTCATGGTATAAATACTCATGGTTTAAAATAATATTAAATACTCGTGGTTTCTGAAATTTACTTTCTAGTTTTACAAAATAAATACACTGCTCAAAACAATTAGGGGAGCACATGGTTTTAACAAAATTACGCAAATACTTACACCGATAAGTAACATAAAATAAATCATCCATAATTTAAAGCCTAGCAGGAAACAGAAGTAAACTTCATATGCAAATCAAAGTTCATGACGTCAAAAACCAGAAAAAGAACATAAGTGCGGAAATCGGGATGTTGCAGAAACGTCTGTTTCACTGCCTTAACTGAGAAATTCGATTGTTCAGTTATTCTTTTTGAGAAAAGGTGACTTGAAAATGTCTCAACAACGTGATTTACCGGAATCCATGGCATGGCGTATTATAGGCAGACTTGAATCCGGGGAAACACAACGTAGTGTCGCGGACGCAGTTGGAGTCTCCAGAAGTGTGGTTCCAAGGCTGTGGAATCGATTCCAAGGAACAGGGAATGTTAGACGTCGACCAGGACAAGGTCGGCCACGCGCCACTACAGCAACTGATGACCGGTATATACTGTTAACAGCTCGTCGAAACAGAACAGACAATGCTACTCAGCTGCAAAGACAGTTGCTCTTGGCAACAGGACGAAGGGTGTCCAGCCAAACAGTACGTAATAGGCTTCATCAAGGAGGTGTCTATGCACGTAGGCCAATGGTCTGCATTCCGTTGACCTCACGCCACCGTGCGGCCCGAAGAAGATAGGCTGCTGAACATCGAGATTGGGAGCAACATGATTGGAGCCAAGTACTGTTTACAGACGAGTCCCGATTCAGTCTCTCGAGTGTGACACCCGAGGTGTTTTGGTATGGAGGGAAAGGGGCACTCGAAATAACCCCACATTCGTTCGTGAAAGGTCACAATACAGACGAGCTGGTTTTATGGTATGGGATGGAATCAGCATAGGTGGACGTACGGACCTGCATATCATTCGGAATGGTACTTTGACGGCCCGAATGTATGCAGACGAGATACTGAGACCTCATGTCATACCTTACGCTGCAGCCATTGGAGATTCCTCTGTTTTCCAGCATGATAATGCCAGACCGCATACAGCTCGTCTTGTGGAGAACATGCTTGAAGCTGAAACAATACGGCGTATGAAATGGCCAGCGTGCTCTCCTGACCTGAATCCAATCGAGCATGTCTGGGACATGCTCGGACGACGCATTGCTGCGATACCAAGGCCTCCTTTTACTCTCCGAGACTTGGAGATTGCACTTCTTGAGGAGTGGAACAGTATTCCCCAAAGTCTTATCGATAACATCATCGCATTCATGGAAAACGGGTGTGCAGCTGTCTCAGCTGTTCGATGAGACCACACGCCATATTAAAAATCTTGCATCATTTCTAAACAATACCTTTTTTTATAGTTTACATGTAACCAAATTGTTGCCCTAAATCATCTTTTCATGTTTTTTCCATATTTTCAAAGAATTAAAGCTTAATTACAAAATTTTTTACGTCTTTTTTTCTGTATTGCGCATTGATACGCGTGTACTATCCATTTTATGCTAATACGTGGCTGTCTCGCACGGTTTTCTTAACTTCTTTGCTTGTTCCCCTAATTTTTTTTAGCAGTGTATTTCGAAATAATTAAACTTATTATGCTTTTTAATATTTTGATATTGAAGGTTTGATTATACGCTTTGTAATGTACATTTGCAGTAGCATTAAGACAGAGCCTCAAATTTCAGTTCTCTGACCCATTTAAATTTTAAGATAAAAGATGATGAAAGAAATTTAAACCGACACGCAGCTTTTGCCTAATTAAAATTTCATTTCTTCCCGGTGTAATTAAAGAGCTATAAACGCACACTTAATACGGTCAAGAGATTACAGGATGGAGACTGCATGAAAGGATAGGGATACAAATATAAAATACGCAATACGAGGAAACTTAAATAGGACGAGGCTAAAAGAAATCTATTCTAATAATTTAAGAACAGTAAAGGGGGAAATTAAGCAGCCTAGAAAGTTACAATACATATAGACAAATAGAGTATTTTCAAATAAATGCAAGAGTTTCATCTCTAGCACATTCAACCATCAGAACAAGGACGATTTCATTCACTTTTCTTTTATAACCTTTGCAACAAGTAAATAAGTCGAAGGATTGTGAAAATCTCGTATGCTGGAGTTTAAAAAGTCTGTAAACGATTTGAAGACGTAGGGGTGTATATGAAGACTATAACGTATACCGAAAAACAATGATTCCCTGTAAGGTTGGTTTAAGGCGCTGCAGTCATCTTTTGCAACACGAAGTCTAAACTAACTGAGAAATACGAGATTCTCCACGTGAGAAGGACTAAAAGATATTTTCATGATCATAAATTTATTAAAAGGTTAATGATAAGCAAGAAACGAATTTCTATGTATTTCCTACAGTCATAAAATGTTCGACCTGGTATGCCAAAACCTCCGCTTCGAAGTTCCCATATTCCTTTATTCTAGTAAAATAATAATATTAAAATATGATTCAAACTAAGCTAGGTACCAGAATCACAAGAAAAAACTAAAACAACTGTAATTTTGACGGCATTTTTGATTTAATTTACGTTTCGAAAGTTGCATATTTAATTAAATATCTATTTGTTATTCAAAGCATAAATTCGATTGATTGGTTGGCTGAGAGTGTTACGGTCATTTTTTGTTACACGAGGGTTAATTAGATAGCGACCTATGCATTGCTTAAAATCGATCCTGCACGGCTACAAACACCTATGCCAACAGTGGAACTTGAATACACAGATTTTGGTACCGAATGCCAGCACCCAGGCCATTCGGCTATCGTCCGGCTGTTATTTAAAAGCATTAATTTTCCTATTTACGTTGCGTAGTTGGATTTTTTTACGCACACATCTTGCCACGTTCTTATATAAGAAATGAGACTCTTTAATAACACATCGATAATTTGACCTACAGAGAGGCATGTAAATACGATAAAGCTTCCGACATGGTTGGAAAAATGTTATTGTAATATTGTGACGTCACGCATGTATCCAGTGGGTTCTCACGACCTGCGAAGGGCCCTCCCACACCTGCATGATTAAAAACATCTCCATGCGTTCCCACTGCATTCTAAATTTCTGTGGTGGTTAAAAGGCTATCGCATACGGTTTCACTGCCGAATTCTAAATGCTTCAGTCACACACATCTGCACTGCACAGTACACAGGGGGAAAACGAGTGATTTATGGGCAGCGCTCTGTGCAGCGATCCTTCGGTCGAGCGGTCTTCACAGCAGATGATCAAAGACATTCGAGAGACCTTGGGGGGAGGACCGTAACTAATCGACCCCCAAATGTGTCAACAAGTGTCGGGGGACTACGTGTCTAGATGTGTGTGACTGCAGCATAACATTCCTGGTTTGTGCGGGCAAATGCCACAAGTTTCATCGACAGATCTGGGATCAGCCGTTTTTCACCTCGTAAAGATGTCCCTTCAGAATCGTCATTAAGAACATGTTGACGTTATACGAGCGATATGTTCCCATAAAAATGCCACCAAGATCCAGGACTGTCATCGCGCACGAAATCCCTCTATTCCCCCTCTGGGAATCCCTCAATTTTTAAGACGGCCGCCACCGGCGAAGACTTCAAGCAGAGTATATATGCGAGACTCATATTTTCAGAGGGTCTGTAACATCTGGGCAAGAGCGACTGTGCAGATTTCTGCTCCCCGAAAGACTGAGTTTGCCGCTACTAAAATCTTTTGCACCAGTCTGGTGATGCTGCAACCTGCTCGAACTAAGCTCTTACTTGTTACGTTTTGTAAATAAATACTTGTTAAGTTTTTGTTACATCTGGCTTGTTATCTTTAGAGACCACTTGGATACCAAGCCAGTTTGACACGTTTCTGTTAGCATCAGTAGGCCACAATATCACGCTCGTTGTACTTTTCTTTCGGTGTTAAGAAAGCGTGTGTGATGAGCCAACAAACATAAAACGAATACAAACATATAAAGATATAATGAAACTTGCATTAAATTTAAAAACGTAAATAATATGAAGCTTTTGAGTTTTTTCTAACTTAGACAAACAAGAGCCTAAAAACTTGAGTAGGCCTTAAATAAAATAATATATTAGACAAATGTAATATTTAAAAAATATATCACAGTTTCAAACACCCTATTTTTATACAAAATTGACAAATAAATGAAACAGATATTTAAAAAAAAATAAATGATACATCTATCATAAAAATGGACGAACTGTAGTAAAATATATAACAGCCCATGCACACCATCGTACACTTTTCATATTTTATTCGTCTCAAAATCAACTAATATCACCAACATTTGCATATTCAAACAAACCAAGAACAATAATAATAATCTAATTTACTTTACTCCACTTTCAAAAGTAAACATTAAGTGTTTTTGGTTTTGTGGACCAAACTTTTGCTCGTTTGGTGCTTTCAAAATAAACACATAGCAAAAAGCAAATGCAATAACACGAAACAAAATCCCGCCCAAACCATAAAAACGTACCTTCCATTTGCAGGGGCGAGCCAATAAAGTAAATGCGATTCGATCATTTTTCAAAATAAGTACGAAACATTTGCCTTGAGTTTTTGCTCCACTCTCTGTTAAAGCACGCAATCAATTACTTTGAAAAAATATTCCAGGATAAAAAGGTCCATACTGGCATATTTGCATCTACTTTCAATCACGGGTTTTAACCGATCATTACGTTAAAATTAAGGTTCAGTTTCTCAAGACGTCTAATATTCAAACTGCTTTCTACACACGATACTCATTAAATTTAATTACACTTTAAATATTGGGTGTATAATTAGAGTACATAATCAAATGCGTTAAGACTGCTGTGTACTAACCCTATTGGATTAGCTCACATTAATATTAACCTATGGAGAAAATTTGTCTACTATTTACAGCTACATAAATGCTGACAATCCGATAAAAATGGTATTTTCAGATAGCCTCAACTTTTCTACAGCTTGCAACATGATTTATTTTAAAAATACCGTCCACTAAAGGAATTTATGAGCGTTTAAAACACACTATACCAGATTTTTCCCCGAATAATTTAAATATTAAAACATTATTTGCTTTTTTTTTAACGAAAAATGCTCCAAGGTAAAATTTCTCTCTCTATTACAAAGCACTTTAAAAAAAAAAAAATTAATTTTTAAATCCAAGTCGGCAATCCTTGGACAAATTTCCTCTATAGGTTAACATTGAAGTGGGCGAATCCAGTAAGTTTAGTGCACAGCAGCCTTACTAAACTTATTGGATTCGTACCCTTAGGAGTTTAGGGTACTTTGGTGTAATTTCTGCATAAGCTAGATTCATTCAATTATAAAAGTGCCTATCCGATTAACGGGCGCAATACATCTGCGGACACAATATGAAGTCCTACAGAGTGATGGGTTAGCTACACCCTATGGATGGGTTAGCTACACGGATGAGCTAGACCCTACAGAGAACGGTTATTAATGCGTTAATTAGCTTGAAGTACTAAGGAGTGGTGGGCTAGTATCCTCAAGGGGAATAGCTACACTCCCAAGTGAACGGCTATTATTGCGTTGGCTGTTCTGAAGTCCTACAGAATCGTACCATCCTACAGGTAAGTACCTACAGGTAAGTAGTCCTACAGGTAAGTACCATCAAGGAGAATTATTGTAATAGAACGATCACTGTCGTTGGCTGAAAAGCAGTCCTGCAAATAGTGGTAGGTTTGATTTGGTTTGGTTTGGAGCGCTACGGTCAACTTTTTGGCTACACGAGAGCTAATTAGACCGGGACCAACAGTTTAAAGCCGATTTCGAACGGCAACAAACACCCATGCCAACAGTGGGACTCGAACCCACAAGATCTGAATGGAATGCCAACTGAAGAGCCATTCGGCCGTCACCTGGCATATAGTGGTAGGTAAGTACCTTAAAGGAGAACAGCTACTCCATCCCACCCCATCCGCAAGCAACTGCCAATTTTGCGTTGGAGAAAAAATTTATCACTCTCATACAGCATAGCTGTAATAGAGATAAACCAAATCCTAATTTTTTAATACTAACTTGAGAAATAGGGCCCAGGTCTCTAGATAAACAAGGCATCGAATTGGGAAATTCTTTCTCTTTGGAAAAGTCAACTTAATAACTCCAAGAGGAACGTCATTATCTAAATTACTACTGTTATACTGACATAAATATTTGCCTTTCTCCGTATGTAAATCCCAAACAGAAAGAAAAAAAAGTGACCTTTTTAATTAAGTTTCATATTTTGTTTTGTTTTTAATCCCTCCTCACAAACCTCATATTTAAACAGCGCGTTCTTTAAAAATTTCCAGCTCATATACTTTTTTTTTCCGTGCAATTAGCTAACAGAATAGAATGCATATGTAAAACCAACAATATAGTGAAAAGAATATCGTTTAAAATTGTACCTGAAAGTTCAGGGAAAAAACAATGAAAAACCCTGATGAATTTAAAACCTACAATCTTTATGGGAAAAGCTTGAACCCGCAGCAAAATTATAGCATTTTAACTAAACATTTCAATATTTTTAAATTTAAATGAAAATAGGGTTTTTCATCTAATAGGAAAAAAAAATAAAAACCCATTTATTACATTTCTTTTGATGAAACTAAGGAAATTTCATCGGCGGAAAAAGTTACTATGGGTTATCTTTCCTTAGTTATGGATGTTAAGGGGAAAAATTATTGAACTGTTAAAATAGCTAAAAATTTAACTTTTTATTAAGCAAAAATATATTCTGGAAGATGAAAGAAGAAAAGGAGTTAGAGCTTATCTAGCAATTTTAAATTGATTTTTTTTTTTAATAAACTTAATAAAAGAAGGTAAAATGGACGGGAGAAAAAGGATATAAAAAGGTTCTTTCATAACTTCTCAGAACATCCGATAAGAGTGATTGATAATAAATCCAAAGGGGGGAGTGGGAAGGGCTTTAAAAATATTTTCATTCCACATAAAAATACACGTAGCGCCATCTTCCGTCAATAATGCGAGAATGAAATGAGATTGAGAAGAGTGATTACAAAAACTGACAGCGGCGGATGAGCAGAGAAAAGAGAGGAGAGCAGACATTTAATACTCAATCGATAAACAGAATCCGAAATGTAAGGAGAAACCGGAATATCACCGGAAAAAGGATTGGCTTATTTTTACTGCGCAAAGAAAAATATTCCCGGGGTTTTATGATCTTTTATACTTTTGAGTCGCGCGAAAAACAAACAAAAAAAAAGGGGGGAAGAAGTGTCTATACGTCATAAAGATTCCAAAATTGATTAAATATTAAAACCTGAGAAGCTTCAAATCTATTATTGTCAGAGAAATGATGAAACAAAATAAGCTAAGACGTGGTAAAATGTGTTCATTTAGAAAAAAGCATCTACGGGTAATCGAACTGTCCAGCACATAAAATTTTAGAATTATATAGATAGAATCGAGAAATAAAAATTATTGGTATATATACACTGGAAAAGAATCGAAAGATTAAAATAATTTTAATTTTAAGATGGGTGGCAAAATAATTTTAATTTTTAGATGGGTGAATTTTTTAAAAATATAATGATAAAAAAAGGTGTTAGCCCAACACAGAGAATTTTCATTTTAGAACAATATTATTCATGCTATTCTTTTCGAATATCATTTCAGCATTTTAGATTTTTCCAAGCTAAATCCTCGACAATTTAACAAAACCCAGGTATTGAGGCATTTTCGAGAAACTACATCTGATGCAGACAAAGTGAGAACAGGCAGGCCATGCATTTTAATTTTATATAAATTGTCTAATTAAAACAGAGCGTTGCAACGTTCCCTAACAAATAACATCAGAGATTTGCTACGGGAACATGAAATATCATTCGAAACTGAGTGGAAAGATGCAAACTTACAAGAATTTCTGTCATCCGTACTGCCTATGATATGTCTTGGACTGAACTAAAAACGTCCAATAACTTTTTGTTGATATGGTTTCAACACTCGTTTATTGGTAAACGTTTATTTCTGTTCAAGCAATAATTTCTGGTTTCATCGAATTGGAAAGTCAAACAAACAAACCAGCAGGGAAAAAAAATTAAAAATTTCCGTTTTTTTTTTACAAAAACCACCAACCACTCCATTCCAAACGCTGAAAAATCAAGAGTGCGTATGTGTCATTTCGAGTAAGCGCATAATGGGTCCTATTTTATTTCACACAACAGTGAATAGTGAAACGTATGAAACCGTTTTGACCAACTAGAAGTCTCATTAACTAATCCTTTCACTATTCTACCGGAAGTCAATGAACGGTTTTTAGCTTCTTCATAAAAATTAATTACAAGGTAAAAAGAACTTTTTATATACCACGTTTTTAAATTTTCTGTTGAATCATATAAACTTGACTATTCTAAGTATTAATAAATACTTTAAAAAAAATTTTTTTTTTTGATGAATTATCCCATCAACTTGAAAGAAAATGATCGGCCTGCACTGTGCATAAAATGCAAGGATGTACCCGTGAACCACGCAGTTCTGTAACTCGGAAAAAATTTCTTCGCCAAGGGACAGGCTTACGTCGCATTAAGCCGAGTTAGAACCCTGGAAGGACTTCGCATCGAAGAGTTTGACTGCTCCAAACTTACTGGAAAGACTTCTTATTTCACCAAATCACAATTTTAATATTTTCCTATTTAATTATTTTTCACTTGTATTTATTTTTCTTTTTCTTTCTTTTTCTCTCTTAATTGCACAAACCTTCACTTAATTATTCTTTTTCACTTTCCTTTATTTAATTTTAATCACTTTTTAGTCATTTCCACCAACCTCAGACTTTATAAACTGCTAACTTTTTTAAAAAAATTTAATTTTTCGCACAATATTTTTGTAAACAAACTAAATTCACATGCATTCTGTTTTCCAAATCGTCAAACGCCGTTACGGAAAAGTGCAAGCATTGAATTCGATCGAAGAGCCACCTTGCGGATTTTTCTGCTTAAAGATGGCTAAAAGTATTAAAAGAATGCATTGTCATCGTGTTATGGGCTATTCTAAAAATTTCAAATGTCTATCTAGTCGGTAAGTTAGTTAAAAAATCGATTGCAAGGTTTGTACTGTACAAACAAGAAAGCGAGTTAATAAAAACGTGGTAAAAAAATAACTATTACCCCTTGCCTACGGATCGATCAAAACGATGAACACTTGTAAAGAATTTTCCGAAATCCGTCTCATTTCAATAATTTTACATATAAATAATCCTCATACACTGCTACGACGGAAAATTAAAATTTGACCAGCAACTGCTAACGATGCTTCAGGAGGTGGCATCGAATCTCGGGTAAATGAGCGCGCATTTCAATCTGTACGAAGAAAAAGACTATTCTGAAAACATTCATTAGAATCATAAGGCCACATTTCGCCCTTCATTTCTATTTATTTTATTTTGCTTCTTCTTTATTCAATAAATTCATCATATTTGATGTGCAGGACTTTCGAATCCCTTGCATAAATATGTTTAAAGCGACATTCAAAAAAGAGTGCGCATACACATTTTGTATCGTAATAAATAATAAGATGCAAAATATGCGAGCGAAGAAATATTTTATTTTGCATTTCAAAGAAAAGTGGAAACTCAAGGTAGATAATAGGAAATGCAATTCATCACATAGGAAATACAAAATCCCTCGACACTGGTTTGCTTAATCACGGGCCCAAGTATTCACTTCGTTCCTCAAAAAAGGTTGATTTATATACTGCTCTGATAAGTTAAAAGACCCTAAATCCAACTTTTTTCTAAATGCTTTTTTGTAGTGTTCTCGAATCGGTCTTAAAAAATGCGCCTTTTTATGACATTAGAAAGCCCTAAATCCAAATCAGTGATGAGTTATATTGAAATTTATATTGGCCCTAACTCCAGTTTGAGGTCGTTTTCGATAAAGGAAGGTCCTACGTAACAAACAAGTAACAGTTGGAGTTACGGCTTTTTAACGTATCAGAGCAGTATAGGTCGTCCCGCAAGACAAATAAGGGCCTGTTCACATAGAATCCATCAGTGTCAACGAAAATTTCTTTAACCAATCACATACCAATCACAGACCCATTTAACGAATCAGCTCCAACGGAATCTTTAACGCTGACACTGATGGATTCTATGTGAAACTGTCCTTAGTATTCACACAACGTAAACATGATTACTGACGTTATACTAAAGATATACACACGACACAAATTATAAAAATCGAAGACCTTTTTTAACTACTATTAATGATGTTTTAAAAATAGATGAAACTAACACGCACGTTTCGAATCTCTGAAAATTACCGAAAAATTTTAACAACTTGTTTTTCTTAGATGAAAATGAAACAATTTTGATGAAAAAATAGTTTTTAATTCCTACACAAACATTTTATTTCTGTCCTGAATAGCAAGACAGAAAGTGATAAATGTTGCTGATTATACATATCAGATAAATCCCCATTTATAATACTTCCTTTACGTCTCAGATCTATAATTCACTCTATAATACAGTCGTTATGTAATCCCCTGCATTGGAGAATGATAGCAGCCCAACATTAGTATTGATTTAACAAACTAACTTATCATACTGTTTTTGCCCCGTACGCTTAGACACGGTATTTAATCTCGCACGTTTGCGTTCCATATATGTTGCGTGAAAAAAAGGATTTTCTAGTTAAAAACTCAAACATAGCTTAGCTTTAGAGCAGTGGTCCGCGAGGTCAAGCATGATAATTTAAAAAATGGTTTCATAGTTTCAAAATGACCGCGAACTTAAAACATTTTTTTTTAAACGGGGAGAAAAAAAAAATGTGTTCCCTATTTTTGTTAAAAATTCTAAAAATTAATGTTATTTCTCTCGCTTTCTAACTATAAAAATTCTACATAAAAATTTCTAATATACTTTCTGTGAAGTGGATTGGCAACGCCACAGCCATTTGTTACCTACTATAGCAAATGCTGGCTGAAAATCTCGCCAGTTTTTAAGTTATTGTAGGCTTTCGTGTTTGCTGTTAAGTTTTCTTTCACGTTAAACTCGTTATCGTTATTAAGTTTAATTGCAACAATTTATTAGAGTCGTTTATCACAAATAGTTTTTTTAGAAAATAAAACTTTTTTTTGTCCCTAAAACGATTGGTTGGAAAAGGATACCCGACTTGCTGTGTATCAGTTTAATTTATCTTCTATTTGGGCCAAAAGAGCGTGGAGAGCTCTTTTGGCCCAGTTGGCAAAGGCAGCGAGTCAGTGATCTGATCATCACTGGCACGGTGCCCGTCGCTGATAAATCCGTCACCGTGTTCACTAATAGTGGCTGGTGCACGCAAAATCTGTCGTGGCTGCAATGTCCTCCAAGTTTTCAAATTTACCTCTAGAGGTGCGGGGTCAAGTGTTCCGGTCTCGTCACTCGACTCGGATCTAAATTATGGGACCGGCTTGTATGGGGTCATGCTGGCCACCTATATGGTGCCCCCTTACATGAATGGCAGTATCACCCTTCATCTGAGAACTAATGGCGTCATAGCCAAACTTCTGGGCATTTGTAATAAATAAATTTATCTTCACCAATCACCAAGCAAAAAATCTCACTCTAATAAGTGGTTGACTATCGTAAGTACAAACCAAACCAACCATTCTTAGAGGGGATGGGGTGTAGATTGGAGCAGTATACAGATAAGAAGTAAAGTCAGCTAAAGTTTATGTAACACTCCCTATCTGTACAAAGGATTATCTCCAAGCTACGTATTTTCTCGCAGTTAGAAAGGTGTTAATGTCAATCTTAAGTTTAGAATAACGTAGAAATAGTATTCATCATTGTCATTTAGTGCATAGTAAAGAAATTCCGTAATCTGGTATACGTAATGTATTGTTTCCGATCATTTTGCATCCTTTTCAATCAAAATGAAAATTAATTTAGAACGAAATACTACAATTGTACAGGTATTTTTTATCAATAATAGCAATCAACCTTCTGATAAAAGCTGAAAAATTTTCCGGTAAACTTCGATACGATGAGCACTAGCACACACATATTTCTATCACGAATTTCACTTTCGCGTGAATAATTTTTTTTATTTTTTATTTCAAGCTAGAGGGGGAAAAGGTTTTTTTATAACCCACATGCATTCTTATTCACGGGATTAATGTATTAAAATAAAAACACACCCAGAAAAATAATTTTTTTTTTTCTCATTTGAAAAAGTATAGCTATGAAAAAAACGGACGCGGAGAAAAAAATTCTGCAGGTTACTTTTTTTTTAAGCGATTAACCTCGAGACTAAAAAATAATTTGACGTCTCTAAGTTCAATTCGAGCAAGGGATTAATATTTCATTGTCGCTACTTTATCCTATTCTATCTTTTACCCAAGTGTTTTCATTTTTTAATAGATTTTTAATCTGCAGCAGGCAAAATTCATAAAGAATTTTCCTTATTAAAAAGTTAAATAAAATTAATTTCTACGGGGGAAATATGTTCTCGCTAAATGAAAAGAAAAATTATAAGTTAAAATTAAAGCTGTCTAGAATTAATTTTCTCCCGCTTTTTAATGAAATGAAATAAAATAAAATAAACATTATGAAAGTTTAGGAGTTGACTGGCAGAACTGACTAAATGGCAGCGTCAAAGGAACACATTTCTCTGAGGATAAAAAGAACACCTCCCCTCCCTCCAAAATAAACAAACAAACAAATATACACACAAAATAGGGGGGTCATCGGGGGAGGGGGGTGAGATACGAAATAAAAGGGATTAAAATCTATAATTCTCATTGCTTCCTCAATTTGAATTAATAAACAAAACATATAAAGAGCAAATAATCACTTATTGGCGTATTTACAGGTCTGTTTATATTGTATCGCGTTGCGTTACTGTGTTGGATTCGAGATTATTGACATGACCTGTGATTGGTTTGACATATCACGTGATCAATGGATTCAGCTCTGTGATTAGTTAAAATGTTTAACGCTTACGCTATGAACGCTTCGCATTCAGTGTGAACAGGCCATATGACTTCAAATCTTTCTCTGAACTTTATGTTACGGTTTTAAGAGCACACACCACCAATATCAATATATATACACAGAAGAGCCATTACATTATGACCACCCTCCATCTGTAGCAATGAACTCGCCCAGAAACAAAACCACGGCGCGTGTGCGGCTGAATTTGGAGTATATAAAGGGTCCATGCATTGTCTTTCTAAACAGAGTGATTAGCGACATAATTGGAAAAGCAGATGATTTATCAGACTTCGATAAAGGTCAAATCGTTATGGCTCGGCGCCTGGGAACGTCGATATCAGAAACGGCGCGTTTGGTGGGCTGTTCACGTGCAGTCGTTGTGAGCACGTATTAAGAATGGTGTATGGATGGTGAAACGGAAAGTCGTCGGCCAGCGGTGTGTCGCCCGCGGCGCATTGATTCCAGATGAGAGCGGAGACTGTTACCCATTATTCGCCGTGACCGAAGAGCTACAACAGCCAAAATTACCAGCAGCTACAACAGTGGTGACGCAGACAGTGTTTCTCAACACACAGTACAGCGTGCTCTGCTGCGTATGGGCCTACGAAGCCGACGGCCGAAGCACGTCCCTGCTCTGACGGCACGTCATCGCCAGCAGCGCCTGCAATGGGCCAAGGAACATCGGAAATGGACCATAGAAGAATGGAAGAAAGTTGCATGGTACGACGAATGACCTTTTCTTGTCCATCACGTCGACGGGCGCGAGCGAATACGCCGAATCCCAACGGAAATCCTGGCTCCCGGATGAACAGTTGGACGGAGACAAGCTGGTCGCGGCGGTATTATGGTGTTGGCGATGTTTTCATGGAGCATATTAAGACCCATAACCTCCATAGAACAATCCCTGACGTCCGTGTGCTACGTGAACATTGTTGCAGACCAGGTGCATTCATGGCAAGTGTTTCCGGCGGTTGATGGCGTTTACCAACAGGAAAATGCACCATCTCATAAGGGTCGAATCGTCAGGGAGTAATTCGAGGAATATTCTAATGACGTTCAAGTCATGTCTTGGCCTCCAAATTCCCCTGACATTAATCCAATAGAACATTTGTGGTTCCACCTGGAAAACTGAATTCGTGCTACCACACTA
Source organism: Dolomedes plantarius (assembly GCA_907164885.2). NCBI lineage: Eukaryota > Metazoa > Arthropoda > Arachnida > Araneae > Dolomedidae > Dolomedes > Dolomedes plantarius. The sequence goes on from OU015498.1 coordinate 76,804,138, forward strand.
CGCCCTCGCACTTTGCGGAAATTGCAGAACCAGTTGGTGAGCGCTTAGTACCAGATACCTTACACTACTATAAGCACCTTGTCGAGTCAATGCCACGCCGGGTGTTGGCAGTTTTGAGGGCGAAAGGTGGTCCTACGTCGTATTAAACAGGTGGTCATAATGTAATGGCTCTTCTGTGTGTGTGTGTATGTATATATATATATATATATATATATATATATATATATATATATATATATATATATATATATATATATATATATATATATATATATATATATATATATATATTAAGGATTTATTTCCAGCTCATCTGAATCACACAAGAGCATGGTCAGCCAAGAAACGACTTAAATGTGTTATCCCGATAAGTCATATCAATAAAATTCTCAATGTGAGTACCGGGAAATACTACGCAGTGTAAGAGTTAATCTACACAGTCACTTTTACTCCAGCCATCTCAGTGAACAAACTGAGATAGTACTTGAGAGATCGATAACAAGGCAAAATGTCATGATAAGACGCAATTTAATCGCGACTAGCGACTAAATATTTCGGCAGAGCCATAACTGTCAAATGATGTCTCCGTGACTTGGGGAATCTCAATTTTGTTACGCTAAGTCGTGTCTATGGTTGAAGGAATAATTCAAACAATCTCTTAGCAAGAATCACGGATTATTGTAATTCAGTAGTTAACATCGTAAGGGTGCTGCTATCAACTATGATGGACAAAAACGGTACTAACGACGAAAGCATGTAACTTAAATAAGGGACGGATAATCTGCCAAAAAAAGCTTTTAGATCATTGTATCTTAGCAAAGAAATTTTAAAAGCAATAGAGGCGTACCAGATCTTAGAATATCTAGGAAAACTATAACACATTAAATGTAACAGACTCGTCTAGATGAATTATATCCAACATTATCAACCCGAATTTGGACCTTTCTTAAATCAAATTTCATATTGTTATTTTTTAATAACAAAAAATCTTTAAATTTAAAAAAAACCTTTAAAAATGGGATAAATTGCTTGATGTCAATTTAGCCATTACATTTTCTCATACTGTATTTCCTCAATAATTTCGAAATTAATTTTACCGACATTTACATTAAAGCAGAAACTATAGCTTGATTATGTTTCCAATAAAACTTATACAAAAAAAAAACTATATTTAGATCCATTAATAGGCAGACATGTAGGAAATCAACAGTAGTGTAATTCTTTAAAGGTAACGTGATCCATTACCGAGAAAGCTCCATATGAAGACAGAAAAAAATCCAGAATAAAATGCTTTTTTCCCCTAAAAAAACTACGTAACACTCAAAAGTTAATTGCTTTTCCTTGAAATAAATCTTATTAAAAGCATCTTATTGAAAAATAGGCAGAGCTCTTAGTCTATAAATAATCTTTTTAAACGTAAACAAAGTTAATTTTGCGGTTAAAGTTTTATATTCGAACTTTAGAAAAATGTTAAATATCCTTCACGAACTTTTTGCATCCCTCTTAAGAATTACAGGAACTATTAAAGTCATTTCTTAATTAGCTCACGAAAAAATAAACTTATAGAAATCACTCACGAGCATAATAAACATAAAGAAGCGAGCTAATTAAAAAATTCTACCTGTAAATTACCAGGTAAAAAGTTTAAGTAATATATATATATATATATATATATATATATATATATATATATATATATATATATATATATATATATATATATATATATACATACACTACTCAAAACAATTAGGGGAGCACATGGTTTTAACGAAATTACGCAAATACTTACACCGATAAGTAACATAAAATAAATCATCCATAATTTAAAGCCTAGCAGGAAACAGAAGAAGAAAACTTCATATGCAAATCAAAGTTCATGACGTCAAAAACCAGAAAAAGAACATAAGGGCGGAAATCGGGATGTTGCAGAAACGTCTGTTTCACTGCCTTAACTGTGAAATTCGATTGCTCAGTTATTCTTTTTGAGAAAAGGTAACTTGAAAATGTCTCAACAACGTGATTTACCGGAATCCATGGCATGGCGTATTATAGGCAGACTTGAATCCGGGCAAACGCAACGTAGTGTCGCGGACGCTGTTGGAGTCGCCAGAAGTGTCGTTGCAAGGCTGTGGAATCGATTCCAAGAAACAGGGAATGTTAGACGTCGACCAGGGCAAGGTCGGCCACGCGCCACTACAGCAACTGATGACCGGTATATACTGTTAACAGCTCGTCGAAACAGAACAGACAATGCTACTCAGCTGCAAAGACAGTTGCTCTTGGCAACAGGACGAAGGGTGTCCAGCCAAACAGTGCGTAATAGGCTTCATCAGGGAGGTCTCTATGCACGTAGGTCAATGGTCTGCATTCCGTTGACCTCACGCCACCGTGCGGCCCGAAGAAGATGGGCTGCTGAACATCCGAGATTGGGAGCAACATTATTGGAGCCGATTGCTGTTTACAGAGGAGTCCCGATTCAGTCTGGAGTGTGACACCCGACGTGTTTTGGTATGGAGGGAAAGGGGAACTCGAAATAACCCCACATTCGTTCGTGAAAGGTACCAATACAGACGAGCTGGTTTTATGGTATGGGGTGGAATCAGCATAGGTGGACGTTCGGACCTGCATATCATTCGGAATGGTACTTTGACGGCCCGAAGGTATGCAGACGAGATACTGAGACCTCATGTCATACCTTACGCTGCAGCCATTGGAGATTCCTTTGCTTTCCAGCATGATAATGCCAGACCGCATACAGTTCGTCTTGTGTAGAACATGCTTGAAGCTGAAACAATACGGCGTATGAAATGGCCAGCGTGCTCTCCTGACCTGAATCCAATCGAGCATGTCTGGGACATGCTCGGACGACGCATTGCTGCGAGACCCAGGCCTCCTTTTACTCTTCAAGACTTGGAGATTGCACTTATTGAGGAGTGGAATAGTATTCCCAAAGTCTTATCGATAACATCATCGCATCGACTGAAAACAGGTATGAAGCAGTCTTAGCTGTTCGAGGAGACTACACGCCATATTAAAAATCTTGCATCATTTCTAAACAATACTTTTTTTTGTAATCGTTTACATGTAACCAAATTGTTGCCCTAAATCATCTTTTCATGTTTTTTCCATATTTTCAAAGAATTAAAGCTTAATTACAAATTTTTTTACGTCTTTTTTTCTGTATTGCGCATTGATACGTGTGTACTATCCATTTTATGCCAATACGTGGCTGTCTCGCACGGTTTTCTTAACTTCTTTGCTTGCTCCCCTAATTTTTTTGAGCAGTGTATATATAAAGCTAGATGCAACTGAAAATATTTAAAATTAAGTCATGTAAATTATCAACGATTTTTTATCAATACATCAACATTATAAATTTTATTTAACTTTAAAAATACAAATTCAATGAAATATTGAGTCATTACGGAAAATTTGATGGTATGATGATATCCTAAATATGAATTAAAACAGCGTAAGTAGAGAAAATTTTCTATGTAAAGAAATATTAAATCAATATTTTTGGTTTAGAGACCATGTCGAAATTCCCAGTAAATTTGTATTCCGATTTCACCGAAAAATGCAGAACTTAAGGATATCTTTCAAATAACTGGATACATTCCTACACATCAAAACAGATTTTGAGACAAAATAAAGATCCCGAGATTTCTTTTAAATAATTCTCCATACATTCCTGCACATCCAAACTGATTTTCAATCAAAGTAAAGATCCTGAGATTTCGTAAGCGGAAATTTCTCGGAAAGAAAAATAGATAACTTCAACTGATTAAGACTAATAGATGAAAGGAAAAGCAAAATAAGAGCTGTATGAATGTGACAGCTCAGACAAATACAGAGAAAAGAATGCAAGCAGAAATCAAATTGACAGATTAATTACCACGAAACGGCGTACACTGGAGAATACGGCAGTCGAGTGCAGATTCATTAGGTACATAAACCCAAAATCCGTCACTGCGCTGGCCTTCCGAGTGCTTGTTATTAATTACTGACTGGAGCACGTTTCCTGTGCTGCGAAGTGAAAGGCCTTCTCGCTTAAACTCTGAAGTGGCTCTATGAGTCGGAGAGCCTAATTTCCGACGACATCCATAACCACTCTATTTGATGACACGATCGCTCCATCATCGGCGGATGACATCTCGTATATTTTCTCCAACTCGGGCCCCGGGTGGGTGGAAAGTCTATATTTTGGTGAACGTACCATCCAATAAAAGTAAGAGCAACCCAAGAGGGCAAAAACGCCACCTTTCTTACCACCGCTGGCGGTCCGGGCTAGCATGTTCCGCTTACAGAAGTAAAAATCAATGGCGAAATTACATACTGTTCTGATCGAAAGTTGATTTATTTTGCTCGGAGATGGATAAACGAATATACGGCGCTTTTGGGAACAGCAGAAGGTCTTAACAGAAATAAAAAATTATTGTACTTCGGATGGAGTACAATTATTTTTATTTCTCGGATGAAGTTATGTTTCAGGTAAAAATAGCGATCGTTGGGGAAAAAAAACAAGTCAAAAATTTATCTTTGAAATGTTTGCCCTTATTGATTTTAACTTACCTTTGAAAATTAAATAAATAACTGTACAAGAAAATGTTTAAATATGCTTATCGTGTTCGACCTTTTCGATTAGATAGGGTCACGGGCACAAGACCTTCGTGAAAGAGGAAAAACATGACTGTTATAGACCCTCCTAAACTTTATTAGATTTACAACATAAACAAAGATAACACATGTAGACTGAGAGATAGGACTACAGTGCGTGATGCAAAACACGTATACGGTATATGGATAGCAGTAAAGATCAAAATGAAACATTCAGTTATAGACAGTGCAGTAAAACATAGCACATAAGTTTACTTTATAGACTGATGGTTGCAGAAAATAACAAGTTCAGAAGAAGAAAAAAAAATCCTTTTGACACTGATAGGAAAACTTGAGATGAATCTAAAGTTTAACCCACCAGAATCGATGTTCTAACTTAACACAACAATGTGGCTCATTCGTTCAGGGGTAACGATGAATGTACTTTTGCCATGCATCCAGAAATAGAATAATACGGTATTTAAATTGTGGCAGTAGTTTCTACGGCAGAATTATTTTAAAAACTCGTGTAAAATTCATAATAAAAACTCACTATATGCAGCTCAGTTTTAGGACACGCGGACAAACGAATACAAGCATTTCGGTTTCACCTCATCAAATTTTGATAATCCTGATTCCTGCATCTCCATCTTCACCGAAGTATGAACAGTTCAGTTACCGTCAGGGCCGCCCAGAGGGGGGGGGGGGGGAGGGGGCAACTGGGGCACTTTGCACCAGGCCCCCAACTGCCAGAGCCCCCCCCCCCCCCCCCCAAAAAAAAAAAAAAAAAAAAAAAAAAAAATTATTTATTAGATTTCCTTGGAAAGAAAATTCTGAAACTTGTACCGTACTTCAAAATTCAAAATAATCTCCTGAATAAAATGCGACCCTTCTAAGCATGTAGGTAAATGAAATACAGAGCAACCTTATAATCAGCAGACTGGCCCGAGGTTGCCTAGTGGTAGCGCGTTGGGATTGGGACCGGGGGTGCTCGGTTCGAATCTCGAAGAACGCCATTAAATACCTCCGTATCTAGGCCTTACATGGGCACGTTAAATCAGAAGACCGAACAGTTCTATGAGGTCAGAGAGGGTGGGAGAAGGTACGATCCCCCAGCTGTTGATCCTATGGCCGCTCGGTCAAAATTGAGGTGGAACCAGGGGGTGATTTTGGTTCACTTATCCAGTGTTCCAAATAGACAGAAACCCATGTTTCTTGCAGATTATGTGCGAATGTCTCCATTGACAAGTGTCCCGCATTGGCAAACAACAACAACAACATACTCAGCAGACGTCCACTGTAGTCGAGAAGTTGGCATGTCTCGGGAAATAACTAGTGAATGTAATACCATTAGAACACACATTTGTTACAGTTTCCAGTCTTTCAGTTTTCCAGTGTAACCGATTCTAGGGTTCCGGCCTTCTTGATTCGTTTGAAAACTACACCGAAATCACAGGACTACTCGAATAGAATAAATGCTTAGTTAAACGTGAACGGTCCACATCGAATCTAATCTAAAATTCTTCTAAACCGACGGCATTCGATTACAGAATTCTTCAGATAATTCTATTTTATCAGCAAAACCTTTTTCCCCCCCCCATTCAATCTAGTTTACGTTTATGAAGCAAAATCTTATCCAAATCCAAAAATAGCTTTTTTTTTTTTTCAAACACTCACACTTTAAAAAAAAGAAAAAAGAAGAAGAGAGTTCAAAGAAATTTATTACTCTTTGCACATTTCTTCCGGGCTTTTTTTTTTTCCTTTTTCGAAAATCCATAGCACAAACAGTGACAAATGAAGAGAAGAACAAAAAAAGAATGAAGCCGGTAAACCAGACGACTGGTCAAACGCACGAGCTAAAATGGGAAAATTTCAATCAATCATTAAGTGCTATTTTCGCAACTTCATCTTTTCATTTAAAATTAGTAAAACGAGTTTAACGGAGGAAAGAAAAAAGATTGTCTCGCTTCTCAAGTTCCAATAACTGTTTAACGTCGGTGACAAATGGATTTTTCTTCACAGCAAAATATAAAGTAAAAAGAAACATACGTTTAGGAGGTATAGATCAAAATTTCATATCTGGACATTTTAACCATTACTCTGATAAATTAACAATATTGGTATTTACGCATGTGTTCATTAGTTATCCTACTACCTCTTCTGCTGCAAATTTTGCTTCGTGAATTTTAATTCGGAGAACACGGAAGCCCTTTATACCGGGCACCATAGATATATTTAAGCTGCAAGATTGGTATTCCTTAATTTTAAAATACATTTTTGCTCTGATATATATGTATGGATAGATAGATAGATAGATATAGATATATAATAACTTGCCAGAAAATAATGAATATAAAATGAAAAAAATTGTGCTAAATAATAATTTACAAAACAAAATCCATTAATGAGAGTTCTCTACACACCTTTCTAGATGTTTTCAAGAACATCTAAATGTTCATATGCCACATCTCCTCGAGTAGTTTCGAAAATGATTATAATATTATAAATAATAAAACTTGAAACTAATTTCCGTAGTATTTTCTTCAAAAGTCCAGAGGATTAAACTCACATACAGTCCAACATATCAAAAGTTGACATATTTTCAGCGTTAGTTTAGAATTTTATATACACCCAAATTGAGCTGCAAATGAATTCACCAGCACGTATAGACATATGAGGCGGTGAAAGGAAAAGTGGTGTAAGTCAAAAGAGTTTAACTGCAAAAACTACAAAAAATTCCACTATAAATTGAACAAATTATAATTCATAACAATTATTACAATACTGCAAATAATAATTATTTACAATTACACTATAAATTGAACATGGAGATTACATATTTGCCCTCAAAGGAAAAAAAGTTGAAAATGTGACTTACACCACTTTGCCTTTCAACGCCTCATATGATGAACGACGAATTTAAATAAAGAAATATTTCCTTTAGCTCAAATTTATCAGATGGCAACAGCGAATTTTCAACGGTGAATCTCACTAAAAGGGCATGAAATTGGTCTAAAATAACTCCATACTAGATATTTATGTTGCATTTGTCCCGAAGATAGGATATGCAAATTTTTGACTCCTTATTAATTATTTTGACCGAGCTTCAAGGATATTCTAGCACAATGACCTACAGAAGCTATTCTTGATTCAAAATAGCGAGGGGGGGGGGATATTAGTGTCAAGTGCAAATGCCACGATACACTAAATTCTGACTGAAAAGTAAAGACAGTTAGTTGTTCAATTTTTTCACAGCATGAACCGTTAAAGCAATTTAGGAGAAAAAACTCATTTTATTTTAGATATCAGAACTGAAGCTAGCAAAATAACTAGTTTCAAGTTACTAATTTATAGAAGTCGAACCAGCTCGACAAACTATCTGCTATAATGCCTATAATCAAACCGTAGAGAACAAGCATCGTGACTTCCTTCCATTTATATGTAATAACATTGTTTAATACGTTGTTTATACAGTCCGGAAGAAAACTTGCGTGTTTTTCCTCACATAATACATTAAATACCGAAGAACAATTTGCTCGGACTAAAATAAGAGTATACTTGGTGACAGCCATATAAATGTTCAATGCACACGTAATGCAATTTGAATTTTTTATCAAAATCTTTATTACACGCACGTTGAGAAAACAAGATATCTTAAATCGTGTGTAAAACAAAATGGAAGCTAAAGTTTTATCAAAATTAGAACAACTGGCAATGATTTTCAATATTTCCCTTTAAAAGATAAACAAAATCAAATATGTAATAACAAGTTATTTCATATACAAAAACAGATAGACAATGCACCGATGCATTCAAGGGTTTAAGGAAAGACAAAAAAAATTTAGTCCGTATTTTTGATAGTTGTAGCATGACTGGCTTCTCACGGGGAGGGAGGGGGGGGGGGGCTCGGTTCGGATCCCGTTCAACGCCATGAAATACCTTCGGGTCTAGGCAGTATATGAGCAAGTTAAATCTGTAGGCGGAAAGTCCAATGAGGTCAAAGACTGTGGGAGCAGATACGAAGATTTCTAGTTATTTACGTTTACTTCGGAGGGAAGCGGTAAGGGTCTAACGGATCATACATATTATAGATTTAGATGCTCATCAAGCGTATTCTGGATGCATGGACATACAGGCTAAGGGCCTTGTCGTGACCTTGTGGTTAAGTAGCTTGTTTTATCGTTTTCATGGAGACATAAACTACTCTTTCCTTTCTTACATACATCTCATTTATTCATATATATTTACAGCAACTATGATACAACATTTCCTCAAACAGCCCAATCATCACTAGAAAACCAGGGAGAGAGAGAGTCATAACTCAGTTCATTCTAAAGTCCAGCATAGAGATAGGAAGCCCGTCCCATCGTTCTCTCTAACATCAGTTCATAGTATCACCTCTTTCAGAAAGTTCCAGATCATTCTAGAGGATTGGGCCTCAGCATGGGAAACAAGCCTGCGGTTTCTTGTCAGCTAGTGTGTCGGCACATCTGGTATCCCTGCGATGGCTGTAATTACTATAATTGAACACTCCGCGAACGATTTGTTAACGACCCCGTCAATCTTACTTAAAATGGTCACATATGGAGAGGCTTTTTCCACTTAAAATTCAGTTCAGCCTCACTGCGTGTGCGGGCTCCTCACAAGCCTGTTAAGAGTGAATCCGAAGGGTTAAATTGCATTACTCCGTTGGCTCCAAGATTGCTGACATGACCCTTGATTGGTTTGACACATCACGTGGTCAATGATTTGAGCTCTCTGATTGGTTGAAATTTTTAACGTTGGCGTTACGTAACGCTCCGGATTCTGTGTGAACACCTGAAAAATAGTTCTTTTGGTTTGTTGGCATACTACACATTAATACAATTTTGCGCTATAATCTACATAGTTTTAAAGGTTGGTGAGTAGAGTTCACAATTGAAAGATTCACTCAGAGACCTGTTGGTCAGTTTTCTCTGGATTTGCATAATTAACCGGTTCAGTCACCTAGAGACCGTAAACGATTACATAAATAAAGTACAAAACAAACTAGATATTTATTTTGGTTTTGTCACCTTTTAAAAAAAAATTCCCCCGCTAATACTTCGGGAAGTCAAACGACAAGTGAAAATTCGAAAGAAGATAAATATATGATATATACAAAGGATGTAAAAAGGCTTCGAAAAACATGTCGTAAATGGATACACAAAACCTGTATTTACTTCAGTACTTTCACTGCTTTCAATCTTGATTGAAAATAAGTGAAACGGGACTGCCAAACCGTTTCAGAAACGGTCCATGCGATCGAAATGCCCGTCATTAGGAGCGGCACGCAACCGTGACAATCGGGCACTTTCCTAAGTATAGCACATGGAAAAACATTTTTCTGGTCAACCACTCACTCACATTTTTCACGGGATTAAAGGCTGCGTGAAGGTGTATCCACATTGTCCAATGATACGGAATGGAAAAAGCTATAAAAAATTCAAGAGAGAAAATTTTATGGGAGTGTATCAATGCTTTCGCTTCCTTCTTCTGCAGTTATTACCTTGAAACTGACAAAGCTTGGTATCCAACCGACTTAAATCAATTTTCGTCTGCGATTAACAACATACGAATAAAAGAATAAATGTAAAGGAAGACTCCAAAATTTACAATCTAGGGATTCATTTAGGAAACTGAAACAATCGAACACGCAAAATTAATTTTCTAAAATTTTGCACAATTATTATAATTATGACTGATTTATTAAAATTATGTTTTTAATATTCCATGATTTTTTTTTAATATAAATTATAATTTTTTAAAAAAGTCTTTTCTTCCAATATTTTTTCCAGTCTCAGTCAAAATTAATCTAAAAGTCATTTTCTCCTAATAACAGAAACGTGATTTTAGAGATCGTTATTTAGCAGTTCTTGATCTTTGTAGCATACAATCTACGGATCCTAAATCTATTTTTATAAGTATGGAAGGTACACGCTTCAGTACTCACTTAAGATTACTCTTAAACACAACAAGTTTGCTAGTATCTATATGACTATTCCTATTTTACACAGTAGACCTTGTATAATCCGCCATTGTAAACAGAATACAGGTAAACTACAACATCCAAGTATTCAGTTGTGAGTTTGCTATCCATAAATTGTTCAATACCTATTAGTTTGAAGCCTACTGGAAAGTTGTCAAAGTTTAAAAATCACAGTACTCCATGTAAATCTGCGTTTTATAAACAATTTTACAAGTTTATAAAATGCTACCTAAATACTATGCATGCATTCAATAATATACTGCAGTTACACGGTATTGTGTTCCCCTTTCAATAAATATGTAATAACTTAACGCCATTAGCAGCTGCAATTTGATTTTTATAATATATATAAATAGCTTTTTCTCACTTTTTCTTGAATTAAGGGGGCACACCACCTTTAAAACTTCAAAAAATCGATTTTTGATTTTTGTTATATTCTGATTTTTGGGACATTTCCGAACAATATGCAAAAAAACGCATAAAAAATTTCGCATTATTTCTCGAGTTATGAGAGTTTATGTAAAGCTCACTCTGTTGCCATGGCCATGTATATTCCAACTTTAACTTCAGTTTTCTCAAATATGTAAATTTTTGGATTACGCGCACTGTTACTCCCAAACTGTATGCGCTATACACACAAAATTTTCATCAGATTTGTATTTTAAGCTTCTTTACATACTAAAACAAAAAAAAATATAAATAAATTTGTAAAAAAAAAATTTACACTTGAAAATGTTTTTAAAAAATTGCTAAATTTTAATTTTTTTAAATTTTATGTAAATTTTTCAATTTTAACTATATTTTTTGTATATCTTTTGGTTTTACATTAAACTTGAGTATAGTATTAATTTAATTTGACTAAAAAATAGTTTCTGTATGCATATTTCTTAATTTTATGATGCGCGAAACATCCAATGATTTTTTCCCTTTCCAGTAATGTGTACATTTAAAAATAAAATCTAAAAATTATTTATGTATTTACAAGTTCTATTTTTGTATAAAATATAACTGAAGAATTGTAATTTTGATATAAAACAAAAAAATTATATATATATTAATATTATTGGAGTTTCAGTAGCTCGAATTTGATCATGTTTGCGGTCATTTCAGTGTAGTCAAAGGTAGTGTGCCACCCTTAAACACAGGAAATAGAACTAAGACTTACGGTTTGATAGTCAAGAGATATTCGCGGTTTTCTTTTCAATAGCAGGAATCCCACATCCTTAAATCCAAATGAGTTTGAAAAGTCGAATGGATAAGAAGTGGTTCACAACCCTCAGACACATTATAGCGGGAATTGCTCCATCTCCCCCGCACACGTTGGCGAAGAGGTTTACACTCCTGTTCGTCAACCATTACCCCTGACAATTCTACTAACTTCTTTATAGGGTTGTTATAATGTGCACTGCACAGTTAAAATTTAATAAACAAATGTTTGTAAACTTGTTTAATAAAATTAAAATCAAATATTGTACAAGATTCTTTATATTGTTTCCCGTGCCAATCATACTTTACCCGTGATCGTAGAAACACTACGGCAACTTTGCTTTAAAGAATTTTAATTCAGTGCTTGACTGCAGTGCTTGAAAATCCACGTACATTAATCCTTAACTTCACAAAGGCTTACCGAGATTCAACAAATATCAACTGGGTCTTCTTAGAAACAATACTATGGAACATCCACTTAACAAAATCCTCTATTAATCAAATGCTTTACCTCGGTGATCCTGCTCGCAAAAATCTAAAAATAGAATTCTATTAAAAACGTAAAATAATTGGGTGTTTTTTCTGCCCCCGCATTTTCACTGCTATGCATGTAAAGCATCTCGCATGCCTGCAGAGTATAGCTTCTGTACAGAACAAACTCAGGAATCGAAGGGAGAAAAATACCAAAATTGGTACTTTGGAGTGAAATCTCACTACAACAGTATGAATATTGTACTTATTTTTTGTACAACACTATGAATATTGTACATTATTTTATAACAAGACTTGGCGAATCAGAAATAATTTTATTCAGAGAACATAGAAATGTAGAGGCTAGGTCAAAGTTTTTCAGTTTTATATTATTTTAGGAATGATACTAAGTGGGTTAATTGTTAAAAAAAATCTTAATTAGAGGCGGTTTCTCTTTGTTCAGAACCTTTTAGATGCTGTATTACGGACCCGTTAATCTGAAGAAAATTTTTCATGAAATAAATTTAAAAAAATTGACAACATTGGAGCAGAATAAATTTACAGACTTTTCGAATAATGGCTGCATAAGAATTTTAAGAAGAGAATTTATCTTACATTTGTTACCAATGAGAAATTTATTCGAAATTACAAGGTTACAATTATCGAATTCCTTTACTATCTTTTCATAAATCTTTATTTATTAACATACCCTGTAAACTTTGCTATTGGAAAAAAAAATCACCGATCCCCGCCAGCGTATATAGTGAGAATCGACATCTAAAATACTGAATCTGCAATTGTCTATTCCTAAAAGAAGGCGGTTTTACGGGTATTTTAAAAATGACTGTTTTATACACATATACTGTTTATTTAAATAACATGGTTATTTAAATTCCATATTGTTTATTTAAATAACAGACTATAATATTGTCAAATTACTATATTAAAATTGCCAATAAATGCGTTTCCTAAGTAACAAACAAACAAACAAAAATATGACGCAATAATAGTAAAAATCTGGTATTTAATACAGCAGCTCATTAATTACTGACTAAAAATACACTGATGCGGCGAAGTATTCCTTTCATGGATTAGGTCCTTCAGCTAGTGATGTTTCGAAATCAATGCTTAAGCTAATTTCTAAGCACCCAGGATTCTCCAAATCGAGTCTCATCTGTTCTATTTACTGTTTCTCTTCTTTACAAACAATTCCTTTTCAGAATATTCAGAAACTATTTTTTTCACGACTATGCGCGCAGTTTAAACTAAGTCAAGAGTAATAACACAGAACTCTTAACTAAAAGAGTCTAGAGAACTTGAGAAAAAAAAATTATTTCTAGTCTCTTGAAGTTTAAATTTTCTGAAGTTTATTTAAACTACCACCACATTATTAATTTTAAAAACTGCTGTCCCAACTGCTCCACCCCCCCACTAAAACACGCAGTTTGTATTCACAAGGAGAGTGCTCGCTCTTCAACGCGGCAGAAAATGTTAACACTCGTGTTATTTTTTGCTCTCCCGCAATCTCTTTTCCCCGTCGTTATTTAAATCTAGAAATTCGCAAACGCTGCCAATACTTCAATGCAAATTAATGCCGCGGAATAGCAAATTAAGAGAGTTTAACGGGGTCGTTTTATGCAGAAAATATTCTGCGTGTTCGGCATATTTAAGCGAACGAAAGAGAGAATCTGACACGGCGACACATTTTAGCGATCGAACACTCCATCGAATCGCAAATGAACTCGGGGAGGGGGGGGGGGGGATATTTTCCTGTTTTAACACAGTTTGTCGTTGGAAATTGTTCGAAACAATCACTTACAAGGGAATACTTAATTAGACATTTACTGCAAATGCCGGTTTTAAGCCCTGGCTAAAATAATAGTCTGTACCTGAAATTCCAGTCGTGTAACCTATCAGAAAGCGTAAAAAGGATTCGTGACAAGTAATCTAATTCGAAACGGCAAACCCTGTTTTTTTTTTAGCTGTTTTCCTGCATGACTTGTGACGCTGAATGAAAATACCAGAACGTCAAACTATGACATTTGCATTTGACGAATAATTTACGAGAGCAATGGGCTTGTGAAAAATAAAAAGAACTCAAAATCCTTCAGTTTTATATCGGTATCATAAAAACCCAAATGTAACCGAGAAGAATGAAAACAGATTTTTAGATTTTTAGGATAACACCATTTAAAATCTCATAAATATATAAATTTTAGATTAATTAACACAAAGAGGGTTTTGTCCTGACATGTTTCTAATAACAAAAAACTCAAAACAAATTATAATGTTTAATCTTAAACTACACTAAAAAGGGGAGAAATTATTGAGTAAATGTATGAAAGATATTTTCCTCCCCGCCCGCCGCAATTATCTTGCGTGTGTGTGCAGATAAAAATGGGGGTGAGAGGGTAGGGATGCGATGTCGATATTTTCAAAACATCGATGTTTTGATAAAAACATCGATGTTCTAAACATCGATTTATTGAAGTCGATTTTTTTAAACATCGATGTTTTGTGCTCGATGTTTTACGTTGTCTTGATGCTTTTTCTATGAAAAAGTACCATAATTAAAAAAAAAAAAAAATCACATAGCATAATTTTCACATTTAGTAAATGTAAATCTGAAGTCTGAAAAGGACGAATGCAAAAGGGGGGACGATCCCCTAGCAACGAGACAAATGGCAATTAACAACCAATGAACCAATCAGAGCGCTTGGAATGTTCTCGACACTCCAAAGCCTTCCATGGGGTTTTATTTTATAAATAGTATAAACAAGAGCGGCCATTTAAGTTTTTGTTTTGTTCTGGTTTTATATAAGTTAATATTAAGATGCCTACCCAAAGTACCGTTACTAAACCAGTTTTAAAGAATGGATGTTCAAAAACATCGATGTTTTGTTGTCGATGTCGCATCCCTATGAGAAAGGGGACGATTTAGAGCAGGTGTCGGCAACGTGGTGCCCGCGAAACAATTTTAAAGTGCCCGCCGTTCAACTATCTAAATTTTAGATATTTGAACAACAAACGCTCGCAGTTGTGATGAATAATTTTAGTAAAAACAATTAAAAATCGTAAAACCGTAAAAACCAAAAACTGAACAACCTGCTCTCTCGACAGAGTCGTTCTCTCCTCGCTGTGAGTCAACTTGTTTTTCCTGCTCTGAAATTGAACTCTCTTTGCGCGTCGACATATGCTTGGGATTCTTTGTTTTCCAATAAGAAATACTTAAAATCAAAGTTCCTATGAAGTCTCACACTTCTTTGGACAAATGCCTGAGAACTGGGAATTCCACTTATGTGCCACATTACAACGAGTTGGCTGCAGATTTGTAATATCAAATATCGCATTAATTATCCATTTAAAGATTGTTTTGTTTAAATTAAAATATGAATTTATGTATTAAAAATTTATATCGCATTAATATTTTCATGCTTATATATTAAACCCCTGCCCCTCCTCCTCCGCTTCCTCTACCGGTGTCCTCCGAGCTCTCGCATTTCTGAAATATGCCCTCCAAGTAAAAAAGGTTGCCGACCCCTGATTTAGAGGAATGTGCATTCAAGAAGTACTTAGGGTTTCTTAATGTACTATCCACATAATCGCTTTGAAAGCAAATAATTATATTAGCCCTCACGGTATCACCTGGGGTAACCGAATGCGGTTAATTCAAACATTCTTTCGGGTAGCTCCTAGCATTCAGCGGCCGGCCACAACATAGACGTATGTCTACGGCTGTAGCAGGGAGCATTTTGTAAACTCTTTCGAATTTCAGTTCAACAAAGCAGTTTCTCTCGGACGAATCGAAATTTTGCAACGTTCAATACTTAATAACAAAGTATGCGGTCATTCAGTGAGCGGCTTCGATAAATTTTTCCATAAGCGCCGGCAGCGATTCAATTTTGAGATTTTTAGAGTTAAATATTTGTACATGCAATCTTCTAGCCACCGCAATCAAGGATTGCAAGCAAGGATTTCAAACCTCGATTCGCTTAAAAGACATCACTATTTAACGCACATAACTCTTTGCATTCACATGGGGGCGGGTAGAATTTTTGTCTTTTATACACGCGTATTTCTACGCTGCCTAAACTTTGCAGCGATATATATAGTTTGTAAATAAAGGCTCTAGACCAGGTGTTAACAACCCGTAGAAGTCTGAGGACCACTAAGCCAGAGATTGAAGCATGTGCGGACCCCCCCCCCCCACACACACCAACTTGGGGGGGGGGCCTTCTGGGGGGTAGGGGTTTATAGAATATCCCTCAGGCAAAAGGGATGCAGGAATAACCAACTCACTTTTTGTTTCAACCTTGTTTTCATTCTTTAGAATTAGCCTAAATCTCAGCCTGAAATTGAAACACATTGATTTATGGGTGATTAAGTAAAACAGTTTTTTGAACACATTATTTATTATTGCTATTGTACAGTGTGCAGTACGACTTAACTACTAATTCCTTTAATTTTAATACATAAAAATTACTTTTTTTACAATACTTATAGTATATAGGCATTAGCCAACTACATAATAATATAAAAGTCTCAATTACAAATTTATGTTAAAATAAACAATTTGGCAACTTTTTTATATGTGGTGCCGGACCACTCCCGAAGCTCTCGCGGGTCACCGGTTGGGAACCACTGCTCTAGATGAGCTCTTTGCATGAAGATGCACGATACAAAATGCCTCGATGGATTTGTCATTTGCAGTTAAAAATTTACAGATGTAACGGAAGGTAGGTAAGATATTGCCACCAAAGGACTAGTTTTAAGGCCCGTTCACACTGCATCCGGGCGTTGCGTTGCGTCACGACGTTGGCTCCGAGATTGTTGACATGACCTGTGATTGGTTTGACATAGCATGTGGCCGATAAATTGTTGACGCTACAAAATGCTCCCGATTCAGTGTGAACAGGCCGTCCATGCACCAAAGAAGAGTGATTCTATCCCGCAGCAATACAAACGAGGACACTTCTTTGCCCGTCAGGAATTACGGCTGTCAGAGAATCGAGGTTTTTTCTACGATGGTATACTGAGAATCTGTAAAAGATTCTACTATCCACTTCCAAACGGGCCAAAGGATTGCATGGTGTATTTGTTTAAAAACTCACATACCAGACAACAGAGAAGGAATAGATATAAATAACATATTTCGAAAAACGCGGCGAGTAAATGCGTTCTCCTGTTTGCTAAGTAAGACAGCGCAAAATTTGCGCAGTTGCTTAGCTCAGGGTTTAGACGTATATGAAAAGAAACTTAACCGAAAGGTCAGATGACATAAACCTATGCCAAAGGCGTAATGGAAAGAAATCTAAATCCTTGACATATCTAACACTTGAGGTGGTCGGCGCGAACATTACAGAATTCCTTCAACTGGGAAAAATTAAAAAAAGAAACTGCGGAACTCAAAATATGAAATCTTGGCGAGGCTATTAAATCTTTTATTTCATGGGTTGAGAAAAGCTGTCAAACCTTACATTTCATATTTTATATATTTTATATTGCGCAAAATAAATAAATATATATATATATATATGTGTGTGTGTGTGTGTGTGTGTCTACGTACATTATCACGTGTACGTATACATTAATATAACGCAAGCTTCACTGGTAATTATATTCCCAAGTTTACTGTACGAAAAGTTAAGCGTTTAGAAAATATCCCATTCTGTGAAAAGCTCCAACACGAAGTCTGAAAACAATGGTATCTGTGCCGAATTTATTTATGAAATTCAATATGAATGTCAGAAAAACGATCAAAAGTGAATAAAATATTAAAAGTTCCAAGGGAAGAAAAATTGTTTCATTCCAGTCATTCTTAATATTTTATCGTCGCATGAAGCACAAAACAAATCACACTATTTTACCGTTCATAGAGATACTGAGCAATAAACCAGCAGAAATAACAACTCACCTATAAAGAAAAAAAGAAAGAATATTACAATTATAACAGACATTATTACAATTACTATATATAACAGAAATATAAAGTAATAAAAGAACAGACTCCACAGGGAAAATATTTTGGTTGCATGACTTTAAAAAATGGCGTAAGTACACATAGGATTCAAAATATTTTCTCGGGGTTTAAATATTTAATTACTTTCTTACTCAAACAACATTTCTGCTAATACTGAAACACACATACGCATTTAAAAATCTAGTATTATGCATATACCTATGATACATGATGAAAGAAATGATAAATTCCTATATCGCAAACGTAACATAAAATTTCATTTTAGGTGAAAACGCAATAATTACACTGGCACGATAAATAAAGGAATATTGAAAAAAAATAACCATCCTCAAATCTTTCAGTAAAAAAAGGAAGAAAAAAGCCAAGTACAATTTCAGCTTTTTTCTTCGGCAAAATTTTTTCAAAAGAGGCGAGGTTTTTTTAAAAAAAATTTTTCTCTATCAAAGATTTGAAGGTGTTTAAACTTTAATGCTTCGCCGTACTGTTTACCTACCATCAACAGATAAAAGAATTAATACAGGATACAGTTAATTGCTTCGGAGAGAAAACGGTGAAAATAAAACCGCATTTCTCTTTGAAAATTTACATCTAACAGTGTCATTAAAAAAACTCACTTTACTCGATGGGGGGAAAAAAAGAAAGAAAACAATCTCTAATACGGCCTTAAAAATAGGACAATAGTAAAACATAAACAGCCTTAAAACGTTTTGACGATTAATTCGCCTTTAACCCCCCAGCGATGGGCGATTTTTATATTTTTCCGTACGAAATCGCAGGCGAAATTTTCATCTATAGTATAGGTTAATCGTAAGGAGACATTTTAAGCAGCAATAAAAATTTAATTATACTAATAGTAATGAAATCAAGCTGCCATGCCACAGGTCAAGGGTTCGACACTGCGACTGGGCAAGGTCGACTCAACCTTTCATCCCTTGAGCGGGTCGAAAAAATGAGAACTAAGCATGCTTGGGAACTAAACTCTTGGGGGTCCCGCGTCAGGTTGACCACCTGACTGAGGCATATGCTGTATGGCACCCCAAGCCCACGGTCAAGAAAGCGGAGATGGGCACCGCCGGCCTTGGTCCACAGCGGACAGTTGCGCCATGAGTTTAGTTTTTTTAATAGTAATCAAAACATGTGGAGAAAAAGGAAATATTCTCAATTTCTAAATTTACAAGTTGTGGTAAACACGAATTTCGGATTAACATTTTCGCGAATCATTTCATAGACGCAATATTACTTCAAGGCCTGTTATGTTCACACTGCAACCAGATTCGCTGCGTTGCGTTTCATTACTACGTTGGCTCCAAGATTGTTGACATCACCTGTGATTGGTTTGACGTATCACATTGTGAATGAATTTAGCTCCGTGAGTGGTTAAAATTTTTAACGCTGGCGCTGCGAATTCAGTGTGAAGAGGCCGTCAGAATGATACATATTTTTCAGAAACAATATCTCCTAGAAATAGCATCCCCTATATTCATGCACAAGCGGCCTTGTGGTACAGCGCGCTGGTTTTCGGTGCTGAGGGTGCTCGGATCGAATCCTGGCGAAGCGCCACTAAAATGCCTCCGTTTGTGTCGTCCCTTCAATTGGGCAATGTTGGTCCGCCTATATGGCGCCCCAGGGCCGCCCAGAGACTTTACGGGGTCTGGGGCAAACTTCTGTTGGGGGCCCCAAGAAATCTGATTAATCGAATAAATTTTTGTTTTATTTGGGGGGGGGGCCTTTTTTTCAGGAGATTATTTTGAATTTTGAAGTACGGTACAAGTTTCAGAATTTTTTTTCGGAGGAAATCTAATAAATTTTTAAAAAATTTTTTGGGGCCCCTCCGGCAGTTGGGGGCCTGGGGCAAAGTGCCCCAGTTGCCCCCCCCCCCTCCTCTGGGCGGCCCTGTGGCGCCCCCATAATAAAGTGGTCAACAAAACTGCGGTGAATTATAGGCGAATGTCTTCGCGACAAGTGCCTCCGCATTAAAAAAAAAAAAAAAAAATTTAAATTCATGCACAAAAATTCAATAGGACGTGATAATAACGAGTCCTGACAACATTAGCTGGAAAAATAGAACGAGATTTTGACGTCGCCCTCCGCTGGAGATGCAAAAGAACATAATTTTCTAGCATGACATGAATGTTGAGGGAAGGGGGGGGGGGAAAGCATGAGAAATGCATATTGCGTTTATTTGAGGTCACCCAACGCAGAAAATTTTAAAAATTAAAACAGGGTAAGGTAGTCTCTGCAATATATTTTCAGACCTTCAAATCTTAAATTCAAGTTTAATACAGATATAGTTGTTCAGAGCGTTTTCTGGAAGTTTACATGAAGAGAGACTATTGATGATACGCATCACTAAATTTTGCAAATCGTGGCATGTAGCATATATAGTCAAGACTGATACATTCTTTTGTGCAGGATTTGAAAACGTCAAATATTCCGTTATGAGTTTAAAAGCACTAGCTGAATACTCTCACGAATCAAAATTCACAGAAGAATGTGAGTTTTCAACATCGCAGTGTCGTTTTAAAAACGACATTTCTTCGCTCTTAAAACTCAAGTACGTGAATAAATTACATTTTGATGACAGCGTATCTTTTGCAAATGTATAATGATTTGCTGACAGCCGATAATTTTAAAACTACGTCCATGATTTTGAAAAGCGTTATTCTTTTCTATACATATGTGAGATGAGGTGGAGGGAGGATTCAATTTTTAAAGCATTATTATGGCGTCTTGCTATTTCTGATGCATTAACAACAATATTCGCGAGAAAAGAGGGACTCGCAAAACACCCAACTACAGAAGAAACAAGGGAGAAAATGAGGGGCAAACGTGGTTAGGTTTAATGACATGAGACGAATCTTGTTGAAATTACATACTTCCCACGCAACTGTCTTACACATACTCACGTATATTTGAAACTTTTTCATATTTTGATTCCCACACTCTGTGGCAACTAAAATGAAAGCAATACAATGAAACACCATGATATACTTGGATGTTAAAACGTTGATGAATTCTGTTATGAAATAACTACATTTGTGGTGATATCATTCGGAATTAGGTTTTTTATATATATATATATATATATATATATATATATATATATATATATATATATATATATATACAGTTGGTTCTCTGTTTAACGACGCTCTACTTAACGACGATCTCTATTTAAAGACGATATTTCCCGGTCCCGGTCCCTCCGACGTAAAAAAATTCTATTTTAAGACGATTTTGTTTCTATTTAACGACGATTTTTTCTTACACTATAAACTTTTTCTTCAACATTTTATCTACTGGAGGGTTACTTTCTGTGGGGGAGTTTGGTTTCAAAAACAGACCCGGAATTTCCTTTATGTTTGTTGCAATCATAGACTTGTTGCAGTGGAAAAAAACCGGGGGAGGGGGGCGATTACTGTTTCTCGGAAGATCGAACATTCTTCCCTGGTGGATCGAATTTCTTAGTGCGGGTGTGGAATCACTCTATTGTACCTACCATGTTGTCATGTGATTTACGAACTGTCCAAAAGCACCCCTCTCTCACTCCTCCTGGGAAGCACGTGTTCATGTTTAGAGAATTCATGGTTGGGTGTAGGACCTCATTCCAGTACGAATATGAGGTGAGCAGAGCAAAATGGCATCAAAGCGAAAGCATCTTACGCTACACGAAAAAGGGAAAATAATTGAAAACTGGGAAGAAAGTGTTGGAATAACAAAAGTAATACTCGCAAGACAATTTCAGCTACCCGAGTCTACTCTCAAAGGCATTTTAGCAAGCAAAGAGAAAATTCTTGAAGCAGCACAAAAATTTGGTTTGAGATCCAAATCCAAACGGCAGAAAATTCAATGTGGCCGATCAGAAGAGTTTGAGAAGGCAGTCCTGCAATGGTTTCATCAAGCAAGAGCATCTAACATTCCAATTTCCTGAGTGATATTTAAAGAAAATGCTATTATTCTGGCAGAAAAGTTTAGAATGCTAAATTTTCAGGCTTCGGCTGGTTGGCTAACAAAGTTCAAAGAAAGATACGGGCTTGTATTTAAAAGCATATCTGGCGAAAGTGGCTCCGTAGATGGAAAAATAGTGGATGAATGGAAAATAGTGCTGAAGGGGAAATTAGATGGATATGATGAGAAGAACATATTCAATGCAGATGAGACTGGCCTATTCTACAATATGGTGCCTAATAAAACCATAACGTATATGGGCGAAAAGTGTTTTGATCGAAAACACAGTAAGGAACGATTGACTGTTTTACTGTGCACTAATCCGGATGGATCTGAGAAATTTCCACCACTAGTTATAGGCAAATCAAAGCAACCAAGGTGTTTTAAGAATATCACCAGGAAACCTTGTGACTACCGCAATAATAATAAAGCGTGGATGACATCCCAAATTTTTATTGACTGGATTAGAAAATTTGATGCAAAAATGCATCGAGAAAAGTAAAAAGTTTTACTTTTAATCGACCGATGCACGGCATATACTCCAAATATCCCTGGACTTACAAATTTGACTATCCATTTCTTACCAGCTAATTGCACTAGCAAGTTGTAGCCATTAGACCTGGGTATCATTCGCAGTGTGAAAGCATACTACAGAAAGTCTTTAATTAGGAAATTAATAAACAATTCGTCTGACAGTATAAAAATTAGAAAATTTACAATCTTGGAAGCAATGCACATGATAACATCAGCATGGAAAGAAGTTTCTTCATCCACAATAAAAAACTGCTTGCGCGTTGCTGGAATTCACAAATAACTTGTAGTGGAACTGCAAAGTACGGATGTAGAAATCAACGAAGATGACATTACCCCTGAAGAATGGAGAAGTCTTGTTGAAGATGAGGATGTTTCAATTCAAGATTTCTACAATTGTGAAAAATATGTTTTAACAACAGATTTCAGAAATGTAGAACAAATTTATTAAGATATTGTAAACGAAAACACAGTGTCAGACGAAGAAGGTGAAGTTGAAGACACGGAAAACGAGACACTGCCACCGTCTTACACAGATGCAATTTCTGCTCTAGATGTTCTCCGACGCTATATTACATCGAAAATGGAAGGTGACTCATTTAACATTTTAGAAAATCTGATAAAGAGAATAACGAAAACAAGGCGAATGAAGCAATCAACACTTTTTGAATTTTTTAAAACGTAATTTATTGTATTGTTTGTACTCTTTTTTTTTTCAATGTAATTTAAAATAACTTTTTGTGAATAAAATAATGATGATAATAAAAATAACATTTTTAAACACGCCAATATATTAAGAAATATATTGACAGTCCTAAACCTGTAAAGTGTGAAGGGAAATGTTATTTTCTCACAAATTCTGTTTAAGGACGATCTCTACTTAAGGACGATTTTTCACGGTCCCTTGAAAGTCGTTAAACAGAGAATCAACTGTATATATATATATATATATATATATATATATATATATATATATATATATATATATATATATATATATATATATATATATATATATATATATATATATATATATGTGTGTGTGTGTGTGTGTGATAATATTATTAATAACCTTTAATCGCCCTTTCTGAACTTTCTTTCTCCTCTGGTAACCTTTCAGACTCCTTAGCGAGATGCTGCGCCTTTCCATACTAACTTTCTCCGCCAATTCTGGCAAACTCTCTTTGACCTAATTCTATTTTCGCGCATGACATGGCATTAACATTGGCGTTAACATCGGCTTTATGGAATCTTTTGTTTGTGTGTGTGTGTGTGTGTGCACGAGTGCGTGCGTGCGTTCATCTGTCTGTCTCCATAAACAGATGGAAAGATTACGTCGGCCTGTATTGTGGGGTGTTGTAGTCGGGATTGAGCGGTCAGCAATATGTATTAGTTCAATCAAATTGATGAAGAAATAATAAGTTTATTCCCGAACGCGTTATGAACAATACACAGGCAGTTAATTGGTTAGCATATTTATAAGAAATATAAAGCCTGAAAGTTATTTACAAAAGATATTTAAAAAGAATACAGAAGAGAGTGTTCGACGCGTCTTGTTCATCCCATTTCCAAGGCGTTAGGTGACGCGCAATTGGATACTCACAAGAACAATGGAAATTTAATTTCACTTTTATACGTGATCCGTATGGGGTGACCTACTACAGCCCCCCCCCCTCTCTCACTCACTCCACATGCACACACTCACTCACTCACGCACGCTATATGAAAGAAACATCCATTTAATGTGGAGTACTTTTTCTCACATCTACAGTTATACGTAACGTAATATCCATGCTTTCGCAAGAACACTAAAGCCCTGTTCCCTTTGCTTTCGAATTGGATCGTATCGTTAGCGATAAAAAATTTTAACAAATTACAGATCTCAACGCACTTACCATGTGACCCAATCACAGGTCATATCAACTCTCTCGGCGCCCACGAAGGAACGCTCCGGACGCTATATGAACAAGGTCTAATAATTACAAGATTAAAAAGAACTTTTTATAAACCATGTTTTTAAATTTTCTGTTGAATCATATAAACTTGACAATTCTATGTATTAATGAATACTTTAAAAAAAATTTTTGATGAATTATCCCATAAACTTGAAAGAAAATGAAGTTAATTGGAAGTTAACTTGCGTTTAACTTTTCGTTCCCGTCTCGGGCGATAGATGGCTGCACCAGTCTACAAAACTAACTGAATATGGATTAAATTCTGCTTAAAGATGGTTAAAAGTATTAAAATAATGCACTGTCATCGTGTTCTGAGCTATTCTAAAAGTTTCAAATGTCTAGCTATTCGGGAAGTTAGTTAAAAATCGATTGCAAGATTTGTACTGGACAAACACACACAAACAAGAAAGTGAGTTAATAAAAACATGGTAAAAATTAAATCACAGACCCAGAGAGTAAAAATCATGACTTAATCAAAGGAAGGGTCACGAAATGAAGGTGGAGAGGGGAAACAAGCATTTTCCAAACATACTGGACCAAGTTCATCCCTAAAAAGGGCGCATCAGCGGTTAACCAAACTGAGGTGCACAGATCAGGAGAAAAACGTAAGTATTGATCGCAATGCACATTAGAGATATTTATTCTCGAATACATGCAAAGTTACTTGCTCACGTCAAAAAGGTTGTGTTATCCTTAATAAAAGAAAATGAGTGAGCAATTAATTAACTTGTTTTTAAATCATGTGTCACAGCAACGGCTTTTTTAAGCTTAGAAAAAAAAATAGAAATTAACCATCAGTCTTTAAAAGAAAAACCTCAGAATATATGAAAAAATAGGAATTGTGTATTTTAATACTGTGAAAATTCTCTAGCCGTACACCCGAATTCGACGGCAACCTCTCTAAGTGGCCATATTTTTTCCAAGAACTGATTCAAGACTCCATAGTGCCAATGTTATGGTAGAAACCTCTTTTCGACAGACACCCCTTAAAACGGCCACTATTTATTTATTTATTTTTTAAAACCCCGGAACCATTACTGGGCGCCGTAGAGAAGTTTCACTGCATATCAATAAAAAAGTTGAAAAAAACAGCGTCCTTTTAGAGTACGAAAGAGAAATGATGCTGACAAATAAATAAACACTGTAGATTTTTCCTCTTAGTGCAAACGATAGAATTCTTTAAATGTAGTAGACAACATACTGATGCCTTCCGCAAATCGATGAAAAGAACGGTAATAAATAAATATATATATATATATATATATATCTATAGAGAGAGAGAGAGAGCATTATATATATATATATATATATATATATATATATATATATAGATAGATAGATAGATAGATAGATAGATAGATAGATAGATAGATATATAGATAGATAGATAGATAGATATATAGATAGATATATAGATAGATATATAGATAGATATATAGATAGATATATAGATATATATATAGATATATATATATAGATATATAGATATATTATAGATAGATATAGATATATTATAAATATAGATAGATATAGATAAATAGATAGAGATAGAGATAGAGATAGAGATAGAGAGAGAGAGAGAGAGAGAGAGAGAGAGAGAGAGAGAGCAGGCAGGACAAAAAAAATTAAATTGAATGGACAAATTTTAAAACTGAAACAATCGTCAAAGTATTTTCCTGCAAACTGCAATTCTTTTCGTCGAAAATACATATCCCACCCCTCGAAAAAGGGAATGTGGTACGATGTCAGCGTGTCTCAGCTCAGCAAATATGCTAGTCTCAAAATCTCCGCCCTTTCTCTCTCATCTCTCCTCTGTGCACGTGCTACACAAAATTAGTTCCCTAAGCGCTTCGGGTTTTGCAATTTGCATGTACTACTTGCCAAATCAGCGATTTTCTAGATTTTAATAACGGTGGAATGGGCAGATCCGAAGAGGGGAAAAAAAGCAGACACAAATTTTTCTTCAGCTGCCGCATGATAATGCTGATAAATACCGACGGTGAAAAGCAATAAAAATAAAAGCTTCATTTTGCGAAGAAAAATCTGATAAGCGACTTAAGAAGTTTAGGCAGCGGAAAAGATATTAAAAAGTAGCTACTTATTTCCCCAGGTTTTGAGAAAGACGTAATAAAACTTTAATTTAATTTTGAGAAAATAAAATTAATGCTTCACGTTTTATGTTCATATTCAATGCAAAACGTAGATTTTAAGAGTAACTCATTAAATATAAGAACATTACCTCCAACACAAGAAACATGTCCAAAAAAAGATAACGCTAGGGAATTCTTACATCATGAAGAGATTTATAAATAAACGTTTTTACTAAACAAAATTAGAACATGAAAGCATTTATGCTTTAATGGGAATATTAAAACATTTCACTGGATACTACTTATTTTAATTATTTCTGAAACAACTACTGAATTCAATCTTGAAATGTATTTATACGTAAATACCTCCCGGGGTTTCCTTCCGGAATTATAAAAATTACAAACGTTCTTTACAAATGCGGTATGATTTCATATACAACTAGCCGGGCTTCACCCGGCTATGGAATCACAGTTCACTTAAATTAAATTTTTTTTTAACTTTAAATTGCCAAAAAATCCCCAAAAAATCAGTACATCTTCAAATGATCTATTTATGATTAAAAAGTTTGAATAAAGATTATGAAAAATAGAAAAATAATTCAAAATTAGACACACGATGAAACATTTTTTTTTCAGTGATTCATGTTTTAGTGAGAATCACGCTGTGAATGAATCTAAAACATGGCGGTTACGTCTGGTGGAATACGCATTTAGAATTGAAATATCTCTAAAACTATTAAAGTAACAGTATAAGTGTACGCAGAAAAAATTATCCGTTTTTAAAACTCTTTCCAAATATGTAACATTTAAGTACTATCATGAAAAAAAAAAAAATGCATCAATTTCGACATTTTCAAACATGGCCGAATTTCATAACGGATGCCACACCGGAAACGGTCTACTCGGAATTGTTCCCCGACCGACAAAGTTCTTCTTTTATTTATATAGATGTACTAATAATGATTTTACTACCAAGCTTGATGTGTTGTAAAACAGTTAATTTGTAATTAATTCAAACCAATTTTTAGGGCGAATTATCTATTAGAAAACAAAAGCAGAACTGTTGGAAGATTATTAGAAATCAATTTATATTATTAAAAAAAATTTAGAAAAATGAATCTTAGGTCAATGAATTGCGCGCAGATTTTTTTTTAACTACTTGAGATACATATTAAATTATTTGTACGAGAGTGGATCGAAAAAAACAAGGTTACAAGCATCAGCATTTGAAAAGTAATTATTGTGGAGGGGATAATTTTTCTCCAGAGTGTGGACATATGGCACTAGCGGTCTTGCAGCGGTTGTGCGGGTAGGTAGAGTAAGTTCGCAGACGCGACAGAGCGATTGAAATTGCAAGAACTTAAGAAAAGTGGTCTCGCTTGGAAGTGCGAGCCGTGATTCGTTTCTTATGGGCAAAGAAACTCAAGAATTGCTGCAAAAGTTTAAGTGGGAAATCTGGAGCCAACCCCCACATAGCCCAGATTTGGCAGCCAGTGACTACTTCCTCTTTCCGAAATTGAAGGAACATTTATCTGGAATGAGATTCTCTTCAGACAGTGAGTGAAAACAGCTACCGAGAACTGGCTCAATGAGCAGGGACGTCATTTCTACCAAGCCGGGTTAAACAAGTTGGTCCTGCGTTCAGATAAATGCATAAATAGATTTGGTGATTATGCGGAAAAATGATCGGCAAGTATGCAATTTTAATTCCTTTTTCTATTTTCTGTCTATTGTTAATAAATAATTTTTTATTACCCTTGTAACTTTTTTTTTTTTTTTTTTTTGGGGGGGGGGGGGATGATCAACCCTCGTATATATTCTATTTATAGGTTATACTTTAATCTACACCTAAAATAATTACCATATTTCACATAAAAATATTTTTTTTATCAGGCAAATGTAATATAGAAGAAATATCAAAAAAAAATTTTTTTAAATTGCTGTAAAAAAAAATCGTAATATGTACGTACCTAAATTTAGGTAGAAATTGTATAAACGTACTAGATATACATATATACAAAATTTTCGCAATTTGTGACCAGTTTTGAAGAAATAGTGCGCACAGGTTTGAAAATAACAGTTTTTAGAAAAAGCCATTTCAAGTTTAAAGTTCCTATAAATTGCTTTACTATTAGCTTTACACATCTGGCCATAAAATCGGTTCTAATCGTAGTATCGACTTCATTTTTTTTTTTAAGGTAGGATTACGTTCCTCAATAACGGTCCTTCGGAGAGAAAAAAATTGTCCTGCGTCGCGAGTTACAATTTTAGCAGCGCGCCAAACCCAGTAGCAGTAAACAGTTAAACAGAAAAGTACGAACATGCATAAAAAAAAGCATAAAAAAAAAGAGGGGTAAGCAAACGATAAGTAATCCTACGTTGATAACCCGCGGTAGTTTCGTTCGAGGAAACTACCTGAATATATATATATATATATATATATATATAAAAGATCCCTTATACTCCATTCTTCAAAATAAAATCATAATAAAAAAGAGTTTTAAGAAGATCTTCTCCACTTTTAGAAATTTTAACTATTCACGGAGCCCAATTCATTGACCACGTGATACGTCAACCCAATCACAGGTCATGTCAACCATCTCGGAACCAATGTAGTGACGCAACACAGTGGTCTGGATGCAATGTGAAAAGGCTAAGTTTGCAGGGATTTCAAAAAACAATAAATATGAGTGCAATCAAATATCCATTGTATACGTACATTAATTTTAAGACAGTAAAATAATAGTTGATTTTTTTTTATATTCAATTGTTCCCTTTATTTCTTAGAATGTTTCCACGTAAATTTAGCCCAATGACCTTTTTTGAACACACGGGAAATTCTCCCCGTCATTCACATTTTATTCCACCGCTCGAAAATGTCAAAAGAAAATCTATTAGGATTTGTGTCAACTACGCAAACAAACCAGTCAAAAATTCCACCCGTTTATTGCACGCGAGTGTACTAGATGAGTCTTCTAAAAGGCCCTTGATTGGCAATTTGCATGCACTGGTTGCAAAATAAGCTAATTCCTATGGTTCAATGTAGGCGTAAGGAAAGCTTTCAGTTTTTTCCCCTCTAGATAATATGAAACACCAACATTCTAAAAGCAACAAAAACTTCATTTTGGTTAGAAGAGCAAACAGTTTTTGTAAGCGGTCTCATTAAGACTGTTAATAAGGCACACAGAACCGAAATTTATAAAAATTTAATTAAATTTGAGAGAAAACATTAAAATTTGAGTTTTCAAAAAAATCACAAAGATACAGCGGAAAGTTCTTTGTCTGTTTAGAGAATGCACAGACTTTTCTATGAGTTCGCTGATGGAAAAGAGAAAGTCATCAAGTTTAAATCATTTCTTGCTACAGAAGTAGATAGGAAAATATTTAATTTACTCCATTTAATTGCAAGGTTTATATACAGAAAAAAGTATAAAGTAAACAATTCTCAGAACATTGTACAGTCGATTATTCTGGGGCTGTTTATTTGTCCATCACAAAAGAAAGGCTAAAAATAAAATAAAAACTGACTAAGAATATCAACATTAGTTGTTAACAATAAAATGACGATTTTTTTTCCAGAAAAAAAATTAAATATCCATAGAACTTTTATTATTATTTTCATTCAGTCATATTGAAATCATACATAGCCCATTTAAATTCTTTGAATAGTCAATTTTTGACGACATAATGGGCAAATTGTGTATTATCTTTTATTCTTCTTTTCCGTGCTTACTTGTCATTAATAAGCACGAAAAATCATGATGCGAAAACACACTTAACAAATATTGTTTAAAAATTAAATTTGAACAACCAATTTGCTCTGATAAATTCCAATTTTTCATTTTAAAAAAATCAAACACTCTATGAAATGTATTGATCTGGTGTCCAATTTAAACAATTCATAAAAATAACCAAACAAAATCTTTGCGTTAGTTATTTCGTGCAACATTTCAAAGCAATCGGTCATATAGATCCAAAACAAGAGACTAAAATAAAAGAAATCAACAAACGTTTTCCTAAATAAATATTATAAATTGAAAAGTAAGAGAGTCTTACATGTTCAGATGTTTTTTACCATAGAAAAAAATCGGGTAAGAAAGAGCGATATACTGTTAAGAATAATAGATGAAGTACCCCCAAAGTAAGCAGAGCAGCAAAAAAACACAGAGGCCACGAATCAAAAAAGTAATTAACAGGCGACTGAGTTGACATGTTGGAACTCGGCCATCTCGGCTTTTCACACTGAGGTTTGTCTAATTCCGGAACCAATAACGACACCCGACTGCAATTTCTGTGCAGAAACGGATCGGTTATAAAAAGTGAATTCCATGCCAATATGCGTACTTCGTGTTGCAAAACAGACTGACTGTCTAGCTCGATTCTTTCAAACTGCCTTGCTTCCTGCCAGCTCTCGACTTGCATCAATAGTAAAGTAACCTACCTGAGTTGCCCAGCAATTGCTTCAAGAATGAACAAGCACAAGGAAATTCCCGAATTTACCATACGCATGAAAAAAAATAAGATTTTTAAAATAAAATAAAAGCATGAAGCGAAGTGACACGCTATGACGCGAATAGGACCTATTTTTTCCTCTTTTTATTAACTTTATTACCATGTTTTTATTAACTTGCTTTCTTGTTTGTGTGTGTGTTCGTCCAATACAAATCTTGCAATCGATCTTTATCTAACTTTCCGACTAGCTAGACATTTGAAACTTTTAGAATAGCTCAGAACACGATCACAATGCCTTTTTTTAATACTGTTAGCTATCTTTAAGCAGATTTTTACCATGTTTTTAATATTTTGTGTTAATTTTGTCTTGTAGACTGGTGCAGCCATCTGTCGGCTGGGACGGGACGGGAACGAAAAGTTAAACGCAAGTTAACTTCCAATTCACTTCATTTTCTTTCAAGTTAATGGGATAATTCACCAAAAAAATTTTAAAAAAGTATTTATTAATACATAAAATTGTCAAGTTTATATGATTCAACAGAAAATTTAAAAACATGGTATATAAAAAGTTATTTTTATCTTGTAATTATTCCTATTAAGTTATACACTGACTTAGGTGGGATTTCAATTCTTTACGCTAATATCTAAGAAAAATTCGCGCGGCGGAAATGTAATTTCAACAGTTACTCACTCTTTATACAAAGAAACATTTCTTCCTAAGTTTTAAAAAAAACCTACTTACTCATTAGCAAAGGTATCCAGTACACCAGATAATCGGAAAATGATTCGGTCTTTTGAGTTAAAACACGGATAACAAATGGAAAGCACAGGTAAAAAAAATATGGTTAACAACAATAAAGGGGGGAAATGCGGAAATCGAAATAAACGAAGGAAAAACATAACGGAAGCATGCTTAGATAACTTTTTTCGAGAGAAAGAGTTACTATCTTATTTCCGTAAGTACAGTTTCAAACCACACGGATGAATTTGAACCTGATGTAGCAATGAGGAGTTTCACCAACTTGCAGCCAACCTTCTCCACCACTGGAAGGCATATTTTGATATGTTAAAATACAGTTTCTGCACGCATGAAAGCCATAAAATTTACTCAGTAAACACCGCGCTGTCGTATAGGCCGGAATCGACAAAAGAAAAATTTTAAATTCATAATCTGCAACTTATTAACAAGAATATTACGATAAAACATATGCATGCGTCCACCTTTTCTTTTCTTCAGATTTTTCTTTTAATCCTTAAAAAAAGGGGGGTGAACAGGTTTGTCAATATCCCCTGCAGATCTTAAACTCCTGAATTTCAGTAACTTTACTCCAGAAGCAGCCCAAGCGAGGCTGGCACCTCAGTACTAAACGTAAAAGGTATTATATATATATATATATATATATATATATATATATATATATATATATATATATATATATATATATATATATATATATATATAAAGTGGTCCAAGAAATTAGCTCATTGGACTCGAAATGAAAGGGTTCCTTAAGACCAATAACTTTATGAAGTCAGAGTGATCCCCTATCAAAGTGTTATTATATATATATATATATTTATTTATTTATTTTTTTTTTAAAAAGTCAGACCACAATTAACGTGTAATTAGCGCTAATTTTGCAACTTACTTTTTTTTTAATCTAACGCGGCAGGCACTTGTCTCAATATTCGCCTATTGCACACGACGATTTTACTGATTTCTTGAATATGAGAGCACCCAACAGACGAACCTATGAAGGGACAGTACAAGAACGTCCACGCCTCAGACACGAATCGACCCCGAGCCCACTGTAGTTGCTCGTGACGCTAACCACTATATGATGTGGGTATCTATTTTTCAGGTGGGCAACTAAGTTTCAGGTAATATATTTAGAAATCCAGGCATTTAACACCAAAAAAGTATATCCATATTAGCCAATTTATGAAGGACAACGACATACTTCTAATGAATCATACGATATTATATAGACATGTCTTAAATGACAGAAATATATTACATAACGAGAACAGCTTATTAAAAATATCGCACCGATAGACAGTATTTGTATGAAAGCAGAGATGCTCTCTTCTAGCAATATATATTTGGCTGTTGGGAGAGGTAAAACCCAAGATGCAATTTGTAATTAAATCCACTGAGCTACGCGCTGTAATATGAAACCTTGAACTCCCCTTACTCAACATCATTAAACTTGTAACAGGATCCGTTAAAGTGTTCGTATTTCAAACTTGTTTTCCCCATACAGCCTCTTTCTTAAATATATATATATATATATATATACGAAACAGATGCTATGGGCGAAGTGCACGTTGTATGATAAAGGGAAGGAGTTGCAAGACTAATGCACACACTATGCATTAGGTTAATTAGACAGCCAGGAATTTTGTCTAAATAGGAGGATTTTCTAATAGAGGCACTTATGGATTTAGGGTATTTCTGCAGTACGGAGGCACCATCAAAGAACAGCGAAAAGCATGTTTATTTAATCAGGGCACATAATGCTCTCGCATACGCAGGATTTGAAATTTTTACTCATAATTCGGTTCAATAAATGATGTCGCACATCAGTCACTTGAAATGAAAGGGGCATTACCTTTATTATGTGATGGGAACGGGTGTAAATCACCTTCTTCCGAACTAAACATCTGCTATTTATAACATTCGAACAAGTTTTAGCTAAACGCTGAAATCTGTTTCATGTAAATGCTCCAGCCAATATATTCCCTTCACTACACAAGCCGTGGAAAATTTTGGATGGAGAAGGGGTTAATAGCAGCCATTAATGGTCTTAGAAATAAACGCAAGCCCAAAAACTTTTAAATTAAAGCTGTGTTTAATGGATGTTTTCGTTAATTCTGGATGCGTGATTGCGAGCCATTCGCTTTCAGGTCACGTCGTGTCGATAATTTACTTCAAAATTTTCGGCACTAATACATATAAAAGTATCGGCCAGACATTTTGTTTCTCATAGGATAGTAAAATAAAAATGTTTCTAAATGTGCGAGTACATTAGAAGAAAGGGAGAAAAGAAAAACTTATTTCAGATGAATTCTTAATCTATATTAAAGTGTTGAGTCTAAACAGCTTAAATTTGCATTCATTTTCTACAATCTATTATACAGCGAAATGCAACAAAAATTTGTCTTGTCGATAGCAAGTAAAAGGTCAGTAAAAATAACGATATCGGACTTCCATGAATTAGATGCTAATATATTATTCTGTACTATATTATACGGTTTGAGACAGACTTCAATACGAAATAAACGAACCTATTAAGACGTTCACATTCATGTGCTCTGCACAGTATTCTGCGGGGGAAGCCAGTGATTTATGGGCACTGCGTTCTGCACCGATCCTCCGATCGAGCGGTCCTCCGACAGAGCATCAAAGGCGGGGCGGGGGGTCTCGCGGGTCAAATGGTGTCAAGCGGGGTCGGGGGTACTTATCTGCATGAATGTGTATGTACCATATGATATTTTCGCAAATGCCACCCATATAATAAAGTGAGTAGGGTATTGGGCTTCTCCAAAGTGGGCACGGGTTCGAATTCCGAATAAGTAACGTTTCCGTGCAGTCCTCTCATAGGGTTTGGTTTGATTTGGTTTGGTTTGTAGTGCTACGGTCAAAGTTTTGCTACACGAGGGCTAATTAGACACGGACCTAAATGTTTAAAGCCGATTCCGAACGGCTACAAACGTCCATGTCAAGAGTAGGACCCGAACCTACAGACTCTGGTACCGAAGGCCAGCACCCTAGCCATTCGGTCATCATCCACCGCCCCCCTCGTAGGGTCTAAAGTTATACTGGCTCATTTATATAAAGCTATATATGCTCCCATAATGAAGAAGCCAACGAATTCGCGGTGAGGATGGGTCAATGTCCTTAGTATAAAGCACAAGCCATGTTGTAAGAAAAAAATAATACTTCCTCTCTCACATGATGAGCAATTCCTATTTTTAAGTAACAGTCCATAATTATTTTAAAATCTTTGTTAATAATTAATTAAATTACGATAGGTGGAAATCTTGAGGCACCCTTCTTATCAACTGCCCTTTAAAATAACTATTTCTTGTATAAATGGTAGATCGTTTTGGAGGCATAAAACACCCAGCAGCTCTGAGCTGATGCCTTGTGGAATAAACTGTGTTTCAAATTCTCTGACCAATACAATGAAAGCACTTGGCAAGTAACAGACACAATGAGCTCTCGATTATCCGTAAGAGGATTACCGATGCATTACCTCAAATGTAATCTCCACTCGCTTCCAAAAAGAAGAGAGGGAGAAAGAAATAAAATACAAATTCCGAAAAAGAATGTCGACAAGGATCATAAATTATGAAATATAATGAATTTCTTAAAGTAGAGAACTTGGAAATCTACGATAGTTATATGACTGCTACACCACATTAACCCTCTAACGGTACAGTGGGAGTCCGATGCAACCCAGGGTTGTGTTTTCCCTCTCCCGTACTCTCCCCTATCATTGCAAGAGATCGAGTTGACAAGGAATCCTACCAGGCAGTCTTGCAACAGGTGTTGGAGCGTTTGCAGTTATAAGTTTGCAGTAAATATGAGTATCTTTGTTGAAAAACGTTATTCATGATCACTAGTCTTTTTTTTTAAATAGATTTTTAATTTTTTTTTATTTCGATTTTGAAGACCAAAAATGTAAGTATATATTATTTTTACCTTTTTGTGCTCGGAAATTTGGTTCAGTAACTTCTAAAACTAGGTACAAGACTAAATTACATATTAGACCTAATATATACAACATTCTATGTAAATGCCAGAGAGATTTTCTTTGTTTAGCAAAATTACAATCAGTCGGTCTTTTTTTCTACAAAAAAGTTTTTATTTCTTGCAAAATATTATCAATAAATGTTATTATATAACAAAAATGCATATTGTGTACTTATTTCTACCAAAAACCTCAACAAAACAGCCATCGGGTGGGATCTGACTCAACCGTACCATCTATTTCGTCTCAAACCACTGTACCGTTAGAGGGTAAATATCATTACAGATTGTTCCATTTCAAAATCCCTGAATAGCTCAATTTTATCAAAAGCTAGGCCATTCTTGAATTAATCGTGTTTATCGGCATTCCGAGTACACCTGCTTTAATCAGCACGGATAATCAGGTAACCTGAGAATTCGTTGCTTTCGTAATAACTTTCTGTTCTCTACAGTAAGAAATAATAAAAATGCCTTCCCAGCTAGATAAAAAGATCAAATTATAAAAAAACTTCCGGAATAAATAAAAAAAATGCATAATACTTTAATTAGTTCTGAATGGCCACTGAAGTGAGTATCATTTCCCTCTGCATACACTATATTCAGAGGGTTACATGAATGATCTGAGTACTAAGTTCGAGCAGGGTGTGTCAGACTTCTTGTCATTTCTGTTCAAACTTTCCACCGGAAACTCACACAGCATTCTTGGTGCGCCCCAGATTTTTTTCTATATTTTTTTCCCTTTTCATTAACGATTTTACGGACAAAATTATGCAAAAAAGAATTGTTTAGTCAATTGGAAATTTTCCAAAAGGATAACAATTAACTCCATTATTTTCATAATAGATACAGAAAATATATTGAGTTACCTTCGCGTGAAAAGATTTATGCGCGAATAATTGACATTTTGTGCAGATTAATGCGTGGGAACGGCCAGAGATACGATCAAGAGAGGCGCACGGCATAAATCAAGCTACAAATGCTTCTTTAACAGGGGCTTTGTGAAATATAATGCAGTAATTGCCCAGAGTGACGCATAAAAAATGGCGTCGTTTTAAGGTTACGTTCAGGAAAGCGGAAGCAACGAAAGAAACTGCAGATCTCGTTCTATAAGAGCCGTATATCATTGAAGATTATTTATATGCTTGAAATCTAAGAATAATTAACTCGCACAAAAATAAATGACTAGAGATTAAAAAAGGTCCCATAAATGCACCAAACATCATTCATCATATAATGCGCTGTAACATACAAGTGAAAATGGAATGAATGAAAAACTATATTAAACCTCAATTCTTTCGGATATGAAGTTTAAAAAATAATAATAACTAGTTGATACCCGTCAAAACATGACGGCTAGATAATAATAAATGTATACCAATACACAAATTATACTCAACACATCACTGCCAAATGTTGAAAATCATAATAATGCGCAAAAACAAATTAATGTGTTTAAGCGGACTCGTGCTTGGTGAGTATCTAAAGCCAGATTTTAAAATTTCACTGAGCAAGCGCAGAAAGCAATTGTTTATTGTAAATTATCGCTAATCAAACAGCGCGAAATAAACAATTTCCGTGAGGTTTAATCTTATATTTTACAAACATAATTATCATAAAAATAAGAATGGCAGAGAGAGATCTAGACAGACTCCTCGGAACAAACGTGTTTATAATTATAACGTGTCACTGAGCATGCGCAGAAACAGTGAGTTTCTAAAGACAGATTTAAACATGCCACTGAGCATAAGCAGAAATCAATTTTTAATTGTAAATTATCGCTAATTAATAGAAATTGCGGTTACAAAAACCAAATTTGAAAAATCTACAGATTACAATCTTTCGTTTAAGACTAATATGAAGTAAATTGATGCAGTAGTTTTCTCTCACGGACTGCCCAAAAAGTCGGCTTAGCAACTTAAATATATAGATAATAGTAATAATTAATGATTTTTAAGTTAGCTTTGTTCTGTTATTGGTTAATAAATGATAAAGTTCCCCCATCATTAAATTAATTTTTTTCTCTTTTTTCCCCCCATTACACAAGTTTAGTGGTGCTTACTAGAAGATGACGAGGTCTCATTCTGCATACTGGAATTGAAAAACCCAGAATTTTTTACTTCATATCCTAGTGCTTCGATTTTTTTTTCTTTAAAGAAAAAAAAATACATTTACGTTGCCCAGATTCCAGTTTGAAATATACCTGCCATAAAGAAACAGAACAATTTGACATTAATGTGATTTGGGAACGCAGGTGAAGCCTTCCTCTTGAGTTTGCTTGGTGTCAAGTAACTTCACCTCTATCGAAAGATTTCACGAAAATGTTACACTTTCCTATACAGAGATTACGTTGTTCCATTAAGGAAACCGTCATTACTACGACTTTTAGATGTTTTAAATTATGTTTAAAAATAAAATATTGATCCCCCCCCAAAAAATAAATTAATAAATTTAATACTTTTTTTAAAAAAAGGTTCAAGAAATTTACAACTTTAAAAAGAGGAAAGATCAAACTTATACTTCATTGATAGGTAGGAAACATAATATGAAAACAAAGGAAGTATTCTTTCAAAAAGAGAAGAATGCAGGGTAAAGCTTTAAAAAAAAAGTTTTAAGCACATTTCATCATTGTTCCTGTTCTCTAACGATAAGGACACAATAAATAAAAAATAAAAAAAACGTAAATCTCAGACGCTGTTCAAGTAAAGGTAGCTATAATAGCATGGCTTCTTAACGGCCATTGGCTAACTCGCGAATTTGACAGATCGAGTTATAATATTGGGTGTACATCTGGATCAGTTAATCTTAAAATTTCGTGATGTATAAATTTTCTAAGTTTGCCAGACTTTTGTGAATAAATTTCAAGCTTTGGTGATTCCTCCCTATGATTGCCCTGACGCAATATACTTTCTTTCAAAATTCCAAAGAAACCATGATTTAGATTAAATGGCGGTAAATTTTACAGACCTCCAAGAAGAAAAGAATTTTTACAAATATTCACTTTATCAATTCGTTATTACACAAATTATAAAAAGGAAATGTAAGTGTCTGATAACCGCAGCCGTTAAGGCCCGTTCTCATTTCCACTCATCTGCAAATTAATTGCTAGGTGTTAACATTTCGATGGAAGACTTGCGTTACATTATTATTTCTTCTCGCGAGTTTTCCCCTTTGTAGCTTTCTCCAGTTTCGCGATATTCCACGGGCGAAAAGGTTGGCAAGAAAGCGAGACATCTGTGGGAACTGGATCTGATCCAAATCATGACAGAGAACGGCGGGTTGTTTCACAGTGAAAGAATGAATACCGCGACGGGATGAATCGAATAGCGCACAAAACTGAAATGCATTCCGACTGAGGGAAAGCAAAGTCTGCAGTCAGGTTTTTATGTGCACAGCGAATTAAAGTGATATTGTTGATGGAATATTTGAATGTAATTTTAACTTACTATGCGACCTCGATAGAATATGTCAACTTAAAGGAAAGGGGGAAAAGAAGGAAACATATACATTTGATTATAGAGGGGAAAATGAGTCGTTTTATTTATTTTCAAGAATACTCAGCGTACTGTAGTACACACAATGTAGAAGCGCTGAATGTTATAATTCATCGCGGTGTGTGGTTGAGAGACGGTCAATAATAAAACTATTATAACAACTCTAGAAGCAAAAAATAAATAAAGACTTGAGGAACACTAAGGTGGCGTAAAAGAAAAGCTGTCTGTGTGGCCATTGATAGCGATCAAAACACTATAAATGTTACAAGATAGATGGTGACGTTATTTCATGGCCCACAATAAAACATTCAGATAATGGTCAAAGCGGTATCCCAAACGAAATTATGGTGGGGAGGTACTTGGTAGACAGTGAACATGAGCAGTGAAATATGGGACCAATTGGGGCAGGAACTGCTAAGAGAAAGGCAGCCCACTGTCCAATGAGAGAAAAAGGGGCGAGCCAAAATGGCCCCGGTAAACGGACAACAGCCCCTCCAAGAAAAAGAAAAAAACGATAAGGTCGACAGATTTCGCTTGCTGTTCCCTGGAGTTCGGACGATATAGAAAACCGATTGAGCTGTCTCGGAGTCTAGCGGAAGTTCCTGGAATCTGACATGATGATGCTGAATATAACCTGATGTGGGCACCTGTCAACGAAATCCTTCATCGCTGTATTCTTCAACAGTAGTAAATGCCTCCCGAAAGATCCTAGAAATAATTGCTTTGACTGAATAGTTTGTCTCTGATTCTGATTCCTCATGTATTAAGAGATAATATGAAGGGGAAACTTATTCTAAAATTAATTTCACTTTAAAAGAATTTTTAGTATTGTCGAATAAATGTATGATAAAGGCCAACTCTCTATGTTTCCTTGCTTGCCCCAACACATGCACGCATCAATTTATTAATGTTCTATTACAACCTATACACAAGAACTATGTTTCTCGACCAGGGTGCCCCGAATGGGATCACTAGAAGATTCCAAAATCAGAAGTTTTATAAACAAAATTTACAGAGGATTATAAACAAATAAAACATATGTTATGTTCATGGCAAAAATAGAAACAAACGTTTTCAGTGAAATACTTGTCAAGTCTTTAAAGAGAATAACGAATTTTCTTGTAACTGAATTTAATGGGGATCTTTACCTTGTTCTCTCGGGGTCAAATCGTAAAACTTGTAACCGCATTACAAAGAAATATTGATAATATAAGATGGGCATAGAGGTTGTTTATTTATACATTCAGTTTCAACTTTAAAATTGCTCATAATTTTGTTTCATCAAATGGGAGAATAGGGCGAAAACTTTTCTCCAAAAGGGAGGTAACGACATGAAAAATATGGAAAATTAACTATCTATCAGAAAGTCTCTATAACCTCACTAAATGATGCTACTAATTAGCCTATAGATAATACGCATCTAATAATACGTTGCACTTTTAGTTATCATTAAAAGTATTACAGTCATCAAGAGGATCCAATTCTCGACCAATAAAATATTAATTAAAATTCTCAAAATGAACGATTTAGAATAATATTTTCATGATTTTTTAAAATGAAAGAACGAAAGTTTGTAATCATCGGTTTCAAGAGGCTATTGTAAAGAAAACAGCTAAACAACGTTCATAATATTTGGTTAGAAACATAATGTAACATAAATTTAGATGTGTACAATTAGAAAATATTTGCTCCTCTGGAACGAAAATTCCCATATTTCGAAATAAAACTTCTAGAAAAAATAGCTTTCAATTCGAAACATTCAGACAATACATTTATTTTATTTATTATAGAAAAACTTATATTACAAAACGGGGTGGGGGAGAGATAAGCTGTAGATCCAATGAGAAAAGCTGTATATATTTTATCTAAGAAAATTTACCTGCAAATATATTTGCCCAAGGAAAGTATTAAGTTTTTAAAAAAGAAATCCACAAAAAGAGCTCCACTTAGCGCTAGGTTTATATAAATTACTTGGTCACTTCTTCAATATGAACTCAGATAATACAACTCTTAGCTCTAATCAAGTAAAATGTTGAATCCACGAGGGTTAAGCCTTTTAAATCTACTATCATATACTGCTTTCAGTACTAACATATACTTTTAGTACTTCGTATACAATTAGTACTGGCGACATCTGAAAGTACTGCAAAAGTGCTCAATGCAATGAAATAGTAGCCCTGTAGCATTTTACATTTTATTCGTTTTGCTCCAAATTCTCAAGCTCTTAATAAAATTTTCACTTTTCTATGCTTTCTGCCTGCTGTCATCTCTAGGCGGTACTTTTATATTTTAAAAATGATTCATAATTTCATAATAAAATGGGAGGAAATCAAAAGCTCTAAAAAATTACCCCCCCCCCTAAATGTAGGATACAAAGTAATTAAAAATTAACAACAAATTACAAATATATATATATATATATATATATATATATATATATATATATATATATATATATATATTACTCAGGGGTATGTTCATTAATTTCAGTGATTATTAGAATTGGAAGAATTATTCATTATTTCAATGTTTTTGCTATTAGGAAAATGTAACAATTAAAAAGAAAAAATCTTTTTAACCATACGATTATAAGAGAAATATATTCAAGTTCTTAAAGTTATATGTTTCGTTATACTCACACTCCCTCTATGTCATCCATTTACCTAAAGAATATTATATATCGAGTTTTCCGATACACCTCGAAACGCTTTTGCGTTTTCTGGTAGAAAGGGAGTGTCCCTCGTATAATTTTCCGGCCTTTTCCGGACCTGCAAATTACCGCCGGAAGCGGTCATTCCGATAGAGCTACTACATTGTTATTATATGCTTTTTTTTAAAGAAAAAAAAAAACCTTTCCGTCGAATTCTTTTTCTCCCACTGTTTCTCCAGTTTCATTCCCGATATTCTTCTACACAAGCGAAAAGTTGGCAAGAAATCGAGCCATCTGTGGGAACTGGATCCAGTCCAACTCCAATGACGGAAAACAGCGGTTGTTTTGCAATAAATGATCAAACCATGAATACACTCAGTAAGAGAATCAAATTAACAAACGAGTTTTCAACGCCATTTCCGACTGCAACAGAGTATATACATATCTGTAAGAATTATTAACACAAGTGTACCATGAGATGAAAAAAATAAGCACGACATAAATAAAGATGATTTTTTTTGTGTGTGTGAATGTGTGTGACGACTCGATTGTTTTATGTCACAGTAGAGAACATTAGCCTTTCGTACAATAAAAAACGCGGGGTTCAGGGAAAGGATTATAACCGGGTGTCTTATTTTTTTACGATGGACCGCTGTACAGTAGGTCTTTCCAGTGCCTCTAGGACTCATAGGCACGGATAATCTTACATCTTCTCATAGTCTTTTCTCGCCAGGCCTGAACAAAAGAACAAACAGAATAAGACCAGAAAGATCATTAAAAATGAAAAAAATTACTTTTCAGTTAGTCATTTGACTTAGAGGCTTTGTAAACCAAGTTTGCAGATGAAACCAAAGTAAAACCTCGCGAATAAGATTGTGCATAATTTAAAGAAATTTGCATGTTTTACATTTTAGAATGCTGCAAATTCTGAATTAGCTAAAACTTTTGATTAACAACACATAAGTCTTTGCTTACTTGTAAAACTTAGCAGTGAATGTCGTAAGATGTGTCACAGAAATGACATGTTTACTCGTCAAATATGTAAGTAGTAGTCAACAGCTGGTATGGCCGTCTCTACTTCCTC
This sequence comes from Dolomedes plantarius, assembly GCA_907164885.2. Classification (NCBI taxonomy): domain Eukaryota; kingdom Metazoa; phylum Arthropoda; class Arachnida; order Araneae; family Dolomedidae; genus Dolomedes; species Dolomedes plantarius. The sequence continues at coordinate 76,847,358 of OU015498.1, forward strand.
TGTGATATGTTCACTCTTTTTTGAAACTGTTCAAGGTTTGGCTTATCTTAATTTCAACTACGCAACATAAGAGCGACTGCTTAAGTATCAACATTTTGAATGGTTCAACAAGCGGCAGAGCGAGGACAAATTTTAGGGTTAGACTTCCAATACCACCGAAGCACCAATACTGCTATATATATATATATATATATATATATATATATATATATATATATATATATATATATATATATATAATTTTTATATTGATAATCTGGCTTCTCCATGTTCCTGTAAAACATAATTTATTCGATTTCTAAAGATGGTGTAATTCTCAAAGATTGCAGTACTTTATCCCTTTTCCGCTGTAGAGAGAGAGAAAGATCCTTATAGACTTAGGGCAACCTCTGTCTAGCGAGACTGAGCCGATAAGAAACATCGGACATGCCCTAGTCCATGACGTAACATAACGTCATATGGAATAACCTTTGCATCACCTCTTCTGTACTTTCTCGATATAAAAATGAGAACACGGCTAAGAGCCGCACCTTTTTTCTGATACTGTTTGCTACATTTCATATGTCACTCGGTCTAGCTCCCTCCCTATGGGGAACTGCATATGAACGACAATAAAACTATATTAACGAAATCGCCTATTTACTGCGTCCTAATAACCAACTCTTTTCCAACTGCTTCTACAAGACATATGTCATACACACACACACACACACACACACACTCACACACACACACACACATATATATATATATATATATATATATATATATATATATATATATATATATATATATATATGTGTGTGTGTGTGTGTGTGTGTGTCTGTCGGATGAGAAATCCACCAGAGGGCACAGTAGGCAACGCGACAGTTTTCGTCTACGAATCTGGACATTCGGCGATGGAAAGCTGGCGTATGTGGACACAGCGGGCCGTGTATACAACAGCTAGGACTATATTAATATTCACGTGTTTATATTCTCTCATTCTTTTACACTGTGTCGTGCCGACTTATCTAAATTTTAATAAAGTCTAGTCGGTAAATTAAAAGTTTAGTTACTGAAATACCCCTGGAGGCCACTTTGTATCTACTTCCGGATCTCATAACTTTTGCTATTAGCAGTAGTTTTAGAATCGACCCGTCCCACAGACACAAATACTAGCTGTGTCCTGGTTCAAAGGAGGGATCTCAAGAGTTCGTGCCTCTTGAGCTTGAAGCATGTTTAATCAGATACTGACATACTTAAGAATACCAACAGATTTATTGGGTCGATGAATGTATCGATCATGATGCTATTTACTAATGCAGGATTCAAACTCACTACCTGCTTTGAACACTTAACTACTATGAACATTATGGGAAAAAACTCGACGCGTACCCTTTGTCTTCCACTCTAGCTTTGAAAGATTTTATTCTCGAAACCATGGATGCATCATTTTAAAGCCTGAACAGAAACAACATAAAAATACATGAGAGTAACTAACTAACTAACACACACACACACGAAAAAAAAATAAATAAAAATAAAAATGTGTGCTTCTGAAGTCACAAGTCTTATTTTCTTTCCATTTTGGAAAATAAAAATATTTATTGAATTATTTTATAGTGCACCAACATGATTAATATCCTTTCAATCCCAATAAATTTTTAGAATAAATGATCTAAAAGTATTAAGATTTTCCACCATCTTCACTCCTTTAACTTTTTTTTTAAATAAGTAAAAAAGCAATATTAATAATAAATCTTGAATCATCAAGAATCTAGAATCATCAATATGATAAATCTTGAATGTTGACTAATAACTATGTATTTAATAGCATTTTTAGTACATGAAAACTCCTTCAGTAAATTCACGTCACATTATAAAATCTTCGCTTTGATATACATCAGTTATCCTCAGGGTACGTACATCTTTCACAAGATTTTGGACCAAGACTCTCAGATAACTGTGTATATTAAGATCCATTGCAGTGCTTTGAGTTCTTCGGTCCCTGCAAAACCCCTCTATAATATTTCTTTTCCACACACATAACAGTTCAAAAAAACGAAGTGGAGGTTTTGAATATAGTATCAAACCATTAAGAGGAACTGTTAAAAGGATAGGATGTCTACATGGAGAAGTAGAAATGAGTCTCGGATCTGTCGCAGCTAACAATCAACAACAGACTCAGTTCCTAGTACCATGTCTTAGTTCCTAGTACTGCACCGATATTTAGGTCTTTAGCTATAGACGACAAGAAGGAATGAATTTTTTTTTCCGAGATGGGGAGTGAAATAGAAGAAAACATTAAATAATTTAACGAAATTTGAAAACGAGTTTTGAACAAATTTTGAGAAAATTGTCGCGGAAAACAGAATAAATAAACTGATTAGGCCAGTGACGCACTCAGGATTTAAACTGGAGGGGGCCGAGTTAAACAGATAAAAATATTTTAATGTAAATTAAATATTCATAATGCAATTTATTTCTTTAGGGGGGTAGGGCCCACCCCTTGGGTGCGCCACTTTATTAGGCTAAGTTCTACGCAAGATAATTCTAGATGTCGCTTCCAATTAAAATAAATAACATTCTGCAAATTTTACTCACTAAAAAATAAAATTGAAACGTAATTACTAAATGTACGCTAGCATACTGTATTGACGATGTAGATTGACAATTACTAATACACCATATACATTTAACACGTAACTGAAATGATAAGACTTGTTGAATCTCGGATAACCCTACACTGACTGAACTGTATTACTCAGTATTATTTTTATTACTCTAGTATAACAGCTGAATGTCACTATATACCACCAGAGGATTCTAAAAATGGCTAGTCACAGGTGTCCAAAAGCTCCCTCGCTCTTTGTTCTTCAAATCACGTACATAGGCGATGCCCCGTCGTTTACTCGAATTATCGATCGCGGTAATCTGTTCCAACAGACGGTTCTAATTCCTTTAGGGGTTGTCATGTTTGTTTACTTCCTCTGAAAGTAAACAATGCACTTATCGGTCATCACTGCACCACTGCAATGTTCACAGATTTTCTATCCGTGGAACAGGGAGGGGAGGGACGACTTCTAACTCGTGCAACGCTGCTGACTGCTGATTTATTCACTGTGATTTTTCCTTAGAATCCTTTTGGGAATACAGGTACTAGGAGTCAGATGGAGGCAGAAATGAAGAGATAAGGGCATACAAATGTTAGCATATTAATTTTTGTACAAGTCATACAAATATTGTCATTACTTTTGAAAACAAAGTATTTTCCCTTTTATCTTCAACTTTTATCATCTTGATCTGTCACCCGATCCCTTAATCATTACACATTCATCTGAATTAGAATTATATCACGGGGGAAAAAATACCAGTCAAATTATTTAGACCTACACTTCCTATGAAATTAATTAACAATGAAACCGGTCATTTGTAAAAATTTAAGCTCATATTGTCTGGAGTACAAAAAGTTTCGTTATACTGCGTGTTCCGATTTCTTGCGTGCTGCATAAGTTAAGTTAAGGCTGCTGTATACTAACCCTATTGGATTCGCTTATCTCAATATTAACCTATGGAGAAAATGTGTTCAAAGATTGCCAACTTGGATTTAAAGATTTTTTTAAAAAATTGTACTCCGTAATAGAGAAAGAAATTTTACACCTTCGGGCATTTTTCATTTTATTTTTACAGATATTTTAAAATTTAAATTATTCGGGTTAAAAAAAAATCTCGCATAATGTGTTTGAAACACTCATAAATTCCTTTGGTGGACGAAATTTATAAAATGAATCCTGTTTCAAAGTGCAGAAAAGTTCAGGCTATCTGAAAATACCATTTTTATTGAATTGTCAGCATTTATGTAGCTGTAAATGGTAAGCAAATTTTCTCCATAGGTTAATATTGAGGTGAGCGAATCCAATAGGGTTAGTACACAGCAGCCTTAATGTAACATGGGGGCGAAATTGAAATAAAAAAATTACAAGATTGACACTGTTAACACCAAAAAGTGCTAACCAGGAAACAACTGCTCCGAAATCAGTGAAAATTAAAACAAAATGGACAAAGGCTGTTGTGTACAAACCTTATTGGATTCACTCACCTCAATGTTAACCTATGGAGAAAATTTGCTTACTAATCGTTTACTAATAAAGATGAAATAGTTAAAAAGGTAACAGTTCTTACATTGATATGAATTTTTGAAATTACTTCATTATTCCTTTGTCAAAGAGATTTAGGTAAAAAAATCACCACCAACAAATAAGGGTTGCGTAAATAAACTATGGAAATCAGATATCATCGCAAGAAATATCTCCTCCAAAATAAAACAGTTCAGGGCGAACTTTAAAAACATCAAATATATTAATTAATGCACATGAGAAAGCTCTGGCATGCAAAGGAAACATATGTCAAGAAAGCGATCCATCTTCCACCAAGTTTTGCTGCTAACAAGCGTACAACCTTTGCCAGAAGTGATTTATTTTCTACGTTGTCACGACATTTAGCATTGCGGGGCTGCCCTGGTGAATTACGACAGAACTCTGCAAGATCCGAAGGTCGACCTCTACGTTTTGAATATGAAAAATAATTTTCATTTCATTTATAATAATAACTTGCGGTAGGGTAAATTTAAATGTAAAGACAGCAAATAAACACAGTCACAACTGGAAGATGTATGGGGGGGTTCTTTTTTCTCCGATGTGTCTCAGATTTATCTAATGATACGGAAGATGAAAATGAACAGACAACAAAAATTTCTCGTACTAGGCAGCTGTAAAACCATGTCTGAATTCGTTTTTACAATTAAACTAGAGTAAGGAATTTTTAGTACGAATCAAAAGTTAGTAATTATTCGATCAGAGTCATATATGATCGACCTCTCAAAACTGAAAGAGTTGTTAGAAATTGATAAAATCATGCAGTTAATCGATTAAAATATGTTGTAACCTAATCTTTGGTTTGGTTTGGTTTGGTTTGGTGCGCTACGGTCAACTTTTTGCTACACGAGGGCTAATTAGACCTGGACCTACAGTTTAAAGCCGATTCCGAACGGCTGCAAACATCCATATCAACAGTGGAACTCGAACCCACAGGATCTGAACCGAATGCCAGCGTCCTAGCCATTCGGCCATCCCCTGGCAAACCTAATCACAGATGAACACAGATAAAGGAATATATTTAAATACAAGCCCATATAAAAATTTAAGAAAATGAACCCATTTCTAAGAATTTGGCCACAAGTAATTCAAGGCGTGTCAGTGTCCAAATCTAACGTCCATCAACCATTTGGAACAGAATGGATGACATCCAAATTATAGTACTTACCTTTCAATAACTTGTAAGTGCATTAACGCTATACATTTTTCTGTTATAATGTATCTAAATGATAAGAAAAAAAACTGCGTTTGATTCGTGATAATCATCATACGTTCCTTCACATATAAGAATAACAAGATATACTAGGGCTGTGAGTGTAAGTATTCGTAGTGTAAGTTTAGGACCTATTGTAACGTCTGCCTCGACTGGGAGGTGAAACAGGATTTTAATAATAGTAAGAACAACAACAACAATTTAGTTCAAGCCCCCCCCCCACACCCCAGAAAAAAAATCTATGTATATGCCAGTCATCCCTCTAAACGGCCATTTTTAGAATATATACAAATATATTTCATAGGATCGATTTATAGAATCTATAGAGTCGACCTCCTGTTCCCCGGCCACCCCTCAAAACAACCACTATTTTTCAGGAACCATGGCTGGCCACCACAGAGAAGTCTCTCTCTCTCTCTCTCTCTCTCTCTCTCTCTCTCACGTATATGTATGTATGTATGTATGTATGTATGTATGTATGTATATATATATATATATATATATATATATATATATATATATATATATATATATATATATATATATATATATATATATATATACACATACATACACTTTACTTTTTCAATTATTCCGAATATTTTAATATATTTTCAACAGCAACCCAGAAAACTTTCAACAAGTCTCGCATGGTATGGGTAAGAAAATGCTAAATACAAAACGCAAAAAATATAAAGCGCAGCTAACACATCGCGATACATTACATCGAATACCCTACAACATAATAATACTCTAAAACCTATACTTATTTTTTATTTCAACTTTTTCTAAGAGGCCAATACATTTCTTTTCAGAAATAACGCAAATTTGGGATAATCTTCTATGAAACCTAAGACGGAGAAAATACTTTTCATCTCTGAATAAATAAAAAAAAAATGTTTCATCTCCCGAAAACTGCCACGAATAAAAATGATGCCAAAACACAACGGATAAAATGTAAACAGATAATGCGCATGTGAAAAATAGCCACGCGAAAATTACTTTATGACTCAAATAACTAATAATAAAACGTTAAACGAGTTGAGAGAGCAATATGGTTCAAACATGACGGACACTTTTCCCGTGCCAATTTATTCATTTATTTATTTTTTATTTATTTATTTTTTTTTTTAAAGGCGTTGTCAAAACTACAGCACGAAAATTTATATCCACCTACTAACGGCTTTTTCTTCAAATAAACAGCAAAAAAAATTCAAGAGTTTTTCTTGGGAGACATTACAATGATTAAATTTAAAGCAAAAGCGTCTATGAATACTCGTAATCCATTGAGAAGAAACTGGACGGCATCCAAATTACAGTATTTTCCTTTAAAATAGCTTTACCTGCAAAGTAGCTAAGCGATAAAAATGAAAGGGCATTACGTTCGTATTCAGAGAGCCCGGATGTGTGTGTGTGCGCCTGACACTTACCCGCTTAGAGGTAAAGCTCGGATTTATCGCGTCTGCAAATCTGCAGCATGCATTTTAAGGCTCAATTTTCGAATTTCGACAGGCGTTGCGGATTTAGCTTATTTCAATGAATCTCCCGAAAGTTTTCAAAACTTTGGAAAATCTATTAGTGTATTTTAATTTAAATATTTATTTTTATTTTCCCTCCCACATAAAAATGTGAGGATCGTCATGAATAAGAGACCAATCCCTGGATTGTTAAGGAAAGAAAGCGTGCGGTAAAATTTACTAACACTGAAAAACTGTCAATAATATATATATATATATATATATATATATATATATATATATATATATATGTGAGAATGAGTTTGGCAACACAACTGAACTATTACTACAACTTCCACTCCTACTACTTCGGCGCGAAGGACTTGGCGCGCAAACACAGTGATGGACTAGTGACATTACGAAGCGGATGTGTCGCTCCGCAGGCTTGCCGTTTTGAGTCAAATAGCTGTGTTGATGCTTTGTTTTTTTTTAATTTCATACTAAGTGTTAGTCCTGTCTTGTAAACATCGTCTAGTTTAATTAAATGTTCAAAATAATTAAGTCTAATGATTCACTTCTAAAGGAAGGAGTACTAACTCCTTCCTACATGGGTGCTCGGCCCTCGGACTCGAAAAATACCCCTAGCTTGGACTGAAAAACTATTTTCTTTTGATGATTACCGGATTACTGTTCTCTGTGATTTCTGTTTTGGATACCGCCAGCGAAAACGAAAGCGATGTGCCACGGACTCTGATAATATTCTGATGGGATGACGAGAACCGAAAACCAGAACTGTGAGTATATTCTGATCATATTGTAATTATTTCATGCATACTTTGAAGCTTGTTCAAGAAAATTTTGAAGATTAATGGAATTCTCATCTTATTGATGATAATTATAAGAAAACTGAAAATATTTCAACGTTCTTTTGATGCAAGAATTTAATTGATGCTAAATTCATTTTTGATGGTCTTTGACGTTGAATTTATCACTTCTGTTTTCTTGAAGAGAATTCTATTTCGATGAAATTATTTGATGATTTGATGAAAATTTCGACATTTAACTTGAAGAATCTTGTTTCCTTGAACAAACCACAACATAACATATATTTTGAATGATTGCAATTTGAATACAGTTTGAAGAATATTATATTATTTCCTTGATGCAAATTTGGAGAATCAATATTTTATTATTGAATTGGTATTTGAGGAAATTTCGATTTGAAATTTTATTTTTTAATTTGAGTACCTACGTATTATAAGTATTGATTTTGGTTTTGAATATTTGTATATTTGTGTACTATAATTGTTTGAACCTAGTATATAGTTATGGCTACTCTCAACGATTACCCCAATATTGCAAAATCATTAAAAATTGGTAGTACGAATCAAATAAAGGTTCTACATCGTTTAATTTTTGGTACAGACGGCGACAGACAAAATCGTACCAGATTACGTAAATTTACAGGTTTTAAACAGCCATTCGTGTTGGAAGCAACGAAACAGAAAGTACTTAAAGAGTTTTCACTTAAAGACTTGATTTCTATTTGTAATCTACTTCATTTAGAATTTTCAACTGACCCAGACAAATGTGCCAATACCATTCTTATGAGTCTTAGTGATTTATCGTTATTAAAAGCAGAATTTTCTGATCTTTCGGAATGCGAAGTGAATGACGACTCACTTCCGGGTGCACGTTCATCCCAAACTAACAGCGTTATAGAGGAAAATAGATCTCCCTTTTCCCCCACCATTGACGCAAAAGAATCTTCGAATAAGCAAAATACACACATTTCCGTTGGTGAATCAGATCAAAATTCATTGCCTTCAGTTGAAACTGCGAATCTCTCTTTCCAGTTGTTTAGTCTGAAAGACGTTGTTGATTTAATAAAACCTTTCTCGTCTCGTGATAATTACAGTGTTGAGAATTTTATATCTGACGTTGAAGAACTTTTTTGTTTATATCAGATAAACAATCCAATTCACCAAATTACTTTTGTTAGAAAATGTTTAACTGGTCCCGCTCAAACTTTAATTAGGTCTATTCGTGGAATTACAAATTGGGAACAATTGAAGCACCATTTATTAGACGAATTTTCGGACAAAATTAACGGTATTCAGTTACATAAATTAATGGAATCTCGACGTATGAAACCGTTTGAAACCCTACAAGAATATTTCTTAGCTATGAGTGATTTGGCACACAAAGGTTCTCTCGATGACTCCTCTCTGTTTGAGTATGTCATAAACGGAATTCCTGATTCAACAAACAATAAAGTTATTCTTTACGGTTGTAAATCCGTCCCTGAATTTAAGGAAAAGTTGAAAATTTATGAACAAATCTTTAACAGATCACAAAATTTCAGACAAAATAATCAGAAAAAAATTGATGCTTCCTACCTCAATGTGAAAGTCGATAATACACGTAGCCCAAATACACAGCCAGTATGTTTTTCCTGTGGCTTGAGAGGTCACAAAAGCAACCAATGTTTGAATAAGTCACATGGTAAACAATGCTACGGATGTAAAAGTTTTGGTCATGTTCATGCTAATTGCCCTAAAAGTTATCGAAATTCTAAACCAAAACCTGATTCTCAAAAACCTATTTCTGATAAAACTGTAAATGCACTTTCTCCTGAAACTTCATCGAAAAATCCCATGCATGTTGACATTCAACTTGCAGGAATTCAATTGACAGCACTCTGTGACACTGGGTCACAGGCAACCCTCATCAATGAGAAAACCTATCGAAGAATTGGTTCGCCACCATTGCAGCCCACCAACATTCCCTTTTCAGGAATTGGCAAAAACCAAGTTCACAGCATCGGATTCTTTCAGGATTCCATCGAAATTCAAACCATTACTTTACCTGCTAAAATACATGTTCTAGAGGATGACTTGATTCCTTTTGATGTGATTATCGGAATCGACTTTTTACAGCAAACCCAATTTACATTTGATAAAGACGGTATTCGTTTATGCAAAACTCCTGAAAATAACACCTTCGTTAATATTGCTAATGTTTCTGATGATCAAGCTTTTCCATTTGATCTTTCACACATTTTGAATTCTGAAACTCGTGAGGAAGTTCAAAATATCGTTACTTCCTACAAACCACATAAAGTTCAAGACACTGAAATTAAGATGACTATTTTATTACAAGATGAAATCCCTGTAGCTCAACGTTCTCGACGACTCCCTTTCGCGGAACAGAAAATTGTAGAAAGCCAAATTCAATATTGGTTAAATGATGGAATTATTAAAGAAAGTTGCTCCGATTTTGCCGCACCGATTGTTCTATGTAAGAAAAAAAGTGGAGATTATAGACTTTGTGTTGATTACCGCAAATTGAATAGAAAAATGATAAAAGATAAATTTCCCTTACCGCTCATCGAAGAAGCTTTAGACAAACTTGGAAAATCTCGGGTGTTCACTTCACTTGATCTCAAAAATGGTTTCTTTCATGTACCTATGGACCCTAATAGCACTAAATATACTTCTTTTGTGACTCATGAAGGACAATACGAATTTTTACGTGTCCCATTTGGCTTATGTAACAGTCCCAGTGTTTTCCAACGATATGTTTACACAGTTTTTAGAAATCTCATTCGCGACAATGTTCTTATTGTTTACATGGACGATCTTCTCATACCATCTAATGATGAAGTTGAAGGTCTACAAAAATTACGCCTAGTTCTCCAAACAGCTGCAGACTATGGCCTTGAATTGAACTTTAAAAAGTGTCAATTTTTACAGCGAAAGATAGAATTTCTTGGTTACATTATCGAAAATGGAGTAGTTAAACCCTCACCTACCAAGACACAAGCTTTTCAAAATTTCCCACAACCTCAAACCCCTAAACAAGTTCAAAGTTTTCTTGGATTAAGAAGTTATTTCAGAAAGTTCATTCCAAATTATGCGCTGATTGCTAGACCATTAAGTGACCTCCTTCGGGATAATGTAGAATTTAATTTTGACTCTGAACAAATAGCAGCTTTTCAACAACTTAAAAACATTCTTTCACAAAACCCAGTTCTTCATGTTTTTCAACAGGGATACCCATTAGAACTCCACACTGATGCCAGCTCCTTAGGTTTTGGCGCTGTGCTCTTGCAACAATCCGATGATGGACAGTTTCATCCTATTCATTATTTTAGCCGTAAAACTACAGTTCAACAAGAAAAATATCATAGTTATGAACTGGAAGTTCTTGCCGTTATTGAAGCGCTAAAAAAATTTCGAAACTACTTGTTGGGAACAAAATTTAAAATTATCACCGATTGTGATGCTTTCCAAAAAACGATGCACAAAAAAGACCTACCAGCTAAAATTGCTCGATGGGCATTGATGTTAGAAGACTTTGATTATGAATTTTGTCATCGACCCGGTAGACAGATGAAACATGTTGATGCTTTAAGTCGTAACCCCATTCTTGTAATTACCTCAAATGATATCACTCAAAAGGTGAAAAATGCCCAAGACCAGGATGAATTTATATCTCAAATTAAATCTATGCTTGAATCTACACCTTCTGATGAATTTTTTGTTAAAAACGGAATTCTTTATAAACTTCATCAGGATGCCGAACTTTTAGTAGTACCACAAATGATGCAGAAAGAAATAGTGCTAAACGCCCATTCACAAGGTCATTTTGCTTCACAAAAAACCGAATTAATTGTTTCTCGTGAATTTTTCATTCCTCAACTTAAGAAATTAGTTCAAGAAATTATTTCGAACTGTATTCCTTGCATTTTGTCCTAGCGAAAATCTGGAAAACAAGAAGGATACCTTCACCCCATTCCAAAAGGTGATGCACCCCTTGAATGTTACCATTGCGACTTTTTAGGACCTTTACCATCGACAAAAAAATGTTATAAGTATCTTTTTACAGTAGTTGATGCCTTTTCCAAATTTGTATGGATCTATCCCGTGAAGTCCACCTCTACGAAAGATGCCTTAGACAAATTATCCTTGCAACAAACTACATTTGGCAACCCTTCAAAAATCATTACTGACAAAGGTAGCGCATTCACATCTTCAGAATTTCAAAGTTACTGCCAGGAACAGTCAATTGAACACATTTCAATAGCAACAGGTGTGCCACGTGGCAACGGTCAGGTTGAGCGTGGTCATGGCACAATTATTCCCGTTTTAACTAAGTTAGCTCTAGATGAACCTGACAAATGGTTTAAATATGCCCCAAGATTGCAACGTATCTTAAATAGTACCACCACACGCAGTACAAAATTCACACCCTTTCAACTTTTAATTGGTGTTAAAATGAAACAACAAGAGGATCTACAGATTAAAAATCTTCTTGACGAGGAACACCACCAAAGAATTCTTGATGACAAAGAAGCGTTACGTATCGAAGCTAAACGAAATATCCTCCGTTTACAGGAAGAAAACATACGACAATATAACAAACGGCGTAAACCGGCTTGTAAATACAAGATCGGTGACAAAGTGGCAATACAACGAACTCAATTTGGAACCGGATTAAAGCTCCGACCAAAGTTCTTCGGACCATATGAGATCACGAACATCAACCCCAACGATCGTTACGAAGTTCGAAAGTTAGGACATCACGATGGTCCAACCATAACATCAACTGCAGCGGACAAAATGAAACAGTGGTGCAGAAACTGAACACCAATACCACTGTGTTGAACACTGCTTGATTTTTTGAAATATTTTTCCTTTTTCTGTTCTTTTTTTTTTTATCTTTTCAGAATTATTGTTTACAACCCAGCCGCGGACGTCTGGAAAGTCAGAACGGCCGTGTGAGAATGAGTTTGGCAACACAACTGAACTATTACTACAACTTCCACTCCTACTACTTCGGCGCGAAGGACTTGGCGCGCAAACACAGTGATGGACTAGTGACATTACGAAGCGGATGTGTCGCTCCGCAGGCTTGCCGTTTTGAGTCAAATAGCTGTGTTGATGCTTTGTTTTTTTTTAATTTCATACTAAGTGTTAGTCCTGTCTTGTAAACATCGTCTAGTTTAATTAAATGTTCAAAATAATTAAGTCTAATGATTCACTTCTAAAGGAAGGAGTACTAACTCCTTCCTACATATATATATATATATATATAGTATATATATTTAGTTCTTTTTCTTTTGTAACTCTTTCTTTTATTATTTCAAATGAATTTCCGATGCTAGTATAAAGGTTACAAAATGCTTTTGGCACGCCAGATTGTAATAAAACGTTCATTTCACATAAATATTCCGAAAAAAATATTAAAAACATATAAAATTTATGGGATGTCATTTTGAAGGTGAGACAACTGTCTTTGTGGTGAACTACTTTTTGATCTCAGATTTGTATTCTTTTTGTTTTTTTTCCCTATGAAAAAGCACAATGTTGATTAAAATATATTACTGAAAGAATGACAAATACTGATTTACTAAGAGGTGTATCACACTATTGTTATGGATCAAAATCCATTCTACTTATTTATACATGTATTACAAAACACAGGCTTCAAACTAAAAGTATTTCATAAATTAATAATATTCCTATAAAGTAATAACCAATTTAAATATCCGAAAATTCTTACGCATTTGAAAACAAAAAGGGATTCCAAAACTTTTAAAATAAATAACTAATAATTACAAGATAAAAAGAACTTTTTATAAACCATGTTTTTAAATTTTCTGTTGAATCATATAAACTTGACAATTACGTATTCATAAATACTTTTTAAAAATTTTTTTGATGAATTGTCCTATCAACTTGAAAGAAAATTAAGTTAATTGGAAGTTAACTTGCATATAACTTTTCGTTCCCGTTCCGACCGACAGATGGCTGCACCAGTCTACAAAAAAAATTAACTGAAAATAACTGAAAATTAATTTAATTGTGCTTAAAGATGGCTAAAAGTATTAAAAAAATGCATTGTCATCGTGTTCTGAGCTAGTCTAAAAGTTTCAAATGCCTAGCTAGTCGGGAAGTTAGTTAAAAATCGATTGCAAGATTTGTACTGGACAAACACACAAGCAAATAAGATAGCAAGTTTATAAAAACATGGTAATAAAATATTTATTCACACTACTGTTGAACCAATAATTAAATATTAATAATATAAAAATCTACATCCATTGTTGCTTTCAAAAACAATATACGCATTATTGTAAAAGTAGAGATGTTAATTTAACAAGCGCACACATAAAGAAACAAAAAGTATTAGTTGTGCAATTAATCTAGCTAATAAATTCTGATTTGGTGGTAAATAATCGTATCACAATAGACCTCCCAAGCCCTTTAGACAGTGTTCCCCTATCTTCTTCGAGTGGCTACCTGGCTTTTATAATTGTCCAAAATGTAGCAGAGCAACCCCCCCCCCCCATTTGAATTTCACGACATTTTTAAACGAGTAAAGAAAACGCGTTAAAAGCAAATTTTTTAATATAATTATAACCTAACATCCAATGCAACTGTGTGGATTTTTAAGCGGGCCAAACAGCTACAAAATTGGCAAACACTCAAAATAATATAAAATATTCTGACTAAACATTAGGGGTATAATAGGGCCTTAATATTTATATCCGCTGCCGAGGGCACCTTATAACTTCCTTTCGCTACCAAAAATCAGCATTACAATCTCTAGGAATGTTGAAGTGAAGTCTTACTGAAATAGTCAATATTTAAAAAACCCTAAAGTTCAAATTCCCAATGAATAGCAACCAAAAAGAACCGCAGCGACCCACAGGTAGGAACAAATGACAGTCAACATATTTGGAGAGATCCTTGCTTACTTCCTTATGTGCAGAAAATATTACGATACAAAAATATTTCATCATGCGAAAGTTATAAAACAGAGAAGGAAAAAAAACAATAATGCAAAGGCTTCTCGAATATGAATACACTTCCAAAAGACATTAAATATATATTGGTTGTAGAATCTACGAAAAGAAACTAAAAATATTAGATATATCAGAATTCGGAGCCCCATAGACGGGGCACATTCTATCGCAAATCCCTAGATAAAGAAAGATGAAAGCTAAAAATATTGCCGGAGAAACACGAAAATCTGCATGCTGACATCGATTTCCGGGATCTCAAATTTGATGAGTCAGGCGGTTTTGAAATATTAAAGGTAAGGAAAACTTTTTCTCACCTCTTTGGATTTGCTCTGCAGAAAAAAGAGTTTGATAGGCGGAAAATAAAATTTAAGAAAATTTAGAGCATCCGCTACTGAACATTCTCCTTGGGCGGAGTTTTTGCACTGAAATTATATAAATACCAACAAAGTAGATTAAAAAATAACATTCTTTATTCTAGAATGTTGGTCGTTTGCGCACAAAAATTCAATAATTTTTAAAAAACTGATCAACAAAATAATTAAACTCAAACCGTTTTCACTGGAATAATATACTCCTCGCATTTTTACCGTACCGTTTATTTTATTATTTATACTTAATCATCACTGGTCCAATTAAAAATAAGTTTAAATTTTAAAAAAAATTTCAGGTAGTCTCCTCTAAAGAAACTATCGCGGGTTATTAACATAGGATTACTTGTTTGCTTACCTCTTTGATGCATTTTGGTACTTTTCTGTTAAACTGTTTACAGCTACTGGGTTTGGGGCGCTACCAAAATTATAACTCGCGACGCAGGACAATTTTTTCCTCTCCGCAGGACCGTTATTGAGGAACGTAATCCGACGTTAAAATACTGCTGCAAGATCAGTGAGTTTCAGACACCATAATTCCGCTCTAAATGTGACAGTGTTTCATCATCAGCGAGGCTCATCGGTAAAAACAAACATCGGCAAAATATCGGTAAAAACAAACACCGTATGAATGGCATCAGGATATAAGGAAGTCGCGAATCGTTTCACCCACCGAAAATCAGTGACAATAATTACACACCAGCCTAGCCAACGAAAGACACTGAGCTTGGCTGCATACGTGAAATTAGGTTGTTTGTGTGTCTTGGATGACAGGTAAGCAAACCAACGACAGAAGAGAGCATCTCTACATGTGTTTTAAACTCACTGAAATGGCAAGTCAAAGGTTTAGATTACAGTTATGTAATAAGAACCTTTAGAAATGTCAAAATGGATCAGATCAGCCTATACGACAGTCTGTTTGGTAATTATATTTCAAAGGGTAGATTGTCAGATCGTCCCTCAGATACGAGGAGATAAAATCGTTTCATCTTGCCAGGATAAAAACGACGGTATACAACAAACGAACACTGTCGGGGAATTTTGAACGCCTTGTCGTGAGATAACGATCAGGCACATCCGTGAAAATTGCAGAGTAGTGGAGAAAACACAAAGTCTGGCCTCTTACCTCGACGAAATGTAAAGCCAAGGGCTACGACTCGTGCAAGGATTAGCGCAAGCCGATGATGCGCCTGTTTTTGATCGGGCCTGGAATCACCTTTCTTGGGCGGAGGAACTAAAAGGCAAAGAATTTAGCCAGGCGAACGCAAGTATTTTAATCTCACCTCAACCCCATATTGATGAAGAGCAAAAATAAAATATGATTCATACATCAAAAACAAAGAATGTAGCATGCATATATAGCATAGACTCATGGAATACAAAATAATTACCCAAAGACAAATCCCAATCGCCAGTCGGACAATTTGAAAAGAGGTGGGTCGGACTGATTAGTCATTGGTGTCTCATTGGCCATTCACGAGCCGAATAACGTTGCTTTCGATGTCTGGACTGCACATCGATCGATAAATCGAAGTAATGTGTTTTTCTCCACGACATTCCTAAGTCCCACAGAGAATTGCTATGTTTATTTGTTTCTCTCCAGAAAAACAAAACAAGACAAAACAAAATACATTGCTCTATTAGCGAATCCCTCTGGAAGAGCGAGGAGAAACGTGGATATGTATTTTCGATATAACGAAAAGGCCATCAATAAATGTGAAAGATTCTTTATTAAAAACCTGGAGGTATATATAATTATTTGTTTACACAGTAAAAGTAGTGAAATAAGATCTCGATAATAAATGTAAAGATACGGAAAAAAAGGTTTTGCAGGTCATCTACACGCTACTAGTCATCCCTGATTACATGAGGACTAAATAGTCTGACAGATACAAAGAAAACTTACTGAACGTAACAAGTATATTTTATAGGCTCGAGTCAGAAGCCATTCCGGATGTAGATAGGTATCCAATACAGTGACCATAATTACTCGCTGAAGAGCTAGTACAATCCAGTGGTGCAAATGAATCTAGGCTTTGATTGAAACTAATATGCTAGCCGTAATCATATTTAGAACAAAGAGAGGGCAATATAATGAAAGATGGTAATCGTCGACCATGTCTGGAAACATACCATATTTAATCACGTAAAAAAAGAATATATTTTAGTAGGAAGACTATGAATTTAGACAACAATGAGTCAATGATAAATGTTCAGCGGCGTTTCGCAACCTTTTTGTGTCTAGGTCCCTCTTTGGAAGACCTTCAGACCCTACGACCCCCCACCCCCGAGGCCCAATAAAAGGTAAATAACACTAGTAAAATACCTTCTACATATTGTTTGCTAATCATCTGCGACCCCCCCCCCCTCCGAATATTGTCAATGGATATAACCCCAACGTTGAGAATCACTGATGTAGAGAATGATTAAAAATCAATACGAAATTCTGAGGAGGAAACGTTACATAGCATTTACAATACAATCGTATTCTAAGAAATGTAATTATCATTAAGAATATAAGTATTCGGATTACAGGTTTTATCCCAAGAATTTCTTACAGGGTACTCTGCTTATTTTTCGTAGATCGCACGGAAGTTTTTAACTTTTTACCGAGCTGATAAAACAAAACGCGAAAATAACCTATTTAAACATACTCATTTCAAAAATGATTCCAACCCACATAGCCTATAAAATCTTGTCGTAAACGAGTGTTATACAAATACCTGAAAGTATTTCCACCTGAATATTCATACTCCCTCGCTCTTAGGGCCTGTTCACATAGGAGTCCGGAAGCGAAAGCGTTAAAGTATTGAAGTATATTTAACCAATGATAAGCCTCCAAACGATTAGCAACGAAATTTTTGACGCCTATGATTGGTTTATTTCCATCTCAGCGCCATCTTTCCTTTTACGCTGCCGCTACCGGACTCCTATGTGAACAGGCCCTTAGGTACAAACCGAACCAAACTAGTTTATCAAGCCTTAAATAAAAATAAATAAATAAATAAAAATTAAAAATAAATAAAAAGTACTTTAGTTACTTTTCGAAGTTTTCAGGGTAAGAAACGAATAAGTTGAAAGGAAAAAAAACTTCAAATTTTCACTGAAAACAAAAAACGCGTACACTTAAAACGCATAGGTCGAAAGCTTTCAGCAATATCAAATCCAATTTTACATCATCACGAGTTTGCATACTCAGACATTCAGTTAATGGACTTTATTATCCGTAACAAAGCGCTGAAAAAGATCTTATATTATATGATTTAATAAAACAAAAGATAAACTCGACAAACAAAAAAAAAAATAATAAAACTAACGACAAGCCACGTAAAAAGCCAACTTAATTACATAATCACCAAGACAGCTTAAATTTTTACGAAATGAACTTTTCGTAAAAAAAAACCTTTCTTATCGCGCAAAGCAGAAGAAACGCATGAATCTCCATTCCCACTAACTCTACAAAAATCATTTCTTCCATTTGCAATTTTTCCCCTAAGGGGATCTCGAATCAACATTACGATGGAAAAGATGGAAGATAATTGGTTCGGCATAAATGAGATGGGAATTCAAGACATTTTCGTAAAGTTTTGCTGCAGTACCGAAAATAGTACTCCTAATGATAAAATTTACATCATTAGGAGAGCCGCATACAAAAGTTGGAGAGTTAAAAAAAAAGAGTTGATTTTAATCGTCATTTTCCAAATATGCTACATTTTAGTCGCACGAAAATTAAAAGTGTACGTCATATGGGGATTCCAAATTACACACACTATGGTTTCATTAAATGCTGATATAAATGAGAATTATAAAATTAATGGTTCCGAATTCGTACACATTAGACGTAGAAACAGTTAGTAATGCGCATGTAACAATTTAGAAAATGCATTACTTTCTCCTACCATCAGAAAAACATGCAAGATCATTTATTTAAAGCGGGTTGTTACGAGAATCCATGCAATGAAGATGTTTCAGGGAGACGAGTATCATTTCATCATGGGAGAGATTTTCTAACGTAGCGCTAATCTTGTTCATGGAAAAATTGAAGGTATTCAACAGAAAACCCTAAAACTAGCACCTTGTCTTAATTGGAAAAGTGGAAACTTGGACGGAGGCAGCAGCATTTCAGAGTTCCGTATAAAAACTTCAAGCGCTAAAATCAATGTACTAAAACCACATATAAAAAAAAGGAGGGGTTTACATATTCATTTAAAAACTATACAAGTTACCTTATTAAAGTTTCTTCAATTAATGGGAGTTAATAAAATATTGTTAAAATTTAAAAAGTTAAAAGGGGGCTATCAACAATTAAAATTATTCTGTTTCTGAATACAAGACAAAGCTGTTAACACTTGCATTCAATTGAATAAACGGTTGTTTACACTAAATAAAAAGTTCTGAGGGATACGTCATAAAGGAAATATAACTATGTGATAATAATTATAAAATTATTATTTTTATAACTACGAGACAACAGCCCTAGGCCCCCCTTGTCCAAGAACCTTTCTTAAAATACAAAAAGTAGCACTGTATTCTCTTTTTTTCCCCAAAATTTTACTTTAAATTAAAAAAAACCGCAGTATCTTTCTAACGTCTAAGTTCACACATTCTTGAAAACAAAGGACGAACAGAAAAGTATTGATGAACATGCAAACTCCAACAATCGGCATGAATAATATTTTAAACGCTGTTTTAAACAGCTTACACGTAAATAAAGACGAGGCTAAAAAAAAAAAAAATTGGGCTCTAATCAAGTAATTGAATATGTGTAACAGAAAAAGAAATATTTATCCCCAACAAAATACCTACCACTACACCCATTCGTACACCCGCTAGCTCCCCATCTGTCTTTAATCCTCTCAAGGATAAAACCGGAAGGAATGTAGACGCAGAGGGTGGCGGAGTGGAGATACGCTTTTGTAGCAATTGAATGATCTGCTCCGCGAAGAGATTCTATTCCCTTTCCGGTGCTTTTCGGCTCGCCGCAAGTAATGAACCGTTATGTCATCAAGGAATACGGTTTGGGACCAAGGGGTACATTCCAATAAAATATTTCATCTAGCCGTCTATACACAACCAGCAAATTCACAACAATATTCTAATCTACAACATGGTATAAGTGCTTACAGAAAACCAATCAGATGCTATGAAGAAACTACTTGATTTTTTTTCGTTGGTTTTTGGATAGTTCCCGACAGTTTTCCCACGGAGTTTAATCAATGATGAAAAGAATAAGGAATTTCCATAGAGAAAAACTATTTAAAAAAAAATTCAGAAGTAAAATATAAAGTGATGTTAGATTACAGAAATTATTCCCCCCAAAAATTAAGATTCTAATATAGCATAATAATGTTAGAAAAAGTTTAATATAAGGGAGAAGCCACATTACGCAATATATTGACGCAATATATCTGATGTTAAAAAGTAAACATTTTTTTTAAAGAACGATATATGAAATGATTGAAATGATATTTTTTTCGTCTAGAACGAGTAAAAATGATTTTTTATTGAGAGGTATTTAGTACATACCTTCATAATCAATACTTATTTTTCAAGCATTAGAAACTGTAGATCCATGGATCTCAATGGATCCAGGGGTGTAGTAAGGGTAGCGCACACCCTCTCATTTGCTCCTTTACCATCAATAGTTTTGAAAATAAATGGAACGTTTAATAAGTTTCTGGTTATTGTTTGCACACATCAGACTACCATCTAGGAAGAAGTCTTCACCTCGCTACACTTCAGCATAAACCGTTCGGCTGTATTTCAAAATGGTCGAAGATGGAAGATGGCAACGCACTAAATGAGAACTCTGCGCCAGAAAGGGCAGATAATTTTCTTAGACGTCATAAAAATGTACAAAGAGTTACTTTTACAGTTGAAGGAAGAAAATACACGCGAAACAGTAGATTCTTCCCAAATGTAAACGTGAAAACTCAAATCTGGACAGTCACAATTTCTAAAGATAAAGAAACATCATAGCTTTAACAATGATTACTTTAGAAAACCTGTCGTTGAAATGTTGCGAACACTAAAGGACACTTCTAGTCGTTATTTTATTTTGTTTAAAACGGAAAGAAAGCTGGCATAATCTAAAATACCGCCTTTTAATTCAAAATTTCCCTTCCTTGGTACATAGTGAGCGGTGTTTGACCTATTCAGTTTCAATTTACTCTGAGGAAATTGAGTAAAATGTCACTAATCCCATTCAGTCGTGATTTCTGATACAAATTACACTACCCAAATTTCATCAAAATACCACTGCAATCTTGGTGCTTTTATTCCCGTACAGATTGTGGAGTGCCAGCGAGTGATCACAAGTAAACAATCCTGGCCAATCTTAACTCCTCTGGGATTGATTTAAAATGCGTGAAGTTAAAAAATAAAATGTGTAAAAAAAGGTAAAAATTAAAAATGTTATTGGGAAAAATTAGTGGAATACCCAACAGTTATTAATAGCGTTAACGATCAATATGCCTATTAAATATTTAGTTCTTTAATATAAGATATTTTCACAGTAACATTACACCATAAAATAAAAGTATGCCAATTTGTAAAAGCAAATTTTTGATTACCACTTTTTTTTTTTTCAAGACGGCAATAAACTTTTTTCGTTGTTATAAACAGAAAAAAGATTCAGTTTATTTAATAACACTATCCAGATGATAATATAGCAGAAGGGATATCTATTTAGGTTTATAGACCAATATGTCTTATTTCAAGCAGTATGCTCATACACGTTCGAATATGCTAAAAAAATTACCATCCTTTCTCAGAGTGAAGATGAATAAATATTCTTTTAAAATCCTAACAATAATATGCAAGTGTTCCTCAACTTACGATGTTTTTACATATAAATAAAACCCATCTTAAGTCAGAAACGTCCGAACATCATAGCTTAGCCCAGTCAAACTTGAGTGAATCCGGAACATTTATATTACCCAGCAGTAGGACATAATCATCCAACGCAAAAGTCTGTTTCGTAATACAGTGAAACTTCTCTAGCCGGTCACCTCGCTAAACGGACAAATTTTGTTCAGAACTGATTCAAGACTCCACAGAGCCACTGTTATGGAAGAAACCTCTTTTCGACATCCACCGACCTCAAAACGGCCACTTTTGTTTCGTAACCATTACTAGCCGCCATAGAGAAGTTTCACTGTACATTATATTTCTTATACGCTGTACAAGTGATTGATGAAAGGAGCCATAAGGGCATCCAAATCAAGTAAGCTTACCTCATGCTTAAAAGTTTAAAGCTCGCTGCAGTTGAGCAACGTAACAACTTGAAAAGCGTTACTTTTACAATATAAGGAAGAAAAGTACAGGAATCTCATGGAAAATGCAATCGTGAAAAGTCAAATCACACATAACATTGCTTAAAGCCCCGCTTATCGCTATCCGAGAAAAAGGATCAAACTTGAAAATTCGATGTATAATTTACCCTGAATTCGTACCGCTTCGCGCCGGCATACAATCGAAATATGGTAAGTCAGGGAACAGATGTCCTGACAAATTTGACGTTTAAAAGAATTATTCGTCCATCCGTCTTCATACAATTTTGAACGGCAATTTTGGCAAGATTACGAGTAATAACAAACGTGAACTTTTAAAAGAAAAATGAGAATTCGATACCAGTTTCGAGTTTTGGAAGAAAGGGCAAATTATTAACATAAAGTTACAAAGCAACTGCTCTAACAATTTCTTTTGTTGTCGTTGCTGTAATTCTACCATTTCACTCATCATTCAAAATAATTTTCGCATTTTAAAAATCCCGTTCGGAAGAAACCACGATGGTAAAAATAAGTTCGCTGCTACTTCACAACGAATTGCTGCACGTTCACTTCTTTGTTTATCTTTTTACTCAGACTAAACGCATGAAATTTTAATGTTAGAAGCGCAAATTTTTAATGCCAAATTCTGCGGAACATCTTGCAATTTTAGTTTTTGAAAGAAGCAGCTACATTTGTTTTACTTTATATCAGTGCAATGTGCATCGCTTGTTTTTATTTCTGGCAACAAATATTCTTCCGTCTCTATGGAAATTAGACTTCAAAGGGGAGAAACAATTTTCTTCCACTTTCTACTGTAAAAATAAAGTAAAAAAAACAATTTTCTTTCTGTATCCCAATTTACACGAAAAGTTTCCTTTTCCCTCCATTTACGACCTACTCTTTTAAATTCATCGTGAAAATCACTCGTTAAAAAATTGTTGTTAAGTGCAACTTTACAGAAAAATTTCGCAAAAAAAGTCAGCAATTTGCTGTTTCTTGTTTATGTATAAAATATAATTTAACTTTGATATACGAGAGAAAGCCTTAAAAAAAGAACAAAAAAATCTTCAGATTTTCTTTTTAGAAACTGTTCCTTTACCTGCATGCCATGATCAAATGTAAGAAATATTTTGTTTTTATACACTTAAACATATTCGAAACACACTTTAAAAATTTTAGGAAACTGTACATCTTCAAGACGTTCAAAATCTAATCACAAAATGCGTGCAACTGGAATATTTTTACAAAGATCAGCATAACACAAAGCTTCGATGAACTTTTTTTCTTCTCTTTGGCGGGGGTATTTCTATACCTCTTAAGATTTTTTGCCAATAAGCATAACACTCATTCTAAATTTTACAGAAATTTTTCCACAAGGAAAAAACTAGCATTTTAAGCGCTTTAATAATGATAAAGCTTTTCATTCTTTTATAGGAAAGGTGGAAACGCGGGAAAGAATTGTTTAAGCTGCTAAGTTCCAAAAATGAGATTTTTACCTAAAATAGTGTTTTCCTGTGCATCCAACACCTTCACTCGAGTTTAAAAGTGTAAGCGGAAAATATAAAAATGTAGCACATACTTTCTTTTAAATATGCAAACACGAAAATGAAATGCGCAACTATTGTACAGTAGCTTAAAAGCTTATTTTTTTAACCTACCTGAGGACAGGGTTTTCCAGAAGGTGAAATAAATTATAAACACCAGATAAAAGCTTGGGGAAAGTACTGCAGGTGTCAAACATACATTATATAGAAAAAATGCGTACTTTCATATAATTAGCAATGATAACCAATAATTTTTTAATCGATTCTTAATCTGTATCAAATATATCTGTGTTTGCTGTGCGAAGGATGTTAAGTCCAAAATGAACTAAAACGAGTTATCAACCCAGGCATGTTTGAAAAATCAAGGACTACTGCAGGGTACAAAAAGTCCAATTCCACCCCTATATATTTTCATTCGTCAAGGAAAAAATGGATATGTGAAACAAAACACAATCATGTTAGAGTTAAAGGGTTTATGTCCCAATCAAGGACTTGACACTCTTAACTCAACAAAAATAAAATTGAAAAAAATTACTTTAAAAGGAAAAATTAAAAATTAAAACTTTAAAAAACTGACTTTACAAAAGCCTTTTTTTTTTTCAATTTCGTTTTTCTTAAAACTACGATTTTGGACTTGACACTTTTTGCACTGCAAACACAGATATAATACCGAAGTCCCAAAGCTTAATTTATTAGTCCAGAGTACTCTGTTTTGCCTTGACAACTTTCTATATTAATTTGCCTAAAAGAAAAAAATGTTATAACCGCAGTTGATTCTCCTTAGCTTGTACTTTAACTGCAACAAAAATCTTTATTACCCAGCCCTCTTTGAAGGCAAAGTGAAACTTGAGGAATGTGCAAGAGCACTTTTCATACTGGGTGCTATCAGCCAAAATCGATTTCTTGAAAAAATCAAAATCAATCACACATTAAACTAAATATGTTTCGCTGAAAAGTGGCAGATTTTTCAATTAATTTTTGCAGGAGATGAGATTCCTTCAACAATGGGCACAATAATTGTTACCTTTATTATTATTATTATTATTATTATTATTATTACAATAATCAAAAATGCACAAAAACGAACTTCAAGTGCAACTATAAAAATTAGAAGACATTCAACGACAATCATAAATTTTCTGTATACAGAACGACATCAGTTTCTTAAACACACGTTAAGAGATTTAATAAAAACAACCCTAATTCGAGCATTTTTTAAATTTTTTCGATTCTCCGAATGCACAAAAATGGCTTTATGAGTAATCAAAAAAGATCATCACATAGGATTTCGCGATAAAAAATGGCAGTTAAGACAGCAAGTGATTTAAGAGTTTAACAAACAATCTCATTAGAGGACAGCAAGCCTAGTATTTGTAAAATCTGAAAGTCCTAGTTAGGAAAAGGGATTTTGGGACTATTCTAAAACTTCATTAGTTATATAGAAAATAAAGCTTTTAAACGGTATTTCAAACATGATCTTCTTATCCACCCAATGTACTTTCACATTACACATTTAATTTAGAAATATATATATATATATATATATATATATATATATATATATATATATATATATATATATATATATATATATATATATAGTGTAATTTTGACTCCTTGGTGCAAAACACAGTGAAACAATTATGGATGGCAGTTTTCTCGCGATCAGTTTATAAGAAAGAATGTAAAGAGTTCTTAAAAAGAATTGAAGTTAGTTTTGTACACGCGTAAGTATGAACTTGTCACCGGATAAAAATCTTTTACAGGAGAAATAAAACTAGATACGAACATCTGTTATTGGGCTACATGATCGAGAAGTATCTTTCCTCAAGTGACCAGACATGACCACAAGGCATGAAACTTCTTATCCACCCGATATACTTGTTAAAATACAGGTAGCCCTCCTACAGCAAGGCATCTTACAACACGGATTCGCTCTAACACGATAAAAAAAAATTGCGAAACCCTTTGTACAACACTGTACTTCTACAGCACTAGATAACATGATTTTTATTTAACACATTTAAAAACTAAATTACGTTAAAATAATGATGGGAAGGAATAAGGAACTACAGTTCCTTTACATGAAAATGTATAAACAAATTATAATTTATTCATTTATAACTCTATAAAATTACAAGAAGGCCTAAGCTTAGCTGAAACTCTTGAATATTTTTTCCTGAATGCAGACCCTTCCGCTGAAAGAAGTCGAAAATTCAAAAGGGAGCTGCAAAATTATCTATCTCCATACCGTGATATTTACAATGACCTTGTAAGAACCAGCAAACAAACCAAAATTACAGATTTTTAAAGAGTATAGAAGGTGCAAAAAATCTAAATGAAGAAAAAGGTTCTGAAAGTGGAGGTGATATCGTTCAATCGAAAAAACGTTCTCGTTTGATTGTACTGAGCAGCGATGAGGAAGAAATTTATTAAATTAAGGTCGCATAAAATGAAAATAACATTTTTTGTTTCTTTTCGTTCTGTGTTATCATACATTTATATTTTTAATAAAAATTAAGTTGCTTATATGTAGTTTTTTTTAAAAGTTTGTTTTTAATTAGTTTTCGGAACGTAACCCCCTTTTTGTACTGGCTCTGGCTCTCATAACTGGGTTTCACAGAACACGGCATTTTCTAGGCACCTATCTACCGTGTTATAAGAGGGTTACCTGTATCTAATAAAAGTTCTTACATTACAAATTTTTAAAAAAAAAGAAGATAAGTATAATGAACTAATACAATATACTTTTGATTCCTCGATGCGAAACATAGTCAATCAATTACAGATGCCAGATTTCTTGCGATTAGTGTATGAGAAAGTATGTAACGAGTTCTTATAAAGAATTACATTTAATTTTATATACGCGTAGGTATGAGCTTATCACCGAATAAAATATAGGAGAAATACAACTAGATACTAACATCTGTTATCGGGCTATAAGACCGAGAAGTATCTGTCCTCAAGTAAGTTGATCCTTTCGAAGAATAAAATTTCAACTAGTATTACTCTTTTTTATTTCTCTTCTTCCTTCTCTCTCTTATCTTCCCTTTCTTTCTCTCCGCTTCCCAGCCCCTGAATACGCTCGGTGCCGTTCTCGTTAGAAGTCTTGATGGTGGAAATCCCTACAAGTTCTGACAACAGGCGAGGAGGACCCGAAAGGGCAAAGAATCCCGCTTATCTGAGTGCATTCATCCAATTGCCATCAGCCTATCGTCTCTTCCGGTCTGTTCGCTCCTCCCGTGGAATGCGAAAAAAAAAGGCAAGAGATCTTTTTGTCACTAAGAGAATGAGGTGAATTCGTTGTTTCTGCCTCACTTAGAAAACAAGTCGAATTTATTACGGGGACGGACAACAAATTTCGGGATTCTCGGCGCGAAAATAGTATCAGATATAATGTAATATTTATACAAACCAGGCCTGTACAACATACAGTACTGCCAGTACTCTTTCTGTGGCCCACGAAGCCTTTTGTGAAGACGCATATTATAAATTAAAAAAATACGGAATATTATTTTTAGATTTATATAAAATACGAAAGGTTTACAAAATGTTGAATTTTAACATATTGTTAGACCTACCAAATAGACTCGTCTTTTTACACGAGAATGTTGAAGACAATTTAAGAGTTAAATCCATGGATCTATCTATGGAATTGTTAAAGTAAATAATTATTATAGTACCTATTACCTTTACTATGACCTGAATGACAAATCCTCACATTTTATCATTTAAATTGTGAATCTCAGATCCCAATATAAAGAAAACAGATTTCAGAATATAAAAATGCTTTATTCCACGGTGATTTCTGTATATATTTAAATAAAATCTCTGGTCAACAATGTGTTAATATTTATTTAATTTTAAAAATAACTAGCAATTTACTTTTTGTTAGAGGAAATATTTTTCGCTTTTCCATGTACCAATTTTCTTGCGGCCCGCATAAGATCTCCATAAAGTAATATGGCCTTCATCAAATTTCGAGTTATGCAGCCCTGATATAAACAAATAAGCTGGCAGGTGTTTTATCCCAAAACTGAGCGTTATAAACACTAATTTCATGCAGTATTTTGATATGAAATTATTTAAAAACAACCGAATAAACTAAAAACAGCTCTCCTTCTATTAAGCATTCTTGGCACCTCTTACGCATTATTATGCTCTTGAACGGTTCCGTCTATGTTAGCCAGCACCATTTCATGAGTTCGGTAACTTCTTCGTTTAAACACACACGCACTATCTACAAACAAATTTATCAACAAACACAAACATCTCAAAGTCTACGCATAATATATCGCAAAGTTATACAAATAATTTGTGTTTACTGCATAAATCTTCTCTAATGGTTTAAAAAACTTCTCTGGTCGACAAAAAGAAAATGGTATCGGAGAAAAAAAATTTATATATATATATATATATATATATATATATATATATATATATATATATATATATATATATATATATATATATATATATATATATATATATATATATATATATATATATATATATATACACAGTGATTTGCGCTTATAAGAATCACGTTTGTTACTACTGTTTTTGATTCTTATAACCGATTGATTCTTACAGCCGAAATTTAGGTTTTTGGACAGGCACACACACACCTATATATACATATATTAGATAATTTACCATAAAATACTCTTTAATTTACGTTAATTATATTTCCTTAAAATTATTTTTTTATAATTTTTAAAATACAACCTAATTTTTAGACGCATAAGTAGATACTCATTATTATAGTAAGAGAAGAAAAAATCTAATATTTGTTACAACATACCTGCTTAACATTTTTAACATTTCAACTACAGGAAAGGAACAAGAAAAAGTTTTCTAGGGTAGTTCGAGGTAATGATGCTTTCAGGAGGCTCTTTCAATACTAATAGTCTCAGATGAAGATTCATTTTGTAGCTTACGTTTCACGGTTTGATAACGTGCTGAATCTACTAATGTCACGTTTGCCTAAGTGATAGTGGACACTTCGCCGAAGATTTATGTGTTTCAGGATCCAGGAAGCCACAACCAGGATGTGGGAGGTGGGAAAAAAGAGTCCCTATTTTTGTTTGAAAAAGTGAAATCCGACCTGCACGGGTAAAGATGCCCCCGGATCAAGCTAATAGGACATTGTTGTGCTAAAGCGTTTAAGGGGAAAATATTATGTTATGTCTAACAAAGAAAGGGATGAATTTTTTTACTATATTCCATCCCATGTTATCAATCTTTCTTTTTTTTTAAAAAAAAAGAATCAATCTTTCTTTTTTTTAAGAAAAATAGAAAGAACTTCGTTCCTTTTGAGGGTGTAAGTGGTTTTTTTTGGAAAAATATAAGGAAAGCGAAGAGTGTAAACTGATTCTTAAAACCGATGGATTGATTCTTTAAAGCGAAAATTTTAACATGGAAATAGTACATTTGTTTTCGTTTTCGCGATATTGATTCTTATAACCACTGATCACTATAAGCGGTGGTTACTGTGTATATATGTATGTGTGTGTATATATATATATATATATATATATATATATATATATATATATATATATATATATATATATACGCTGAATATTTACGTGAAGATCTTTCACCAATACGCATTCCTTCCCCCCCCCCCCTAAAGCATGTTGCAATTTCCATTCACTATCTCACTCTCCAAATAAGAGAAACAAATAATCCACAGGTTTTATTATCTTACTTATATAGGATTGATATTAATTTTAAAATAAATACCAGTATTCAATTATTTCACCAAACGTTTAATCTAATAATGTTATCTGCCTGTTTAGAACAGTTATTTTATTAATAAAAATTCTAGAATTAAATTCATGTGAACCAACTTTTCAGTTACTAAAATGAAGTCAACAGAAACTTCTGAAGGTAATTAATCACAATGAAAAATTCATGAAGAATTTAAGTAACAGGCAAATTACAGACAGATTTTTAACGTAGAGATTTCAAAATGTGAATAACAGAGTAAAATAATAAAGCTCTTAAAGGTTTTGAAGAATCGTTTGACGTGTTTGGGTAGAATCGTGTGCTATAAATATGGTCATGGAATGAATTTGATTTATTGCAAAGATGTAACAAAATGAATTGAAAACTCCGAGGGTATAATCAACCGAAAACCGCTTATTTTTTTAAACAACATTTTGGTCCATATAAAGAAAGCAATTTAAAAAAAAGGGAAAGGAAAGGGCTATTTAATTATTTCGTTTTAATTTATTTACTTTAAAGAAAAGATTTAACACTGCAGTCAAATTAATATCAGCATATTCTGCTCAAAATTAAGCACTTCATGTGTTTTCAAGTTCATTTGAACCACAGTCAGTAGGCAAATTTTCCAATCATCAAAGACACACCAGGGTCTTTTCCAAGAATTTATTTTAAATAAAAGTGCAATATTACAAAACTGTTTCTGATACGTGTTTATCATTTTTTACAAGCAGGTTAGTTGTTAATAAATCTTACTTTTCAATTTTCCAATGCTTCAAGCAAGGCCGGACATAGCAACTAAAGCCTTAAGAGACTGACCATAAACATTATTTGCAAAGATACATAAGCATGTGTGTGTGTAAGTAAACCGGATTCGTCGTGACCCGATGTATAAGTGACTCGTAGTATCCTTGTAGAAACGGATAAATGGCTCGTATTTACATTTGGTTTAATATGACATATTTACAATAATAAGAGCGGGATTCATAAAAATACAGATCAGTCGAGACCTATGTCTCCTAGATTTTCCGCGCTCTCTCAGTACGTCAATACCTCAAAGTTCAGTCTATAATGCTCCTGTCTAAAGTCTTTCGTTCATTTATCCCTTTTTTTCGGAAAGTTCTAGAAAAATCTCGAAAGTTTCATCGCCTCATATGGCATAAAAGAACCCTTGCGGTTTTCGTCACACCTGGCCGCTTCCGATGTCTGCGATTCCTTTTGTCAGCTCGGATCTCCGAGGACTTGCATCGCATCTTTTTGCGCTGATGATCTGATCCTAACGAGTTCTAATGATCTATCCATCTTCTTTAGGAATGACCCTTTTTCCACTTAGGAAAATGGGCACCGCACCATTGTATGTTTAACGGCTTGTCCAATTCATTTAAAAAATAGTCACATCTGTACCGCCTTTTTCAAATTAAGGATGAGCCTAGCTCCGCCAAATTGTACGAGCCTGACAATATACATATTCTGAATATTAAGAAATTTAGTTTTCCTATCAACCTTGTTTTGTTCATTTGCAGTTTTCTCAAAAACCTTGAGGTTTGAAGCTTTCTGCGTTTAAGATTTTGAACGAGATATACACTCTTGTCGGGTTCAACACAAATATAATCGAAATCATATGAAACACAATAGATATGTATGACTGATGAAGGCACTCATCGTTGAGGTAACGTAAAACTTCCCCTTCCTGCACTTTTGTTTTACCCTTTTTTTAGCGAGCCCCGGGTTGCCCCAATTGGTCGGCAGATCTGTACTGCCCGCCCAGAACCACAACAATGAACAGGTCCGAACTTGGGATATCAACCCTCGACTGCGTTTACAGGAATTGCTGCGAAGCTACGGTCTTCAGTTTGACGGTGGCTTAAAACGAAAGTGGGGTAAACGTAATTGGGGGGAGGGACCGTAATACTTGATGCATTACCTCTTTTTTAGATGGGCTTTGACTAAAACTTTTTTACCAATCATCTCTCTATGCTTGCAAGAACATTCTTAATTTGTACGACTTCTTACTACACAAATACAAATACTTTTTGTGTCATTACCCCGATTAGGCTTTTTTATCGAATTCTTGAAATGAAGAAAGGAAATCACACTATCCAAATATGTCTGCGGAAGAAATAAAATGATGGTCATTGAGCATGTCTTGTACTTAGACTATGCATATGTCTAGACCGTTGATGTTAGTTCAAATGACAGTTCAATGATAATTCAAAAGACCCGTTCTACCACTGATTAGATAAACTAAACTGCTCTATTTAATTGTTAAAAAAATGGGAGAATATTTTACACAGGTTTAACTTTTATACATTTACAAATTATTCCTCTCCCAGAAGAGGGAAACAAAACGTGAGCAGGGCTTTGGTTCCAAAGTCCGGTGTTTTGCAAAACCAGGTTACGGTCGGGTTGCAATTTCATCGGTCATTACCAATTTACACCTTGCATAAAGTCATTTCAGCACTAACTCATGGAATAACATTTTTTTAAAGCTATTGATTGCTGTAATGGAAAGCATAAAAGTTATCATGAGACATTAATAGCTGAACCTCAATTTCAGGAATGTTATTAACCAGAACGGTCCATTTTCATAAGGAAGAAAATGCGGGCAACAAACTGTAGGTTTGAAAAAGCAATTACCCACTGAGTGCAAAGCCAAATAACCGATTATTATGCATATTTTCAGCGCGCATTTTTGTTCGATAAATCTGAGTGTAAAGAAAATGCCAAAAAAGATATCGCTCAATCTGTATGCGGAACACAAGCACATGGATCGTTTTCCTTTATAGGAACTTTAAGGCATTACATCTTATAACTGTAATTTGTGATACACAAATATAAGAGCACCGTAAACAGATGACACTAAAATATAGTATTACAATGTAAACATCTCCATAGGAGAATTACCTAATTCGAAAATCAATCGAGTATACAAACGCAATGACGTACAGAGAGCAGTTAAAATGTGCACAGAAATATGAACGAAAACAACAGCGAAAAAAGTAACAGTAACTCGAGCAAGCGTCATTTGACTTGAGTACCGCAGATGAAAGGCTAAATGTGAAAAAAAAATTAAAAAATTAAGACTACTGTACAAGATGAAATGCATGTCCAACATTCTACACGCAACTTTTCTGTCCTACATTCGAGTTACATTCCGCGAAAACTGCTTTTAAAAAACCATGTATTTATGATGCAAGATGTGAGTAGAATTAAATGCGTGTTCATGTTAGATTCAGTAAACAATATCACGTAAGTCTCAGAATTGTTTATTTAATAAGAGATGATGATCCAGTTTTTTAATACGTAAATAAATGCCAAATTCTCATAAGAAATTTTAAATTTAAGAGCCAAAATTTTCAACAAATATTTCAAATTAGATTAAGATATTATTTTGCTTGTAAAATAAAATATTAAAAAAAAAAAAAAAAACGTTTTCGAGATGATTTAGAGTTCAGTCAGAGACAAGGCGCGATTCCACACAGTGGGGTAGAGAATAACAGCCCTGTGTTCGTGACCAATCCAAGCAGTGTTTTAAATCAGGCCAAATGTATTCGAGACAGCTGCAGTAAGCATTATATATATATATATATATATATATATATATATATATATATATATATATATATATATATATCTGTGTGTGTGATAATAACGGCCCACCATTAGATATCTAAAGCGTATTTAAAATTATCCTGTTAATAAAGCACGACCCCTTTTCTAAAATTGCAACCTAAAAGTAAAATAAGATAATTTATCGTAGCCCTGCAGATCATTATACAGGCATGTGAAGTAGCTGAACTCAATAACATCCCCAGATAT
The DNA here is from genome assembly GCA_907164885.2 of Dolomedes plantarius. NCBI lineage: Eukaryota > Metazoa > Arthropoda > Arachnida > Araneae > Dolomedidae > Dolomedes > Dolomedes plantarius. The sequence continues at coordinate 76,880,709 of OU015498.1, forward strand.
GAGTGTAGGAAGTTTGAGATTCCGAATGCCAGTGTAATGTCAAAATTCTTGAAGAGCCCTCGAACCACTCTGAATTTATGGGGTCTGTAGCGTAAAAACCACACTTTATGGCCATTTATCCTGCACCCAGGTCAATAGTTCACGGTTCTAACAAGCGCGGGATCTAGCAGTACAGTCCCCGGGAAAACTTAAGTGGACACGTGAACTCCACGAATCTAAAGTCGCCCAATTAAAATATTAAGTAGTTTAGGCCCTCTGGCGTCAATATCGCAAAGCACTCATTTACTATTTGCGTGAACAGAAGATTTCTCTCTCTTGATGTCTAACTCTCGTTGCTGTCGGACCTGCGGTCCGCTTCTGTCTGGTAATGTAATCCGCGCCCCGTCAGGCCAAGTCATGTGGCCACTGCAGCTAATGCCTTTATTAGATAAAGCAAGTCTTCGAAGTTGTGTATTTCATCAATGGCTCTATGTGTGCGTTTCTCGCCTAAAGTTCGTAAGTGCTTCCCTGGATCTACACTGCGCCCGACTGCATCACACCTTCGTGCCGGCTACACCTCCGATTAGTGCTATGCCTCTCCTCCACGGCGTGAGGTACGGGGCATCATATATATATATATATATATATATATGTGTGTGTGTGTGTGTGTGTGTGTGTGTACACACACACACACACACACACACGGAGTGGATTAAAGTGGATGTAAATACGTAATTATACATCACTTCATACCCGAAATTTCCAAAGTGGACCCTTCTTGTGGTCAGAATTATCATTAAGTCAGCAAATATATAATTTACGCTTTGCCTTAAATGGTAAATGATATGTACTCTTAAAATTGCACCAGCTGTATATTTTCTCAAGGATAATTTTTAGCTACGAGCTCCCCTGAGGGTAAATATAAAAATTACGAAAAATTTAAAGGGGTTGCTAAAATTAGAAATTTATCTTACAAATTAAGCTAGAGAAATACTTTTTAGACATGCACAAACAAACAAACAAACAAACAAACACATATACATACATACATACATACATATACGCGCGCGCGCACACACACACACACACACACACACATACACGTACGTGCAGTTAGTGCCGGTTATGAATTGGGGGGATATTTATTTCCATTTTAAAAACAGTTCATTACGGTGAACTCTTAACTTGCTCTCTTTTCTGAATAACTTAACTTGCTTCTTAACTTGCTCTCTTTGCAGAATAATTACACTGGTTAAGTAGTAATTAAAACGATTTTATTGAACATAAATAAAATAACATAAAACTGCTTAATATGCCATACATTAAATATAAAATATATGATAAACTAAAACAGGAATATCATTCCTCGTTCCAGAGATAACGACCGATTACCAATTTTTAATGTGCGAGTTAATATTCACTTTCAAGCCAGGAATTAAATACGATCCCCTTCCATAAATATAGGGAGTCATAAAATCCAAAATAAACACGCCGCAGCAGTCAATCGATTTCAGTCAACCGCAGATCATTTCGAACAGTTGAGTTTGTATATTTGTGGAAATGAAAAATCGATCAACATCGCTGGAGAGATATGATTTAGGAACAAATTTTGGAAAGCGAGGCATTTCTATATCAAAGCTCGTACTGGACGAGGCATATCCGATGTGTAATAAATTTTTGGATAGTTTAAGCGCCGGAAAAGAAACGGAAGCAATCAGATTCTACTTATCTCACGAGTTCGTAAAGTTCAGATTAGAAATGCTGCTAAAGCGCAGATGGGTGTTTTCCCAAAGCTTATACAAGCCACCCCCAACAAAAGCATACTCACGGGATTCCAATATGACGGACACCCGTTCGGAACATATTGATGTGGGTGCTATGGACCGCGCCGCCATATTTCATCAACATTTATTGATCGTGAAAACAACCAATTCTCAAATAGCGTTAGTTGATCTAACAAGTTTTTATGTCTAAAGAAAAACTGATGGACTTATGTGACGCGCAAAAATAACTATATCGGTTGTAATTTTATTTTAAGGCTGTTGAGTACTAAACCTATTGGATTCATTCACCTAAGTGTTAACCTATAGAGAAAACGTGTCCACGGATTGTCGACTTGAACTAAAAAAAATTTTTTTACTCAATAATAGAGAAAGAAATTCTACACCTTAGGACATTTTTCGTGTTTAAAAAAATGCAAATAATATATATCAAAATTTAAATTATTCGGGGGGGGGGGGAATCTGGTACAGTGTGTTTTAAAGGCTCATCAATTCCTTTGATGGACGAAATTTATAAAATGAATCCTGTTGCAAGGTGTAGAAAAGTTCAGGCTCTAAGAAAATACCATTTTTATTGGATTATCAGGATTTATTTAGCTGTCAATAGTAGACGAATTTTCTCCATAGGATAACATTGAGGTGAGAGAATCCAATAGGGTTAGTACACAGTAGCCTTAACCCTTCAGTGGGCGCGCCAATTTTTGGAACACCAGCAGGCGCACGTGGCACAAAGTACAACATCTCTTTCAACCATGATTATTCCTTTTGTAATAAACTTTTTATTTTCAAATTGAAAATAATAATTCTGCGTTTTATGACACGATATAAAATGTCTATAATATTGGGATATATTTATAATTAAAGGACAAAGAATGCAGATACAATCGCCTTATTTCAAAACTGCCCGGTTTATTGGATCTAAGAACAACTTGCGAATGGATTCCTATTATGTCCCAAAACCTAAAAAAATGAGATTGTCCATCTTCGTGATCTGCAAGATACCGTGTAATAGCTGCACAGTTGATCGAGTACATCAACTCCTGCTTTTGTCGTATTGTAATCCAGTATAACCGTAGTCGCCCAGTCGCTAAGGCATCAGCCTGCCACGCCAGGGGTGCGGGTTCGATTCCCGCGTAAGACTTGGTTGTATTCTGGGGAACCGGTCAGTCTTCCGCCTGCAAATGGAGCCCCGTCTAGAAAGGGGAGCTGCAACCCATCGTCCATCGCCGGTGTCATCGTTTGTCAATAAAATTCTTCAGCGATTGTGTGCTTTGTCTGTTTCTATTCCTTGTATTCATATGTACACCGGACTGGGGTGTAATGTCGTCATCCCCCAGGGACATTAGCCAAAAAAAAAAAGTATAACCGTTGGTTTACCGCGGTTAAATCACGACTACCAATGAATGGAAAGGAATACAAGGGTCAGAAAATCTGACCTGCATTAGAAAGGGTGTAGCTATAAACAGAAACTGCTTAGAACATTCAAACCTTACATGTTTAAAAAAAAAAAAAAAAAAAAAAAAAAAAAATTCAAAATTACGAAAATGTTGCACTCTGTACACGGGCGCCCCACTGAAAGGTTAAGCAACAACTGCGCATTAGAAGAATTTAGTTTTAACAAGTGAAAATATACTGTTTACCACTAAATTCCCTAAAAGTGAATACCTGTTATATTTGAACCTGCAATAATTAAGCAAATAAAGTTGTAAAGCAAACATCTGTTTTATTACTGGTTATGCAAACGCAAGACTTCTTCGGAGATAATAGCATAATATCTTCAACGAGTAGTAAATGTACCGAAACGAAGGAGTTTACGTATTCAAAGCGGTGTCGCGTCCGTAAATTATTTGTGGTACCTTGTCTTGCACACGGTGGTGAGTCAAGGGGAAACAAGAGGTAATAAAAGAATGGTTCTTACACTCAGCTGATTCATCTTCTGATTTAGATTACAATGTTAATTAACACTTCTGTGGGAACAGCAGTTCTTCCGAGCTGATGCTGTATTGGTTAACACTAGCCCAAGATGGATGTTTCAGAAAAACAGTCGCTTTGTTTCGATTTTACACACCAAACTTTCGATTTTAACACGTAAATGAATGCCACCTCACATGAAGACGTCAGCCACAGTATGTGTGTCCAGCGCATACGTAGTAAATTTTAAACAAACATGGAGGCGTACGAGACCAGCATATATTCAAGGCTTTAATTCTCACCGAGTAGACATCGTCCGGTAGAGATATCGAAATTTAATTAATGTATATAATTAACAAAAGAAAAAGATTTAAAAAAAGGAAAAAGTTTTCGGTGCATCCTCTAAATTAGATACGACCATCCAAATGAACTTGCGCGACAACCAGATATTGTGCCGTCCATTTTGTAAAATTCTAATCATTTTAAACCTACACTGACGTAGCGAGCATAGCTGGCGCCTGGTGCACGATACCTTTTTGGCGCCCTCCCCCTCAAAAAGTAATATGGTAATATAATATATAGACCCTATATCGGCGCCCATCTGCGAGTGGCGCCCGGGGCATGATAGATGCCCCCTCCTCGCTACGTCACTGTAAACCTAATAAAATACGAGATATTAAAACTGATGATTACTGAGCTTCGGGAGCTGATATTTAAGAATTAGTTCTGCAAAAATTATCTGTCGCACAGATATTTTTACTTGAAACCTTCAATTTATTTTCACACTAACAGATGGTTGTACCGAAATCAAGACGATTAAAAACAGATTTGACTTATATCTGACAGGGGCGTAACTAGGCATTTAGTGGCCCCGGAGCAAATTGGGCCCCCTGAAATATTACTTTATTTTTTACACCCAGTCCGGGCCCAGTTGCCCCAGCCTAGTTACGCCCCTGATCTCTGGCTTAGTTTGATGGGCAGTTACGCGGTTCAGACGAAGACGAAGAGGCGATGCCTTGTTTGAGGTCTCTTCAATGTGCGCGACTAGCGAAGAAATTACTCGTTTTTTTCATACAGCTGGTTTGAGTCACATCAATTAAACTTCCATGTGTAGAAGACGTAATGTGACATATAACAGATTCAAGCCCTGGCAACATAAACAGTTACAGTAGATGAAAACATTACCTACGTAAATGAAAATGCGTCTCCTCGGGCAGAAACAAACATATCAAATTCACACAGAATGAGAGATAGGATGACGACAAAATTTTCAGCGAGAAAACTTACCTGAAAAAAGAAAAATATACACATAAAAATCATAAATAAAAAAACCGTAAGGTACATAAAGAAAAAATATTTTTAAAAAATTTTTTTATAAATTTTCAAATCTCAAATCTTTATTCCTCCAACTATATCTTGGTATTTTATAATTGTTTTGGAAAACGTTCGATCATATTTATCTATTTATAATCATAGTGTGTTGAATGTGTAGATCATGAATATTATTTTGGCCTCTTTTCTTTTTTCTTTCGGGAGGTGTGTGTGTGTGTGTGTGGGGGGGGGGGGGGGGGGGGGGTTGCTCAATTTTGATCCAGCACCCACTCCTAATTATTTTTATCAGTGCATTTCGAAAAGACATTCCATCTATGGCATTTTTTTTTTTCGGAATCTTAACGAATTTTTTTTGCCCCGTTTCGATGAATCTCGTATGATTACAATAACGGCAGGTCATGATTCAACATTTTATTATTATTATTATTTCATTCAGATTTCGAAAGAAAAAAAAATTTCCCCTCCCCTCCACCGCAGGATGACCTTGGGCAAATTCCGCACAATTTTTAGACTACGTTTTATTTTAAGTCAGTTAATTTTTAAGAGCTGGCAATAAATACATTAAGTTTTACTTTTTGGAAAATTTTCCGTAAAATATTTCAGATATTTTGCACGCTAAAAAGGGGAAAAAAATTGGGGAATTTTTTCACGGGATTTTATCGAAATTCTCATGAGGCAAATCCAATTATTTCCCCCATAAATTTTTCTTCCATTAAATGTATCTCTCTTTTAGTAATAAACAAAACTTCGCAAAATTCGAGAAATTCCACGTCACTATAAATGAACATAAAACTTTTCATCTTGATTATACATATCAGCTTTCATTGGAAATATTTCATTGAATTTTCAAAAAAAAATTTTAAATCACAATAGATGAAAATAAGAGCTAATACTTTTACTTTAAATTGTTAATAAACTTTTCTTTCCTTTTACTCAAGTTCCCACAAAAGATAAAGCCCCTTATTTTACGATTAATAGCTAAAAACTTCGTGAAAGGAAAAATGATTATTTTACCAACAAAACTCAGAAGGTTAAAAATCATACATTTGCCATTTATATGATGTAAAATGCAACGAAGCCGTCCACACCTTACAGTGTTTAGCGTCTCGACCTTCCACATGGTGGGCTCGGGTTCGAATCTCGAATAAGGCATGGATGTTCCCTTGCTGTCCATATAATTGGGAGCAGTGTTGTTGACATCACAGGGAACATTTTTTTTGCACATATGGTGTACACCAGGGGTGTCAAACTGAAAGGCTTCCTTCGGCCAAACAAACAAGGTTTAACTGTAGGTGGGCCGCAAAAAAAAATCAATATTAATAGAAACGTAGGTTTATTTACCTAATTACAGTATATTCAACATAAATATATGCATTTTGTTTAATAATAGAAAAAAGAGAGTATCATTAAAAAAACATTTAGCGAATTCTTCCTATCTTATTATAATTCTGCGTCGGTTATTTTATTATATTATTGTGTGCCAATATATTGGCCGGGCCGCAAAAATGATCGTCGCGGGCCGCGAGTTTGACACCCCTGGTGTACACAAAAGAAAACGGCCTACAAAATCGCAGTGCCGAGTCAGTGCCCTCAGGGCAGAGTACCTGCCACGTTGATATAATAATAAAAATGTAATGGAAGGACGTAGTAAAATTTCTAGAAAAACATTTCACTTTATACAAAGTATTGTTGTTTTAAAAAATTCAAAGGGTTAGTAAAATAAAATTTTAAAAAAATATTAAAAGCAGGGCAGTTATGAAAAGTACAAAATAATTTATTCAAGGTACAGCAGTAATGAAGTGTATAAGGTGATGAAGTGTATCCAGCATGCTAAGTGACCATTATAAAATGCAGAGTTTGATATTTCAACAAAATATCTCCATATAACATTATACTACTCTCCTTGAAGCCCAAGGGGAGAATATTTGAAGATCTTTTGGGTTAACGATTTGGCATCAATGAGCCCACGGTTAAAACTACACATTTATCCAGTTATTAGCGTATTTATTACTTATTAGCGTCTTTATTATAATAATAAAAAAATATAAAAAAATCGTTGGATTTGGATGTATGTCTTTTACTCTTATTCTGATTGAATACGTCTTCGCAGGCTCTTTGGATCATCCAAAGAGCCTGCGAAGTATGTATGCGAAGTATGTCTCATACTGCGAAGTGTGTATGAGAACCGTGTGTGCGAGACATGGTTCTCATACACACATATATATTACATAAACGACGAAAATGGTATTTTCGTAAAATGCAGAATTCATTTAAACATCACTTTCAATTTCTCTTAGCTTTAAGATTGAACGAGAAATCCCAACAAAATACAAATCCTCAACTGAAAACTTTTGCTTCCATAAAACAAGTATGCAAGTCTTCTTTCGAACTTTCTCGATCCCGGGTATATTTTCATTCACAGCCGATTAAACATAACAGTAGTCACAATATATTTCCATTTCTCTACAGATAAATGATTTTCATAAAAAAAAGGCTACTCAATCATGCTTTTCTCTAAGCCAAAGATCTAAGCAAAAGGCAGTGGACGTATGTTTTTCCCCTCTTTTTTGTTGTTAGATTTAAATCCTTTTATACTCCAGCTCTCAGTTTGAAGTAAATGTGAATATCCTTTGAGAATGTCCTTCTTTTTAAAATCTTGGACCCTACTTGTCATACAGCCGTAAAAGTACACAACATTTTCGGATCCTGTTTTATTCACCCCTTATAAGCAGCTTGTGCTGATATTTTCACAATTAATATTAATAATATGGCAACCTTTTCCTAATCACGAAAGACAAATATTACTTTTTGAGAGATCGAAAACATAACCCAAGCTTGTTTACGAGCGACATTTTAAAACAGAGGTAATACATACTACATTCAGATATTAGTTAAGATTTTTGTTGCTACTAATGCCACCCTGTCCGGAAATTCCAACCAGATCCATGGAGGCTTTGCGGCTGAGTACTGCGGCTTCGGTTTACAGAAGCACCACAAAGTTCGGAGTCTGTTTTGGCTAAGGGCCACCTCAATTTTGATCGGTCACCTCCAGAGGCGACATCAGGGGATCGTACCTTCTTCCCCACTCTCTGACCTCATTGAAGGACTTTCAACTCTACGGATTTAACGTGCCCACATCCGACCTAGAAACAAAGGTATTTAATGGCGATTATCAGGATTCGAACCGAGCACCCTCAACGCCAAAAGTCGAAGCGCTACCACTAGACTACCCTAAGTTAAGATTTCATATAAATATCTATTGCTAAATATGTTCACTCTATTTACTTCGATATAAGAATCGTTCTCAAAATATCCAAGTACCCATAAGGAAATATCCGCAGTAGACCTATAATAATAAGTTAAATTAACATAACATTCACAGGCTGTAGAATGCAAAAATTCCTTTTTATCTATGCAGGAAAAGGGAGATCATCCCCCATTCCCCAAACTCAAAGAAAATGTTGTCAAGGTTCATTTATATTTGATGAATGCAGTTCCTTAAAAAAATTAAACGCCATTGGTTGGGCCAGGACAAGAATATCAAAACAAGACAAAATAAAGGCTATTTCCCTATTCAGAGGAATCCTCTTATGTCAGTTAATTACATCCTATTGCTTTTTTCATCATCACATTCTTTTTTGTATTTCCCATCATCTCTTTCCTTTATTTATCCCGCAAGGGAAACGGTTGGTAACACATTTAAACAGCCCATTCAAGAATTTGTATATAAAGTTAAAAAAAGAAAAAAGAAGTAAAAACCTCAGAATCCAATAAATGTACTTAACAAAAGAGAGAAGAGACATTTAATTAGTTTTATTATTCTAAAAGATTTGTAAAAGAAAAGAGGGGTAGGGGGGGGGGAATCTTTTACGTTGAATAATGGAAGATTTCGTTTCCGGGTTTCGGTAAAAATATTTTAATTTGCCTTTCTTAAACTTCATAAGAATAAGTAGAGCAGAGAGCAGTTTTCGTTTAAAACTCAATTACAACAGAATGAAGAAAATAGAACTTAGTCAGAACTATAATTCTTCTCGATTATTTTAATCTTATCAATAGCAAGAGTGTTTGATATCTTAGAATTGTTTGTATAAAAAAGATTAATTATTCATAAAGGATAATTAAAAGATTTCATTTTCCACCGCCTTGAAATTCCACAGGAATCAATGATAAAACCCATAATTCCAGAGATATTCATAGAGGAAAAAATACCAGTTATTGGAAAATAAAAAGTTTCGTAATGAGCAGGGGTACTCAAAACCGCGGCCCACCGAGCTGATAAGTACGGCACCAAACACTCATACTCATTATCAGGCAAGTGCTTTTGTAAACATAATTTTAGAAATGAGTGCCTGAAAAAATACAAAACTGTACAAAAATGTGCCCCCTTCTGCTTACGTTGTTCGCATCAACGTATCTTTGTAAATCATCGAATTTCAAAATGAAATATGCGAAGAACGTATGTAGAAATCTGCTTCCTATAAGGGCCCGTTCACATAGGAGTCCGGTAGCGGAAGCGTAAAAGGAAAGATGGCGCTGACACGGAAATAAACCAATCACAGGCGTTAAAAATGTCGTTGCTAATCGTTTGGAGGTTTGTCATTGGTTAAATATATTTCAATACTTTAACGCTTCCGCTACCAGACTCCTATGTGGACAGGCCCTTATTCCTACCTTGATGACGTATTGGGAGTAGCCATGTAGCAACTATAAATCTGATTTGTCTAAAATAGTCAAAAGTTTGTCTCAACATAAAAAATCACACTTATTTTTAAATAAACACTTGGATAGATTTAGGATTTAAGTTTTTATCTTCTTCATTATTAAAGTATGAAGTATAATATACCTTTGTTGCGGCCCACGTAACGCAGTAAAACATAGGCATGTTGCCCGAGAGAAAAAAAAATTAAGAGTAAGGCTGTATTACAGCTGCGATATTACTATATCAGAATTTATTATTGTGTTATGTATGAAAACATAGAAATTCACAAAATTTCAAGCTGCAATCTTTTTTCTTTTAATTCTTACAAACTGTCTACCTACGCCAATAGTTAAAAACGAGAAGCTAAGAGAGGATAAACTTTTCTTTTATTAAAAGATATTTTAAGACAGTTCTTGCGATAGCAATTAAGATAAATTAATTAAACCTTTTTAAAAAAGAATTTAGACATTTGATTCCTTAGTTATTTGTGGGCGTGTGTGGGACAAGGTAACATTGATTTCTATTTTTAACATGTCTTCAGTTATATGTCTTCACTTTTAACTTGTAATCACCGAAGATAAATTATTTTCTCCCAAAACTGAAACTGGGAAAAGCCAAGAAAAACAAGGTAGTTAACCTGATTTATTTTATTAATAAAATCTTTGGCTGTTATCATTTACTTTCTCGTCAAGGAAAAATGTTTTTCCTTGAGAAAAAGCTTTCAATCTATTAAACATAAACAAAAACTTTTCAAAAGAGAAACAATAAAAAATGCGTATAACTAAAACTTTAAATTTCCATACTTTTAAAAGTAAAACAAATTCAGCACATCTAATATTAAATCTACAAATTCCAGATTTCCTTATCTTGCTTTCAGCTGAGAGAAATTCCATATCATTAGGAGGTAATTTTTACCCTCCTTATGATAGTAACTTTATACATTATTTCACAGAACATAGCAGAGAAAGTCCCCAAATCCTTTTTTATGGTTCAACGCTTTAATGTAATTTAAGTACCTGTTCCTCTGATATTTGCCCTTTGAGAGGAAGATTATGGGGTGTTATGCTCATTAGAGTCAAAATTCATCGAAATTAAATCGCTGAATTCCCGTACTCGGAGATTTGTCCAAGTCTTAACAAAACAGATTATCCTCTAATAACTTGCTTTTGAAAAGCACAGAAATTGCTCCTGAGACTTTAAGCTATGTCAACATTGCTAAACAGTAAAATTCCTAATGTAAAATCTTTAGATTCTAGTATATCTAATATAAGGATGGGCGAACGCTGAAAGTCTCTTTCCTTGAGAGACATATGTAACACGAAAATATGCATATTAAAATAAATTTTCCATAGAATTCCTAGTGGAATCTTCTTTCAATCGTCAAAATTAACAAAGAGATACATAATATTTAGAAAAAATTAATAAGTAAAAAAATTGAACTAGCCTAAAACGCTAAAATCTTTAAGTTCGGAAGAAGATTCTTGGATGATAGAATTTGTTTAAGCTCATCTTTCTATATTCAATGGATAACTGACATTTTCGAAATATTGTTCGACATTCTAGGACAAATAGGCTTTGAAAAATTTCATCTCAAAATTTGCCGAAAACGCTAAAACATGAACGATCAGAATCGGATTTTTGGATAAAAATAAAAATTTATTAAATTTATATGTTAAATCGTTAACAAACGTTTTCTACCCCCCCCCCCCCCAAAAAAAAAAAAAAGTAGTTCGCGTTCTTGGACAAATAGATTTTGAGGTTGGAGATCTAAAATAAGCTATAGAAAAAAATATTTTGTAAAAAACTTTATCAGTTCAGATAAGGTTCCGTCGCACATTTAAAAGGGACTGTACATACATAGAAATATTTGTACGAATGCATACACAGGCAAAATCGACTTTAAAGTGTTTCTTTGCATATAAATGATAGATTGGAATGCAGTCCATAGTGACACTATGCTTGGCGATACTTCTGCGGGCGACAACACTCTCTATATAGATATAATTTGGATCGTCATAGTACTTTTTTTAGTTAAAGCAATTCAAAAATTAATGATACTAGTATTAAAATATATTACTTGTTTATTCCACTTCTTTGAAACTAAAGCAAAGATATCGAGTCAAAAACTGAAATTTAAAAAACTTCCTTACATTAGCAAGTTTAGCCGTGCCAACATTACCAATAAGAAGCATGACTGTTTCCGAGAAGTGTTATGACAAACAGTCACTAACACTAATCCTCCTTAACAAAACAAGATAATACAATTGGATTGAATAAAATTGAGTAATGCAGTTTAAGAGGTCATGCTGAAACTGAAAATAATCTCATTTGGAAAGAAAAAGACGGTTGAGATCATTATTTGTGTAGTCCTCTGGCTTCCAAACAAAGCTGCAAAATAGCAACCTACCCTAGTCTCCTCGCACGAGAAGTTAGAATGAAACAAACCTGTGAAGCTTATGTCATTTTGATTTAATTTTAAATAGCATTGTAATGTATTCTTAGAAATATCACATCTTTAAGTTTACACACGAAAACGATATTCGAAGTATGCTTTTTGACTTGCCTGTAAAATATATTCATGCTAAAAACATAAAAATAAATTAATATTTCTAAAGAAAAATATGCATCATTATTTTTAAAAAGTTCCACACACCAAAAATGGCTCACAACTACCGCATATTTGTAAGAAAATAGCACTCCTGATATTTATAGACCCATAATAAAAAAAATTTTGTTAAAATCAGCGCCTGGGATATTAGTTATAGGTATTTTTAATCATATTTCATAAAGTACTCATTATTCAATCCACCATGGCAAATGAGGAATTCTTCACAAATTTTATTGCAGTCATCTATAGGCTAAATAAGAAATTATTTATTTGGAACATAACAGCCAATTCCTAACTACACATTTCAGTCTAAACGCCATACATTATTCCTAACCCTGCTATTTTAAATTTTCAGATACAAAATAAATATGCTAGAAAAACACCGTTCTTCCTTTTCGGTTAAATCTGGCACACATATTAATACAACGATTTATTCGCAGTCTCATTGCCCCGTAGGCGTGCTGATGCCCACATTTAATAATAATATATGCACGAGTGTGTGTGAGCGTCCCGATAACTGCTTTACGCCTGATATGAAAACAAAAGTTTTTGCCGGGTAGACGTAGCAGGGCAGTTCGTCTGTCTGAAACAGCTGACGAGCCTACGTAGTGGATAACGGTTTCGCTCCGTATAGCACAGCCAGAATATGAGATTCGATCTTTTTTATTTATCATTTTTGTGCAGAACGGTACTCCAAGCAACGAAAGCTTTTCTCAAGGGTCCTTCAGTAAGCTGAATCCTCGAAAGAGGATGTGCGTGATTGATGAATAATTAGACAGCGGGAATGAAAAATGTTAAAACAAACTCTCAGACAAATAAAATAATCTTGAAGTTAACTAGTTGAGTCAAATATTTGAGACAACTGAAATGATCATTATAAAATTTTTAAAAAATAAATAAAATAATAATAAAAAAAAAATAATATATTATATTATATATATAGGGCTCGATTTGAGGCGAAACGTGCCAGAACGCCGTTCCGATACCTCTCTTTAGGAAAAAAGAAATTATGATAGTTAAAAACATTTATTTAATCACATATTACTCTGTACTTAGGGATTCGATAGCCATATATCATCGAGCGAATGTGAAAGTGGTTTCTCACAGATGATCCTCTTTATCACACCATTGAGATAATCACTGAATATTGAAACAGTTTCTGGCCATATATATATATATATATATATATATATATATATATATATATATATATATATATATATATATATATATATATATATATAATCTAAAGTAAAACAATATGGCTTTAAAAAAATAGTAGGTATATAACAATACAAAGAATTAAAAAAAACAAGCAGACGTTTTACGTAACAGTAAAGTAAAATCTACAGATGATAATTCAGAAACAGCTATTCCACATAACAATAGACTAACAGAAGGAGAGCGCAGACTTTTGAATACAAGGAAATTCTAAATAGAGAGTTCGGATTTTGTCATAAACTCTTTTCGATTAGCTTTATAGTTTTCAAAATACAGGGTGTCCGGGCTAAAAGTATCCAAAAGTTATGGCTTATTTTTACGGAACTACCCATTAGAATTGTTTAAAAAAATATTTAAATAGAAAGAACATATCACCAAGTTTTAATATCAATCATAGATTTCGATCATAGTATCATAGATTTCGATGTGTGCACCTTTTGTAGCTCGACAAACGTCTAAAGGTGCACTCACACCTTAAAAAAAATTAAACCACTATTTTAAAAAGGAGTGTGCATACTACGCTGTCGTGTCGTGACGTGGGAAAACACGCTCTGGCGTGGGAACTGGCGCGTCAGCTCCAAATATAAATTCCCAGATCTCGTCAGCAGGCGTCTGGCCGTCAGCTATGAATACGGAAGAAGAGCTCATCGAGCATGTGAAGAAATACCCTATTTTATTTGACCATTTCAACAAAGATTACAGAAATAAATATGCACGCAATGAAGCATGGGAAGAGATTGGAAGAATCCTGGAAATAGCTGGCAATATTTACATTTATTTACTAATTTATTGCAAACTTAGGCCGTTTGATTGATTTAACCAATATTTCAAACACTTTAAAAACACGTTTATAAAATCAGCGTTTTCTTAACATTGTCATAGCATAAAATTTGGTGTCTTTAATAACTGGCGGTAAAGTTGGTTACTGATCTTGTAAAATGTAAACAAAGAGGAAGGGGTGATTTAACAATATAAACAGGTGTTCGTCCCCTCGGTTTGTTTTCGATTTTAGTCTTTTAGATAGCAAAAATAATTTATATGTGCTTATATTATTTACATTTATAAATATAGTATTTTATTTAAATTTTTCATGGTAAATTTTTTTTTTTTTTTTATGAATTAGCGGCAACAGTTGGCTACTGATCTTCTCAAATGTAAACAAATGGCGTGCGCAACAATATAATATAAACAGGTGTTCGTCCCCTCTTGTTTTTAAACTTCCATCTTTTAAATATAAAAAATAATTTATGTGAGCTTAGTTTATGTGTATTTATAAATTTATATATATTTTTTGATTGATAGTTACTTTCAATTAAATATTATAGGCAGACGACGGTCTTCGACCAAAAATTACCTACTTATAATTTGAATTATTTGAATACTAGGCAGAAAAAAAATTCACTACAGGTTACTTATTTACATTCTTTAATAACTCAAAATTATAGCAACCAAAATGATAAATTTGTTTATAAAAACAGTAATAAAAATGTTTACAAAAAATATTAATGGTCCATTCTGCCTTTATGAATGCTCTCCCATTGCCATGAACAGCTTGCAACCCCTTCAGGAGAAACGAAGTATTTTTTCATTGCTCTTTATTGAATTCTTGCTATAAAGATGCATCTAGTATGTTTTTAATGTGAAAGCCTCATCAGCGACAATAAATCGATCGGCCACTATTTATAGGGTGCCCCCATATTATTTATAGGGTCCACCCACAACGATATGCACCTTGTGGGAACCAAACAACAACGGACGTGAATTCGTCACGACACGACACGTCAGCGTAGTGTGCACACACCGCCTGACGCTGACGTTTTCCTACGTCAGCTGACGTTGCGGTCAGCGCGTTGCAACACGTCACGTCAGCGTAGTCTGAATGCAGCTTAAATGGTAATCCAGTTCTCTCCAAAGTGTTTCGTAGCATATCAGGAGTTATTACACGAATTGCTTGAATGATACACTTCTTCAACTCATCCACAGTTTTGATTTTTTGTTTATACACAACGGATTTAATGAATCCCCAAGCAAAAAAGTCTTGATATGCTACGAAACACTGGGAGAGAACTGGATTACCATTTACATGTTAGTCGTGCTACAAAGGGTGCACACATCGAAATCTATGATACTATGATCGAAATCTATGATTGATATTAAAACTTAGTGAGATATTCTTTCTATTTAAATAATTTTTTTAAAGTTCTAATGGGTAGTTCCATAAAAATTAGTCATAACTTTTGGATACTTTTATCCCGGACACCCTGTATAATTTTTTCAGGGAGTTTCAGCAGTTCTTTTAAAAGAGTAAGCTACAGAAAAAAATTAATCGAACGTGAACTGTGTTTTTATTGGCTGGTAGACAACGCACGAAGTCTAGAGAAAATTTCCGGGGGCGACAATTTCTGACGAACACAAGCATATTATGCGGTGCTTTTGATTATCATATGTTATGAAGGACCAAAATTTCAGTGGGGACGGAGAGAGGTTCTAAGTTCCCTCTACATTCATTTTAACCTTAGGGAACGGTTTTTCTTACACTTGAGGCAGGTGCAGCAGTCAAACAGCTTCTATTTCTTTATTCGTTAGTTTTTGGTGATGGGAGAGGAAAGAAAACAGAGAATAATAAAATTGAAGTATGAGAGCAATATCTGCAAGGAAAAGTAGCTGTGTTCGAGGATTCGTTCCAAGGAAATGAAATTTAGAGGCAATACACGCCACATAAACAAGAAGTTTCGCAAATCTAAGCTATTATGAAAGGGGGTGAAATGTATTAGAAAGGAGATTCGACGATTTAGATTCGAATAAGGATGCAAGAATGTCTACTTAGAAACCCGCATAACTATATATTCAAACCTTTCCTAAAAATTATGATAGACCAGCGTGCTTCATTTTTTTTAAAATCCTTCCATTTATGAAAATGCATTATCTCTTACGATAAACGTTACAACTACCTTCACAAATTAGATTTACCACGTACAATCACATGTACTTGTTTTAATTAACAAATAATTTTATTGAGAGTATTACCCCTGAAACATACTTAGGGTAGATTTCTCAATCATAAAAGGGCATTTTTAATAAAGAGGAATTTTTTTAAAATTTTGTCACGGTAGTTTCTTTGATCTTTAAATTTAGACATTTTTTCAGTATTAACTATTAAACTTAAAACTATAAATATTAAATAAAGTAAATCTAGCTAAATTAAAAGTAATTTTTAAACTAAAATTCAGTTTTATTAATACAGCTTACATAGATTTAATCAGAAAAATGCTCAATTAAAACAGTTAACAGAAAAAGAAATGCGGCAAGGTAATTTTTTGGCGAACCAAATGGGCATATTTAGTGATATAAAAAACGGGAAAAACCCTACACCGTCGAGCAAATCCTACGGGAAACACTAGTATTATTTACTAATAGCAGTTTACAACAAACACGGAATATTTATCAATACATCAATGCGAAAAATAAGTAAATCTCTACCGTTTAAGAGATAATTAGAGTAATGGGAAGTCAAAAAGGGATTTTTAAAAATAAGCACAAAAGATAACACAACTGAAGTAGTTAGTCAGGAAAGCGTCATTCGTGTATCCAGTTTTACCATAATATCGTGGACACAATAATCCAGTTTAATCAACTGCCTCAGCATTACTCAGAAAAAACGAACAACGCAGCATTATCTAGCTTTACATACACAGTAACTAAAATACGGTTAATAAGATGAGTAGCTTATTACGTCATTATAAAATAAAGATACGCAAATTGCGAATCATTTGCGAATATTAAAAATGGCTTCCTTCCTAAGACAATTTAATATAACGAAGTTCATTCAAACGGTTATCATTATTTCTGTCTACAGAGAATATTTATGAGCAAATTTAATACTTAGATGCTATTTATGACTTGTTCTTAATTACATGGAATTATTTAAATGCACCATCTATGTAAAGCGTTAATTATAAAATTAAATACAAAGTTTTCAGAGTATCTTTCGCCACCTTGATCGAATTTCATCCTAAAAAATGCATTAGACATACTGTAGAATGCTTCGAAAGATTCATACCCTAATAAAAGCATTTTAAGATACGATTTAGTAGAACAAGCATTAATCTATTAATACATAAAATAGAAAGCAGCACTATGAGCGCTACTATAATCAGTGCTATTCCTAAATAGGAAAAATTTTACATTCCTACCTCACCTTGCCAATCCTGTGCTATCATAAGCTTAAAAAAATTAAGAGAAAAAAATTATAGTGGAACGCGTTAATTTACAGAACTTTAACTTATATATGAATCATACTTCAGTGTATAATCGAAATAAAAAGCTATTGTAGGTCTTGACACTATCTTTCGATTATGCTCATTATGATTACATAAATATGTTCATGATTAAGTGCTAAACTTGTGTGTGCTGGAATACGGTTTTCCTATTAAGTACCGTCAGCTAGCGCAAAATCATAAGTTGAACAATATAAAGATTCTGGAGGAAACACTGGAGGAAAAATATCAAATTTAGAAGGGGGGAAAAAAAACCTCGATTTCTTTCGCAGAAGTCAAATAACTGAATTAAACCAAACAATAAAACAGTTTTTCATTCACCTAGAAGTAATGATGCGTGTAGTGTCCTTCTTCATAATATATTTCTTTGTCTCGACACCGAAACACAAGAGACTAGTAGACACCCCTTAACTATCCTAAAAAAATATTTTCCAGGAACTTAGACAATCTGCAGACAATCAACTTGGAAAGTATGACTTGTCCTTGGGCTAATCAGATATCTAGGGCTTATGAGATCTATTCCAACACAACCTGTTGTACGTATTTCCAACCTTTCAATTCACATCATTATTGCACTCTAATTTGGCAACAGTCGCCCGACACTCATACACAGCCTGAAGTCTTTCTCTCAAGCCGTCAAAATAACAGACAATCAGTGTAACATAGGAAAGGTTGCAATCTTGAACGGTTTAAAAAAAGAGAAGATGAAGACGACTTGGGGGTGGGGGGTGGAGAAGAATAGTTTTCCCTCGCAAGAAAAGCATAACCCAATCCAAGAGCACTAGCGATTCATTAAGGCTTTTGTGTACTAACCCTATTGAATTCGCTTACCTCAACGTTAACCTATGGCGAAAATTTTTATTTTTAAATTGCACTCCGTAACAGAGAAAGAAATGTTACACCTTGGGGCATTTTTCGCTTTTTAAATATTTTAAAATTTAAATTATTCGAGGGGAAAATATGGTATAGTGTGTTTTAATCGCTCATAAATTCCTTTGGTGGACGACATTTATTAAGTGAATCCTGTTGCAAGGTGCAGAAAAATTCAGGCTATCTGAAAATACCATTTTTATTGGATTATCAGCATTTATGTAGCTGTAAATAGTAGATACATTTTCTCCATAGGTTAACACTGATGTGAGCAAATCCAATAGGGTTAGTACACAGCACCCTTAAACACACATTTTTTAAAAAGTGTTTTTTTAATTTTAAATGCAATATCCAAATAAAACAGCACTAAGGCAACGTACTTACAATAAAAAAGACCCTGCAGTATAAAATCAACGGCAGGATCTCATGCAGTCAAATTAAACAACCCTAAAACCTTCCAGAAGAAAGAAAAAAGAAACGGAAAGCAAATTCTAAAAAAGAAGCTTAGTAAACCCATCCTCGTGGGCGTGTAAACGGAATCAACGCCTACGCCCTAACATATGCTGGAGTGCGATTACCGAGATAATTGCTCCAATGCTTCGCTTCTTTCAGGTGTAACCAGCGAAAAGAAATTAACAGCCCTCGAGGCGAGCTTCGACTGCTACATCGTGAACGTATGTTTGGGTCACACACTTTTGTCTAATGATTAGGGTCCGGATATAAATAAAAGTTAAAACAGCATAAAAGTTTTTTCGCTTCTCTGTTAATGAATCGCGGAACACACGGGGAGCAAATGATGAGGACCTTATTATTGCTTTACACAATAACAGATACAGAAGATAGCGGCAGACTTCTGAAATGAAAAGGAGCCGACATGCACGCCATCATTAATCTTTATACCGCGATATCGTAGATGATACTTAATTCAAGATCATGCACGATATCGTTCTAAATAATTTAAATAAAAAAGCATCGAAACGAGACAGAAGTACTGTTACATAATTTTTTTACGCCTTACAATCGAACTCGCTATATGTAACGCGCGGAACCAGAACTTTAGTTCTTCATTTATCTTAAGAAAAATGACGTTGGTTGGTTTACTGATTGTCTCGTTCGTTATTTTTCTTAAAATGAGAATCTAAAGGGAGGAGGGTGGGGCATCGTCCCTAGCATCCCTTGTTTAATATGCTGATTTTCGTGCATTCCAAAAGGGAAGTATATCGATGACGATTCTGTTAGAAATTCCTCATCCTCGCCAATATCATCGTTTTGCTCTACTATCTTTTGTAGCTGCTTGCGCTTGCATTTCAACGACAATATCTTGTGATGGTCGTTTGTCTGAAATCAACGCGACACGATCGACGGACACATAGCTTCATTACAACAAATTACTCATTTACAGATTCAATTTTATGTTGATTTATATCAGTCATTAGTTTCTTCATCCTCATTTGGACTGTTCGACTTCAGAAATATTCAAACCAGCTTTACGGACATAATTTTTGATACTTCCGAATGGCATAACTTTACTTCCTGGATCTTGTTCGTAATAAACGATACGAGTTCCGTATCTAAAATTTTGAAACAACCTTTATATTCTAAATCTTCAAAGAATCGGAGTTCCAGTTAAATTGCGTTGTAACCTATTCGACTTCCGGTTATAACCGCGTTTGACTGCTTCAATTTAGAGCTTCTAAACATCTGTCATATTTATATGGACAACAACAAAAATCGAAAATTTTGGTAAGGGTGTGCCAAAAGGTACCTGATATTGCCTAGTGAGTACTAAAAAACCTCCTACTCCATTTAACTACCTCTGAGTACAATTTATAAATCAGTAAACTGTATTTTCATTAAAACCTCTTTTTATTAATAAAGAAACCTACATTTAAATACTGATACAAACAAATAATCTATAAATAAATAATTTCATAACTTAAATTCTATCATTTCATCTGCATCGGATTGGCATCAGCGACTCAGCTTGTTGCCCTCTGTGCCGCCAGGGTGATATGGATGGTGACCACCTCAAGAACTGCCCCATTGTTTTAAAGTTTATTACAGACAACTCTGTGGAGGCTAATTTTATCTCTCGCTTTTCTGCTTCTTCATCTCTATATTGGGCTGCTCGTCGACTGATAGCAGAAATGCCGAAGACGGGCGTAGGATATTAAAATAAAAAATTTAATAAAATTAAAAATAAATCATTACTTTCTGCAAAATTTTTTAAAATTATCCATGAAGCCGTTTTTCGGTAATTTTTGTATAAGGACATCATCAGCAGACCCCCGAAACTGGGAGATAAAGACCGACTGTTGCTGTCCAGAGAAACTCGGAAGAACCGCACCCAACCGATGGCGCACATACTCGAGGAGTTTCAACAGGCCTCCGGGAGTGTTGTCTCGATGAATACCATCCGTAAGGAAACACATCTGTATGGTTTTCATGGTCGCGCTGCCGCCCATAAGCCTTTGATCACAAAGTCCAATCGCGCTGCTCGGTTAATGTGGTGAAAAGCACCTCGAAAGTGGACCGTAGATCAGTGGAAACGGGTTCTCTAGAGCGACGAATTATGGTTCACCCTCTACCGTTCGAATGGCAAGGTCTGGGTCTGGCGTCTGCCTTAAGAACGCCTGCCAGAATGCATTGTGCTCATAGTAAAGTTCGGCGGAGGTGGAATTGTGGTATGGGGCTGTTTCTCCTGGTATGGACTGGGAACCTTGGTCTAAAATCATGGTAAGCTCAACGCCGACGCTTACTGCACTATTTTGGATGACAGTGTGCTTTCTACGTTGTGGCAGTTTTACGAGTTTGACCCATGTTACTTCCAGGACGACAACGCCAGCTGTCATGTTGCGAGGTCCACCATGGATTGGTATGGTGACAATGGGGTTAACCGAATGGACTGATCTGCCCAGAGCCCAGACCTGAACCCTATCGAGAACCTCTGGGACGAGTTGGATAGCCGAATTAAGGGGTTGCAACAACCCTCCAAAATCGGTGATGGAACTTACATGTCTTCTCCAAGCCGAGTGGATGAAAATACCACTAGCCGTCATACAAGGACTTGTGGAAAGCATGCCCCGGAGTGTTGAGGCTGTAATTGTCTCGCGTGGATGCTCTACCAACTATTGAATATGAATAAATTTTATTTTTCTTTTCTATCACAGGTGTCCAAATACTTATTGGTAGATAGCGTATATAACGTCCAAACCTACACAAAAATTCACCTAAGAAATAAGTTCCTCAATACTTTCATTTATAGAAAATTTTATTTTCATTTTATTGTAAAATACGTTCTTAATTCGGTTAAACAGACACTATACACTTCTTCATAATATTAGAACTATCTTGAAAATATCTTTAAGTTTTAGCATTTTAAACTTCTCTATAGATAATAAACAGATAAACCTCCTAAAACATTTCTTCTTCAAATAATACTCGTAATAAGCACAGAAAAAAAAGCTCTTTTGCTACCATTATAGTCATCGGATGGTCAAAAAACTTTGTCACGATACACCAAAATCAATATTATTTTTTAAAATATAACATTTTTTTCTTTCAAATTACTGCGTGAGTACCCTTAACGTTTAGACGTAAAAATATTCGTTTGAGCTCTCAACAACTCGTAATCACTAGAATTCGCAAATCTGTATAAATGTGTTACGGAATATGACAAGGCTCATAAAAGAGGTAGCACAGTCATAAAATAACACTCCTGATCAACACTGACTTTAAAAAAATAAAAATAGATTCCAGGTAATAACTAACAAACTAAAAAGAAAAAAAATTTCCCCGCATTCCGTAAAACATAACAAAAGTAAACTTAAAAGATATTCTTTTGCCTTAGTCATTCAAGTTTATAACTTGTACGGTTATACGAATGAAGCATGCTGGCGTATGTTTTCACAATCAACAGTATTGTAATTATTTCGTATATTAAAATAATAAACAAAGCATTTATTTACAAAAAAATCTTTATTTTCTACGAGAAAAAAGAAAAAGGCATAAAAAATGAGAAATGTCTTTGCTACACGAATCGATGGACATTGCACTGAAACAATTTGATGAGGAATTTTATAAAAATCAGTAATGCAAGAAAAATTTTATAACCATAACCACAAAATCTGTCTGTGGAATCTGATTAAGTATAGGGCGTATTGGAAAAAGAGAAAAAAACATACTAAATGAAATAAACGATGTCCTCCCCAAAGATTTAGTGAACTCCCACATGGTTCAATAAAGCGACTCTTTAAGAGTTAAATACATCCATCCTGTATGTGAATGGCCATTACTGACGCCCACGCTTCTATACGTCTGTGACTGGGGTGCCATTTTCTACGATGCTTTAGAAAGGTAAATGGTGAAAAAAGTTACTTTTCTCCTTAAATTCACACAAGTAAGATTTCAGTTGGCAGCAGTAATTTAAAAGGAATTAATCAGTCATGATTTCCTTGAAATTATGCACCCTTGCGCTCAATAATAGTAACATATTTACGGAATTTTTAGGTACAAACAAGCCGACAGGAATTAAAAAGGAATAACAATTAATACGTAAACAGGAGTATATAATTAATTGTTACTAATTTTTTAAATAATTTACATGGATAGCATGTAAATTATTTTTTTAATATATTATTTACATGGATTTACATGGTAGCGATTTTTCCTAAAACTGTGAATTCAGATGGAAATGGCGGAAAAAATTCAGCGGAAAAATCATTTTAAATTAAAAATAAATGCTCTAAGGTAGAAAATCACCAAAATACAAGTAATTTTATAACTACGTCTTATTTCAAAATCATTCCCTTGCGACATCACCATTAGAGATGTTTTATGACCCCAAAAATCAC
This sequence comes from Dolomedes plantarius, assembly GCA_907164885.2. Classification (NCBI taxonomy): domain Eukaryota; kingdom Metazoa; phylum Arthropoda; class Arachnida; order Araneae; family Dolomedidae; genus Dolomedes; species Dolomedes plantarius. The sequence goes on from OU015498.1 coordinate 76,904,240, forward strand.
TTAAGTGTTTTAACTCTTAATCAGGACAATTCTTTGAAATTTTAAATTTTTTTCTCATCCAACTTACCGTGACCACACACAAACCTATTGTCTATTATCAATCTTATGGCAATCTGGGCGACCAGATTATTGGAAGCGTTATAATTGCAAATAAAAATTGCTCACGTTTGAATGAAAATGTTTAAAATAGCGTAATTTATATTGCTAAAGCAACACAATACATGTGAATTATATTATTTCACAGTACACTGATCATTCTCTTCATAGATAGTTATCTATTTTAGTTTTTTGAACCTTCTTTGCATTGTTCAACTTTGCCATAAATTACTTGCAAACTTAATAAACATATTTTTATATTTAACTTTTAATATATTTCACATGTGATCAGTTCTTACATCTTTACAACATTACTTTTGATTTATACCCTAACTTTTGACTAAAGTTTACCTAACATTTGTGTCCTATTAAGTATTTTAATCTTTCGATTAATCACATTTTAGTTTTATGTTATCTTAAAAACAAATTACATTTCCACACGCAATTCCCTTCCTTTCTCACTCAAGATGGTATTTATTACTTTACACAATGCCGTAACAACAAATCAAGCCTAAAAACCAACAGAAAAACGTAATTCAACGTTTATATCACCTCCTCCTAGACTTGGGAAATTTCCTTCTAAAAATGGGAAAACAACAAAAAGGATTGAGGTTGTGCCATTGGTCTAAAAGTTGTTCAAAGTTACAGTGAGAGATTTGGTGTGCTTCAGTGCGAGAATCGATTGTGTTTATTGTTTTCTTTGATGCTACGGTTCCGATTGTAGTATCCTTAAAAGAATTGTCCGAAGTCACACTGGTTGGGTTCACCTTTAAAGTCGGGATTACTTATTTCAGAGACAATCAAGCCTTTGTGAAATGATAATGTAAGCACTGTTAAAAATACTTTTCTTTAATAGATGCCTAATTTCACGGAAAAGAGAAGCAACTGGCCTTACAATGGAGGTATTTGTAATAATGTCCCTAACTCTCGGCCTTTTATTGTTTTTATTATAACGGCTATTTTTGCCGTTTTAATGCTGTTTTTCCCCCCTTTTTGTTCCTTTATATATAAAACTACACTTGAACATGCTAATGATAATACTGAGATAGGAACATATGAATAACAATAAAGACTTGAACTACAGGAAACTATATTTATAAAATTAGGTTAAGCACTGCCTCTATGTGCCTGTGAAGATTGATTGCTAGGTTTGGAGAGCTATTATCATCTTTTGCAAACATAGCCGTTAAACGTGTATGTAAACGACTCTGGGTTTTAATGACTAATCGTCATTGAGGCACAGTGACTGCCGAAAAAAAAACATAAAATTGATGCATATGAGTTTTTTTCTCTAGCATGGGCAGACAATACGACATTCTTTGCTTTTTAGAGGTGTTGTGGAGAGTAAGTTATACTTCCTACAGTTTTTCAAACGTTTAACATCAATGACACGCATCTATCTCAGTGAACTCGTTCACATATACACTATCTGGCCAAAAATATCTGGACACCCCCCTAAAGAAGAGGATCTGGCAGGTGACGTAATTTGATGCGGCATCATGGTGTGGGGGTGTTTTTCATGGTTTGGCCTGGGTTCCTTAGTTCCTGTGGTTGGAAACATGAACTCTTGAGATGTATGTGAACATTCTGGACAATGCTGCTCTCCCAACTCTATGGCAAGAGGGGCCATTTCTCTAAGGCCCATTTCTCTTCCAGTAGGATAACTGCTCCATTCACACATCGAGACTTGCGCAGGCATGGTTTGACGAAATGGGTGTTCAAAAACTGGACTGGCCTTCTCAGAAACCCAATCAAAATCCTATTGAACACCTTTGGGATGAATTAGAACGCAGATTACGTAGCCAGCCAAATCGACCATCCTCACTGCCAGCAGTCACTTCAGCTGTGATGGACGCCTGGAAGTCAATTCCTATGGACACCTATCAAAAACTGGTGGAAAGTCTCCCCAGACGTGTGCAGGCTGTCATCGATGCAAAAGGAGGATCAACAACATATTAATATATGCCTCAGGACTCTCCGAGTCCGTACCACTGGGCGTCCTGATACTTTGGCCAGATAGTGTAGAAACATCTTCTAAATTATAACGTCCGGCAAAAGTGTTGTTGTACTCGAAATAACAAAACCATACGAACGTATTGGCCAATGCATTCGATACCTAGATGCATTTTAAGTGTAGTCTTGAAACATAACTGTACACTACACAGAAATCTGATGATCTGGCGGCATGTTTTTGGATCTGGCATGCTTTTGGATGCTTTCTATTAATTAGTAAATTTTCGAGACGAATTGACAAAAAGTTACTTTTGACGCAAAACACATAAAAACACCATTTATCTATTCACATGAGTGCTCAAAGTATTAAATATTCACATCTTGGACTATCAAAAAACTACCTATATACACCTTAAAGAATTAGTATTTACAACACACTTCTAAGCAGATTTTCTTGGTAACAAACTTGGCCAAATAAACTCATTAAATGATTCTATGCAAGCCGTCTTAATTATAATGTAAAATTATAAGCCACTACTGAATTCATTTTAATATATGCAACAAGATTACACTCGTTTAACAACGGCCACATATTTGTTTGGGTGGGATGTGACTATTCTCATTGTAATACAATGTACAGACGGTAATTACATTGGTACGTTAGAAGAGTTCATAATCGTATCAATGTTTTTTATGTAATAAAAATAATATAAAGTGGACCTCAAAATTGAGTATGTGAGGCCGGAAAATACAATGCACGCGCGAGCACGCACACACACGAGCGTATATATACAGAGAACGATAATCTTTTCATCCCTGATATATAAATTTTTACTCTAGCACAATATTTAATAAATGATGACAGTTCAATGTCCAACCAGTAATTATTTATCTCGTACATGGGTGGAAGATCAAATAAATTACATATACCAGAGAGTTAAATAAAATCTAAACTTATCTCTTTAAATGGAGTAGATTGAGAGCATTTGAAAAACTCGGTGACTTACCTACAAAAGAAAAAGGAAACATTTTAGCAACAGAAACAGCAATTTTTAAAATGCATACACAAGCATTAAACTAACAAATATTGTATAAAAGTGAATAAAGTACAGTTTTAATTATTTAGTCAACCCCACGGTTATATGGTAGTAGAATAATATGACAGTGTTAGGAAATCCTCAGTAGCGATTCCAACTATAATAATAAAGAAAAATGCATACACGTATAGCCCTAAAAGATAATTTAATTCGACCACCATTACCTATTCAGAGCTTTAAATGCAAGTCGCCAAAAATTACGCTTACCCATAACTGGGAAAACAATGCCATACACTCAGATAGCCTCTAAAAGATGACAAATGCAAAAGTTGCAAAAGGTTTCTACCAAATTTAATTGTAAATTTCTGCTAGGCGCCGGCTGAAATTTCGAACGATAAATGCAATTTAAGACAAAATTCCTTGCATATTGCATTAACTTTCGGAGCGCTATACATGTTCCATAAATACGCTGCTACAAATTGAAAACTGTTTTAAGTCTGCGCGGGTTCACGACATCCAATTCATTCTCAAAGGCAATACACTCTATTCCTGGCATTTCTCGTACAAACATCCTTTTGTTTACCGACTTGGGACTAAAAATTGGGCATGAAAAGAAGCCTCCTACGAATTCAGATACATTTTCTGCTGGAGAATATAAAACCAAATTACAAGAAAATCCCACAGAGACCCGGAATAAAAGCGGGAGTGGGACGTCCTATTGTTCTGTGGAGCCCTTGCCATCTAAATGTAAATTTCGCATCCTAACGGCGCGGTTCTTTTTCCATAATGGATCTAAACAAGCAAATGCATATTCCTCTTGACATGCAACGTTTCTACGTTTCTGAGTAGATCAAAACATTTTTTTTTTTCCTTCCCCGTCCTTAAAGGAATTCTTTTTCCTCTGAGGATATTATCATGGAATTTTACGATTTTGCTCTCGGCTTACTTTTATAATATTACTACAGGACTAACGCCACTTTCTCCCGCTCTCTGCGGAGATGCGTTTTACAAAATAACACCCAATCCATATTGCTAAAACACTCGATTCCAGCCTCCCAATACTTCAACTAGAGAAAAAAGAAAAAGAAACCTGGTTTTATACTAAGAAAAGATTAAAGCAATGCATTTCCTGCTGTCTCATTGGTTGTTTAAAAACTCTCTTCAGCGGACTTTTGGAGGTTATTAATCGCATAAGTTATCTTTAAGGACGAGACTTTCCTTGGCAGGTACAAGTTGCGTATTGAGCTAATATGTTTTGTTACTTAAATACACCACGCTAATTTACAAAAAATAAAAAGTAAATAAAACAGGAGAAGCAATGCATTCTTGCAATCTCAGTTGTAGTTACAAAATTCTTGTACGTGAACCCTCGGAAGTAATTAATCGACAGTTCTCTAATTTAGTATCATTAAGTTCCCTCTAAGGACGATAGGCTTGTCTTGACATGTACAGGATGCGGCAAAATGGAATCTCGCATTTCAAAAGGTAATAAAAAATGAACGAAACAATTTACAGAAAAAAAGCTTTATATTTTCAAAAAGTACTTCACATGTAGTCTTCTTTTTTTCTTTTTCTTTTTCTTTTTTTAACTAGGTTTTGAAATTTACATCTCTCAGGTGGCGCCAGTTATTTGCTATGCTCTACCGAAGCCGTTCTCTAAAGTTTTCCAACACTCTGTTGGTTATCTCTGTGGGCAGCAACTTCCTCACGAATAGTAGATTCACGGACTCGATACACATTTTCAGGTGTTCTACTGTTCCAAACACGACCAGTTGGTTTCCTTGGTAACGCAGACTCACTTTCTCTCACGTTTGAAACCCATCGCAGGATTGTTTTTCGATGCAGAACGGCATCAGTTCCACACAGACCGACGACGCGCGTCCAAAATGCCCTTTGCGTCGTAGTTACAGAATTGTTGCTTTTAAAGAACGTCTCGATAACGAAACCGTGATGTTCACCGGACCAACTAATGGTGTCCACGGACGAGAAAATCCGTCCGAACGGCTGCCACCTCCCACACCACTCCCTTACTAGTGACCTTCAGAAATGTGGGAGTCCATTCTGCCGAATCCTGTACAAGGTTGCGTATTAAGCTGATAATTTTTGTTACTTCAATGCTATTAATAAATATGAATGTACAGGAACTTCATACGTTTCTCTTGATAAGGGTTAAACATGCCTTTAAAAAAATAAAAAGGGGGCAAGAACTAAATTTCTAGGAAACCTTATTTTAAAATAACGGTTTAGAATCCTTTCCAACCTTACCTTAATGTGTACAGCTTGTGAGGCTCGAGAGAGAAAATGTTTGACACCCTTACTGAAATTTATGCCATACATTTGAATACTTTCAGACAGTTATATCCTCAATAAGATTCTATTAAACAGACGACGAGGAACCCATTTAGGAGCGAAAACATGCACAAAATACAATATTTCGGAATTTCCGAAAAGGATAAATTTTCAGGGTGGTTGTGTGATAGTTCCTCAATAATTTTTTTCGCGAAATAGCCTCTATAATTTTTGTTAACTGGGAGAAATACATGCACAAAATTTACAGTTAAAAGCTTTTGCAGCATGCAGTTAACTTTCTTGTAATTTACTTTTGTGAGAATTCCATGTTGTTAATTTTTTTTTTTTAAATTCCTATTAAATTTGCCACATAGTTTAAGAAGCAACATTAATTTGGTGTTGAATTAGACTTTGAAAATCTCATGCCATAGCAACGATTTTAATCTATTAAGAAACTAATCGAAAAAGATGAACTCGTAATTTACTTCCGTGAGAATTCAATGTTGTTTTAGATAAAGTCGTCGCTATGGCATAAGATTTTCAAAGTCTAATTCAACACCAAATTAATGTTGCTTCTTAAACTATGTGTCACATACAATAGGAATTTTTTTTTAAATTTAACAACATTGAATTGTCACGGAAGTAAATTACGAGTTTATCTTTTTCGATTAGTTTTTCAATGGATAAACTCGTATATTTCAATATTTTAAATGATGTTTCGCATACTGTAATACTTGCAGTTTTTACATAAAAACAAGTCGACAAACTACACCCTTTGTACATTTAAAATACGTGTAGTCGACAAACTACGCGTATTTTAAACGTCTGGCAGGTCGGGAGTTGAGCTGTGTCTAGTCATATGGCAAGGAAGAGATGTACTTCTCTTAAAATCTGGCGTTCTTATGATTATAATTTCGCGGGCGAGCATTTTGATTGGTTGAATGATACGTCGGTAGGTTTTTGGAAGCACTATAGTCAATTTTTACAATAGACTGGGATCTACAGTTTGAAGCCAACTCCGAACTCATGTGAATCCCACGGTAATCGAACCATAAAGACTCCGTTAGCCGTTAGAGAACCAGAAACGGGGTGGGAGGGAAGGACGATAAAATAGCAATGCTTAAAAACTATTTTTGAAGAATTGGAGCTGCTTAAATACTGAACACTGATTAACTCTGGTTAATAATAATAATAATAATAAAATTTTAAAAAATCGTAAAAATCTTTTACACCAGAAAAACGATGTGAATGCGCCTTAAAATTATAACTGAGATTATCCGTTTTTAAATTAAATGTTTAAAAGGGATAAGAAGAAAAAAAAAGGAATTAATGAATGTTATTTAAATTCAAATATATGCTTATTACAATACTCGTCTAAGTGTACAGGAAGAATGCTTAATTTTCAACGCAAAATACATATGACATATACAGATAGGAGAAAGTGTGATGATATATATTCAGCGAGCGTATCCTTATGTGTAAACGTAAGCACACGTTTTAAGAAAACTGGAGTTTCCAGAACAGATTCCATATAATGGAAATACCACAAAGCATTGGGCTCCGATTTCTATCCTATGTCTCGCATCCTGAAAAAGGCTGTTGGCAGGATAGGCACGCTGAATCGCTAAACTTCTATGACTTCCTAGCTAGCTAACTTCACACAACGCAACTTAACTCCCCCTCCCCCTCCCCCATCACGATTATGATAACAATTGTTAAATCAATAAGTCACTAAAAACCATTATTCCTCATTTACTGATGCTAGTTTTAAAGATAGTTCTTCTCAATACTTTCGCTTTTCTTATGATGGAAGAATAAAATGGTCTCTTCCAATCAAATACCTAAAGAGAACTGCAAGACACAACTGGTAGATTCAATCAATAAGAGAGATTTCGAAAAAAGACAAAACTGCATAAACTATAAATATTCCGTCCCATTTAGCTGAAATGTATACCACATGTTTTTTTAACTAAAAATCATTAAATTAATGATTAATTAAAAAGGCATCAAATTTCAATTAAAGGTATCCATTTATATATACGTGCATACGTGAAAGGAATGTTCATTTGAAGGAAATAGTCTCATTAACATTCTAAACTAGCTTCGACTTTAAAAAAAAAATCACTTATGCTTTAAACAAGAAACAGTGATCACATAATTTCAATATAATTTAACAGAAGTTTCTTAACAGAATTAAGCAATAAAGCAATTACGGCAATAATCAATAAAGAGTAAATACTGCTTATTAAATTTCTTTTATAGTACAATCCAACAGTTTGTTTAAACATTCATTAAAAATTAATTCAAATATACTTCATTCGTGAATGAAGTATATAGTGAAACTTCTCTAGCCGTTCAAACCTCAAAACGGCCACTTTTTTTTCGGAACCATTAATGGACGGCATAGAAAAGTTTATATATATATATACACTCATGGACAAAAAAATTAGCGCACCAAGAAGGAGTCGTCAAAATGAAACGAAATTTTACATACGTAATGACTAGTTTGATATAAGTAAATGATAAGAAAATCAAAGAAAAAGGATAATTTATTTCAGAGAAAAAGGCAAAAGAACGGAGGAGTTAATACTCCGTTGGACCCCCTCTAGCGCGAATGCACGATGCGATACGATCGGGCACTGAGTCATACAAGTTCTGTATGATGTCTTGAGACATTTCGTTCCATATTTGTTGTAACCTTGCCTCTAGTTCGTTCAAACTCGTGGGATGCCCAACTCGTCGTCCAAAATGATCCCAGATATGCTCGATTGGAGACAAATCTGGGGATCGGGCAGGCCAAGGAAGGGTAGTAACAGTGCGGAGACAGTCTTGTGACACACTTGCCGTATGAGGCCGAGCATTGTCTTGTTGAAAAATGGCTCCTGGGAGCCGTTGCATGAGTGGCAACACATGTGGTTGCAGGATTTCATGAACATACCGCTGGGCTGTCATGGTGCCACGGAACAATACTAGGGGTGACCGTGTATTGTAGGCAATGGCACCCCATACCATCACACCAGCTGTGGGAGCGATGTATCGCTGTACAGCAAAGGCAGGATTGAAGCGTTCACCACAGGCTCTCCACACACGAACACGATTGTCATCACTGCCGAGATTGAATCTGGATTCGTCGCTAAAGACGACCTGGTTCCATTCCGCTGCAGTCCAGTTTCCTCGTGCGCGGCAAAACTCCAAACGGAGGCGTCGATGGGTAGGCGTCAAGAGCAGCACACGTAATGGGCGCCGCGATACCAACTGTCCTTCAGCCAGGCGCCTTCGTATGGTTCGAGAAGACACAGAGGCCCCTAGTGAAGGTGCTACCTGTGCCTGGATGGCGGCCGATGAAGCAGTTGGCTGTACGCGTGCATTTCTTACGATGTGGCGGTCTTCTCGACGACTGGTCTGTCGAGGGCGTCCTGAGCCTGGTCTTCGTGTACATGACATCTCTCGGGTCCACTGGTCCCAACACCTCCTCACAACACAATCAGAGCAGCCTAATTGACGAGCTACTCGCCTAGCTGACCACCCAGCTTCCATCATCCCGACGATTCTCCCCTCTCAAACTGCGACAACTGCTTATATTGTCTTCGAACACGGCGTAATGGCATGTCTATCTCAGCTCTTCCTTTGTAAATGATTCAGCCAACTCAAACAAGCTTTGGTTACCTGTTTTATACTCCACAGAGTACAATGTTCTACGCCCTATACCGGCTATACGTAATGCGCAATCACGCTGCATTTCTAATCATTTGCATATCTCCCCGACATGTACCTTCATTGCAAGTTTCGTTACGATCCAGCAATTATTTCTTGGTGCGCTAATTTTTTTGTCCATGAGTGTATATATATATATATATATATATATATATATATATATATACAGTCGAACCTCCATATATCGAACTTCCACATATCGAAATTTTCTATATATCGAAAAAATATCTATATATCGAAATTTTTTCAAGACAAATTGGGAGATTTTATTCTTCTTTAGAATAAAATCTCCCAATTTTTGGCATTTGAAACAATATGTAGTGGACTTCAAGTCGCGGAAAATGTCCCTGATTAAGTTTTTAGTGGACTGAATAAATACGAACATTTCTTTGAACTTTCCGCAAAGCTGGCTGTTCAGCAAGATATTCGTAGTTTTTTTTATAAGAATGTAACTGTGATCATTGTAACCACTGTCTGGATTGTTTTTTTTAAAGGTATGTAGTACTCAATAAATCTTTCATATTAATTCATTTTTTAGTTCTTAACTTTCATTTAATGGGATTCGCATATAAATTAGAAATGGAGTTTCGTATACGAAAATTAGCTTTAATTTTTTTTCTTAGGAGAATCATGATAAAGCTAAGCTGAATTCTATATATCGAATTTTTTTTCGGGAAATTGCTACTTCGATATATGGAGGTTCGACTGTGTGTATATATATATATATATATATATATATATATATATATATATATATATATATATATATATATATATATATATATATATATATATATATATATATATATATATACATTTTAAAATTCTATTTTAAACATGCTATCTTCATGCAGTGACAATAGTCGCCTACCTTAAGAAAATTCTTTAAAAATGCGAGTTACAAATTTTACTCCGAAGTTTACTCTAAAAGGAATGAATAGAAATTTCTTCTAAGGACCATTTGAATATAACATCGAGTAAATTGCCAAAATTTAATCACTTGAAATTTTGCAATTCAGCATAATATCATACATTTATGAAAATAAATCTCAAACATTGAAAAGTGCATTTCGTGGGAGGGTTTGATAAACGTCCGGGGCAGTTGCCCAGGAATACTGCCGTCATCTAAATGTAAATGTTATCCTTCACGCGAAAGGAACTTAGCAAAATAGAGCTAACTCCCTTTATCCGGGCGTCTTCGACGCTCTTTCTATTTCCCAAACACGTAAAAATATTTCTTTCCCCATCCGTAAGGAATACTTTGTCCCTTCAAGATGTTTTTATGGCTTTTCACATCCACTCCCCCTCTTGTCGCTGTTTACTCGCACAGAAGGAATTTTATGTATGGTTGTTCAAAAAATGCAAGAATTCCAGGCTCAACAAACGGAGACGAGAGACACAGAGTAATCGGATGACATGCATTTTTCTCGTGAAAATGCGGGTTATGTTTCAGACATAAGCCCATGGAAAAAAAAAAGAACATGTTATTCGCCGAATGTAGCATTTGTGATTCAAAACTACTTTCAGGATTTTCCTAAGCCAAACTATTTGAATGACAGATGCCACATTTTGGGGTATAGACGGCATTTTGAAGCGAGAATAAATCTACCATTTTCTCGTACTACTAGACTTTTAACTAACTTTCAGATGCTCTCAAACTGGTGGCATATTTGTGAAATTAGAAAATAAATCTTACGCAACGCGACGATAGAAGATGATTTAAGTACTTGAACAAAATTCAACGTATGATGAACTTTTAATTTTGTGTGTGAACTTTGAATAGTTTATCACCACGGTGATCGCTGAGCAAAAATTCCGTAACTGGAAGCACTTAATGATATAAATCGGTGTAAGTTGTTTTAATTTAAAAATTAAAAATAAAAATAAAATTTTAAAAAATCCAAATGCATTCAAAAACACAAATCATGTTTTAATCTAAAAGTATCATGAAATTTTGCAAGCTGATCTTTACTTTTCTCCTAAAAGTGAACTATAATTTAAGAAATTCGCAGCCATAATTTCGAAAATAATAATAATGGCAATGGAGAACGAATAGAAACCAACTCCGATCAAATGCAGCGATTATTAGGGCCTGTTCACATAGAATCTGTCATCGTCAGCGTAAAAAATTTTAACCAATCATATATCAATCATTAGCTCATTTAACCAATCAACGCGAACGGAATCTTTAACGCTGACGGATTCTATGCGAATGGACAGTAAGACTTTAGAAGCAGACAGCAGAAGCAAAGCGGAGAGTTAACTTTCTTGGTATAAAAACTTTACTATAATTGAAAACATGACGACTACCCACGAGGTCTCACACTATCCGTAAGATGAATGAAATCCACGCTACCTGAATAACCGAATTACTTGATTGACAGAACCGACGGCTTATTTTGAGATAATCCAAATATTTCAACCCAATCGTGCGGCACACAATTCAAAAATCTTAATTTAATAAAAAATAGTTATTTTGAGAAGTAACTTTTTTTTTCTTTACACATAATATTTCATTGCAGTTTTTCAAAAATACTCGAATATTTCCCCCCTTTATCTGTTTTATCTTCTCCATTTGAGATATAATAACGAGTAACAGCCGTTTTCCTGCTGATAATATAGATTTCTGTAGAAATGAAAAGATTCCAACCAGATTCTCTTTATACCACCAGATGGATGCAGTGAAATATGAAATGGGATCAAGATCTTTTGTGCAAATTATGAATATACTAAGAAATAAAATTAGATGTGCCTAATAATACGCTTATTCGTTGCCAATCTTATAAGCATATTAACAGCTAAGATAATTTTATTCGTGAGAATCATTAATACAGAGACTCGCAATCTTTTGAATAACCAGAACTAACATATAAATAAAACGTGCCTTATGTGCCTCAGACAAAACGGTAATTCATCCAACAGAAGGCTTGTAATTTCTAATAGTTCAATAGACTTTCTCTGCAATGAAATCGCACTGATTTTAAAGGCATAGGAGAAAGTCAATTTTGTAAATTTTAGAATTTTAAAAAAATATATTTCCCAATAACTCTAGTATCCAATGCACCAGATGGGGCACGATGTAGCATCGAGGAATTCCGGAGGGAATCTCCACCGGCGAAAAATAACTCCAGACTGAACTTCTACCTATGAGGGATTGTTATCCTACATTATATAAAAGCAATTGTCGTCAAAAATTAATTACTAGAAGGTATAAAATGATTAAAACCTGTACAATTCTCTAACTATTCCAGACTTTTCCTATTATATGATATAGTAAATATCTGCTTTTGAACAAATGGTTAAAAGCATAAAATCGACACAATTCGTGTAATCGAATTCCTTGCAGAATCATCTTTAAAATTATCAGAAATCTCCGATTTCTATTATTTTACGCGAGTGTGATAGATAATGTCAAATATTACTGGGAGTATTTTAATATAAATTACATTTATTTTAAAATACTCAACGTAATCTAAATGAAGTTAATACAACGCAATAAACTTCACTTTGAAATACTCTAATGCGAGAACTATTTACGGCTTTCACGACTTCTCGTTCATTATGTATTTATTCTTAACTTATTTCACTCAGTTCACCTGCCATTAGCAATCTTTGAAAACTCTCTTTGCAACGCCTCGCGCAACCTCCAACAGGGTGTGAAGGAGGCCAGTTTCTATACGTGAGCAGTAAGTTTGGCTAGATCAGAGTAAAAAAAATTGATATGCTGATATGATATAGTGAGAAGATTAGTGATTACGATGCACGCTTGATCCATCGTAATATAAATCTCGATACAATTAAACTATACAAATGAGGACGACTGCTTCCTGAAACATAAGCATCTATGGAATTCCAACTTAATCGTACGCTAAATTTACAAGCACGCTGCTAATATGTAATTCTTTACAACCAGTAAAAATTCATAATAAAAAATTGATTTCGAGTATTAAAAGTTGGTGTAACATCTTCCTAAATCTCACCCACAAAATTAAATATAAATTAACTGGACAATCTCAATTTTTCTGATATACTTTATAAAATTAATAACCCTGTTATTGCGTAGGTCAGTGGTGCACAAACTCTGGGTCGCAACCCACAGAGGGGTCGATAAAAAAAATTGGAAGGGTCGCGGATTGAAGGAAACATATATTGAATTATGCAATTAAAAATTTTCTACAATCACATATTTTTAATATTTTAATTATATTTCTTATATGCTAAAAAATGTGATGTGATATTGTTAAATAAGGTGTAAAACAGTCTTATAATAAAAAAAAAACTCCAACAGCAATAGACTATACTTACATTGCTTTCATTTCTTCTACCTGTCTGTGTGAGACTAGGTTTTCAAATCTGCATTTTTTAAAACAGTTTGTCAAAATTGGCTTATAAGGTAAGATATTGTAACTGGGCCCATGGGGTAACTGGGCCATCCCCTCCCAGATTTTTCCTTTACATATTAGGTGGGAATTCCACTCTGTGTGTTGTTATTTTTCCGGTGTTCGCAACAATATGTCTTACAACATTGGTAATTTATATGAAAAATTATTTTTAAATGGGGTTAAAATTTTTTTCTTCTTCTAGATATACAAGCATTGGACCCAGTCACCCAGTCACAGATTCTATTGTTTCTTGTGAGTAATAGACCTGGGTGGTCCACTTACCCCATTTATCAGGGGAACTGGGCCCACCTGTATTTAAAAATATGTACAATATTTATATATAATATATCTAATAATAATTGAGGATTAAAATATTTCAGGTAGTCTCTTCTAACAAAACTACCGCAGGTTATTAACGTAGAATTACTTATCATTGCTTATCTCTTTTTTTCTTTTTTTTAAGCATTTTGGTACTTTTCTGTTTAACTATTTATTACTACTGGGTTTGACGAGCTGCCAAAATTATAACTCGCGACGCAGGACGGACACTTTTTCTTCCCGGAGGACCGTTATTGAGGAACGTAATCCTATGTTAAATATCAATATCATAGCTTAAACAGACTCCCTAAGACTTACTAAAATGCATGCACTAGAAAGATTTTTGAAAATTATACATGTTAGTATAATTTTAATGTGTTAAAAGTATAGTATATATAAAAGTTGAAAATCTATGGCCCAGTTATCACAACTTACCTTATACTTTTCTTTTTTGTTAACATTTTCCTCGTTTTTAAATTTTGCATTCACCAAAACTTTTCGTTGGGGGTCAAGTGATAATTATATTTTTTTAAAAAAGTGAGTCGTGGTCGAAAAAAATCTTCACACCACTGGTGATTCATAATTTGACATTCAAACATACTTTGATACAACTTTCCCTCCATTTTCGCAGTCAAAATTTCCACAAATATATTCGCGTTGCAGTCAAAAGACTTTCCAAGCATGCATCTTTTAAACAACGAATAAAGGAAAGGGGGGCGCTGAAAGCGTAAGCAGCAGAAATTATTCATAATTCTACGAACATAAAGAATGCAATACGGCATTACAATAATCACAGCAAACTTAAGATAGTTTTTCCGCCGAGGAGAAAAAAAAATGGCAACAAACTACAAAAAAAGCACTCAAACTTGAACCTTAAAATAGGCTAGAAGAAAAAAAATATGAGAAGAAACAATTTTCGAGAAAACAATTGTATTCTTCATACCCGAAAAATATCACGAAGGCAGGGGGAAAAGAGAAAGTGGGTGGGGGCAGAAGAATTGAAACGAAAGAACATTTTTTTTCCTGGACCAATTGTCTTTCTCTCTGGAGACATTTCAGTCATTGTGGAAGAACACAATATCCGAGGAAGACACTGAAAGAATGAAAACAGTCAAGTTCAGAGTAATCCAAAACGGAACGGGACAGCAAGCTGGATTACAAAACTGGAACTCGGAAACAGTTACAGAGAGTTTAAAGCATAAATCACGAAAACACGAGAAAATGCATGATTTTTTAAAAAACTTTTCTAAAGCAATTTATTGATCGGAACAATGGAAGTTCCTGGCACGCAAAAAAAAATTTTCTTCTCTTATAGCTTTTTTTTCTTCTTTTTTTTATAAGAAAAGCAGAAAAATGGAATGTAAATTTTTTAAAAGTGCCATTCCAAAAGTTGGAACGAAAGGAACTCACGGTGATTTATTGTTTTCATAAGTAGTGTTAGAAAATAGACTAGGAAACATCAGATTCCAGAGTCTGAATGAACAAAATTTCGCGAAATTTTAAAAATGGCTCCTTTCATGTTTTTATAAGTGCAATATCTTGCAGAGTATATGTAAGTAAGATTCCGCTCACGTAGATTCTCTTTGAACGATTTACTCCTGCGCTAATATCCAAAATGGGACGAAAATGGAAATGCATTCCGTATTATGATGTATTTTAAACAGTGTGTCACATTAGAGAGACTGGGTATGTGTTTACGCGCTCGACGATTTCTTTGGAAGACGAATAAGAACCGAACTTGGTGAATAAGTATGTCGTTAAAAGACTTATTTACATCTGCAATCATACAATACACATACCCGATCCTCAATTAAAAAACAGTACAAAATATACATTTTTTATTAGACTCAGTCGTTAGTTAATTCGTGAATGGGGGGATGTTGTAATAAGGCAATTAAGACTATTTTACGGGTGAGCACCATTTATAAGTTTTTGTTCTTGTTGTGGTTTCTAATGTCCCGTGGCGGAAGTATTACAGATCAGGTCCCTATAGGCTAGCGGGCTGAAGGGTGCGGCTCCGGTTTATAATGGCACCACTAGGGTCCGAGTCCGATTTAGCCGAGAGCCACTTCAATTTTGACAAAGCATCCCCAGGAGCGACATCTGGGGAACTGTACCCTCTCCCACCCTTTCTGACCTCATTGAGGGATTTCTGCTATATGGATTTAACGTGCCCATATCCGGCTAACGGCCTAGACATGGAGGTATTAAATGGCGCTTGTCGAGATTCGATCCTTGCACCCTCAATACCGAAAGCCGAGGCGCTACCACTAGGCTACCTCGAGTCCATTTATAGGTTGCGGTCAAGGCTAGGAAAATGAATATATACCTGTGCATTACGTATAAAGGAAATGTAAGATAATCTAAATATATTTGAGAAAAAAAATCTTACTAAATAAGAGCGATACTAACACTTTATGGAATGTATTACATTTCAGTTCACTCATATATTTAATATTTATTAATATTCTGGGTACATGGCAGGAACTAATTTCCATTTTTACTCGTAATTAATTTTTTTAAAAGTTATATTTATTTTAAAATACACTTTACATTTTATATATCGGATCCGACCCCCACTGCACCGTTTGAGGATTAAGTACACTGCTGGCCACTGTAAATGCAACACCCTGAAGGAAACATGCAAATAACATGAAATTTACAACATGTATTAGCGGAGGTGAGATATGCAAATGATTAGAATTTCAGCGCAGACGCACATCACACGCGCCTGTGGCGCCACTTCAAAGCGCTATTTAAGGCTTGGAGATTTCGACGATTTCAAGTTCGGCAATTGTGTTTTTCTTGTGGTTTTTCAAAAAAACGATCAATTATGCCTCGTCGAAAACAGCGATCATCTTTTGATCAAGTATCCGAGTTCGACAGAGGAAGGATAGTGGCCTACCGAGATTGTGGATTATCTTTCAGGGAAATCGGTAGTCGTGTTGGACGAAACCAAACAACTGTAATGCGGATATGTGATCGTTGGATGCAGGAGGGTACGACGGACCGGCGTGTTCGATCGCATCCACCTCAGCGCACCACTTCACGTGATGACAGGCAAATTGCGCGCATGGCAGTGACGGATCGCTCAGTCACATCACGAACCATAGCACAGCACATGCAGTCTGTAACGCATCATCCAGTGTCTGAGCGTACCATTCGACGCCGTTAACAGCAGATTTGGTCTGTCCGCAAGACGTCCATTGCTTTGTCTACCCTTGACGCAGAACCACAGACGTCTACGCCGCCAATGGTGCGATGACAGAAGGACGTGGACGGCAGAATGGAATGAAATTGTCTTTACTGACGAGTCACGCTTCTGTCTGCAACACCACGATGGTCGCATTCGAGTCTGGAGACACCGTGAAGCGAGAATGCTGAACAGCTGCGTTATGCACCGCCACACTGGTCCTGCACCGTAAATTATGGTATGGGGCGGTATTGGATATCACGCTCGCACACCTCTAGTACGCATTGCCGGTACTTGAAACAGCCAGCGCTACATCTCCAAGGTGTTGGAGCCAGTTGTCTTTCCTTACCTTCAGGGCTTGCCCACAGCCATATTTCAACAGGATAATGCGCGACCACACGTGGCACACATTGTCCAACGGTTCTTCGTCAATCGCCAGATTGAATTGCTTCCCTGGCCGCCTCGCTCTCCGGATCTTTCGCCGATAGAAAACATGTGGTCCATGGTTGCTCTACGATTGACCCAGATTCCATCCCCAGCTGCCACAGCAGATCAACTTTGGCAACGTGTGGAAGTTGCTTGGTCTGCTGTACCCCAAGAACTCGTCCAAAGTCTCTTTGAATCAATGCCGAGGCGTGTGGCAGCGGTGATTTCCAACAATGGCGGCTACTCTGGCTACTGATTTTGGCAGGAACCACACTTCACAGAAGTCTATAAATTTAATCATTTGATACTTGGTCAACATGTTATCTACAAAATAAATTTTGTTGTGATATCTCTTGTCTTTCTTGGTGTTGCAATTTGGGTGGCCAGCAGTGTATTTTATTTAATAACTCCAAAATCTTGAAGAATTAATCTTTCGACAACAGAAAACTTTTCATTGCACTTCCAGAAAATTACATTAATGGGAAAGCCAATGTACAACAGTGTACTTTAAACAAAATCTGTCCGAAAAAATGACTGTACAAGATTCTGCACTCTCGCTTTTGCATCATTGTTGGAAGTGCGAGAGTACAGATAAATGTACGAAAAACACGACAAGTGGAATTCGATAACCTAAGAGCCTGTTCACAAGAGCCTGTTCACATAGGAGTCCGGCAGCGGAAGCGTAAAAGGAAAGATGGCGCTGAGACGGAAATAAACCAATCATAGGCGTTAAAAATTTCGTTGCTAATCGTTTGGAGGTTTGCCATTGGTTAAATATATTTCAAGACTTTTACGCTTCCACTACCGGATTCCTATGTGAACAGGCCCTAAGCCGACCAACGAGAATAAAATGGATAAAAGAATTCCTGATTAAAAATCAAACCCCATATATTCGAACCGCAGTGATGAACAAGTACACTTTCCTTAGTAAATAAAGCTTACAAACATAAATTTAACTGTAACCGCTGTTTACAGAACAATCTCCCCTTCGGATTCAAATAAAGATTAGTCTGCAGCTGCTCATGAGTTCGTCCTTACTTTATCGAGCGAACAGAAAGATTTTAACGTAATAACTGCTCCTTTTATATTTATTTAATCCAGCTTGTAATTCTCCTAAAACTTTTATTTGGCGAAAACGGAAACGATTAAAGATCAAAACATAACCCAATTTTAAAAAGTTCCGAGAAAGAAACGAAACAATTTTGATTTTACGCGGAATTTAGTACTTATTTTTACTAAAAGAAAAAAGAAAAGAAAGAAAGAAAATACAATCAAATAATCCGTTGGGCAGAAAAGATGAGGCTTAGATAAGGGGAATGGAGCATGATATTTTTCTACATTCAAGCGAATTTGTAAAATCGATAGCAAAGAAAGAATATGAAATATAAATAAACTACATAAAATCATATCACCCAAGATCTCGTTTCATAAACCAATTTAAGGACATTTTTTCATCAAAGCCTCTCAAGTTACACCGAACTTTCCACTATATAGGTTAACTGACGTGCAAAAAATTGGAAAACATGGATAATCCTAAAACACACAGCGTATTCTAAAAATGACTGTTCACAGATATTAACCCTCTAAATGTACAGTGGTTTGAGACGAAATAGATGGTACGGTCAGATCGGATCCGATCCAATCCGATCTCTTTTTTGATGAGGTTTTTGGTAGAAATAAGTACACAATAAACATTATCATTGTATAACAACATTTATTGATGATATTTTACATGAAATAAAGCCCGATTTGTAGAAAAAATGACCAACGAATCGTAATTTTGCTAAACAAAGAAAATGTCTGTAATGTACATAGAACGTTGTATATATTAGGTCTAATATGTAATTTAGTCTGCCTAGTTTTGAAGTTAGTGAAACCAACTTTCCGAGCATAAAAATGTCAAAAATTATATATGCTGACATTTTGGCCTTCAAAATCGAAAAAAAAAATTTTTTTTAATCCAAAATAAAAAGATTTAAAAAATGACTGTTGATCATGAATGTTTTTCAACAAAGACACTCGTATTTACTTATTCCTATGACTAGAAGGGGGTCTAGTAGGTCTATCTAGTAGGGTTCCTTGTCAACTCAATCTTTTGCAATGAGAGAGAGAAGAGTACGGAAGGGGGGAGACACATCCTTGGGTCGGATTCGACCCCCACTGTAACGTTTGAGGGTTAAATTAACCATAAATACATGGATTTCAATAGTGTAAAAGTAAGCCGCCAGTCACATAATTTTTCGGTTTATACAAATAAGTCTGAAGTATATATTCCTTGTTTTACAACTTTTATCAGAAAATTTGCGTTTTAATTTTAAATTTCCTTCATTCGTAATGTACAAATAATTTGAAAAACAGATTATACTGAAATTAAGTTACCAAAGGTTTTTTTTTCTTTTAAATTTTTTAAACCGAAAGAGTACTTCCAATGTGGGAACAAAATATAAATATATAAATGATGCAGCTGTAAAATTCCATAACCAACATCAAATATATTTGTCAATGCTTAGTTTTTCTCTAAATGTATAAAAATATATCACATACAGAAAACACATATGCAGTTGCACATTGGCTTATAGTAATATTAAAGTCAATTTTAAAAGGCCACACTCCTGAAAAGATTAATTTATTATTTTTCACTGTTACTATGAGATTTTGAGTATTGTTTTTTCATCAAAATCAAGTATAATATTAATATTTGTGTATAGATAGAGAGACAAATACACGTGGATGTACACAATGGTAACTTACATATGCAACCACTTATGAAAAAATACAGAGTTGCGTATGAAGAGATAACATAAACAAACTAAGTACATATACACTAGTGTATTACGATGTATAATATTGTATATTCCATCCGCATCAATAAATTTAATGATATTAGAATAATAAATATATTATAAATACTGAATGCTATCATTCACGCACTATCAATTAATACAGACAGTATTTAAAATCCTCCCCAGTCGTATTCAGTGAATTAATAAATTCTACGAAGATCATTTCAGAATGGACTGTACCAGTTCTTTGAGAACAAATGAATCTGTGTCAGTGGGTGGAACTAAACTTAATATCCGATATAAATAGATACAAAACATTTAAACACTTTAAATAAAAAACATGGTGCAACAACTTTTTACTTCTTTGAGTGATCAACTCAGACGCAAATGAAACAGCATACAATCCAAAGCTTTGTGTTTACTTCAGTTACAGAGAGCTTTCAATCATACTTTTTCTTCTTTCTTTTTTTTAAGACAAGAAACAGATGCAGAAATAGTAAAGCAAAACTTGAGGGAAAAATTTTTACCAGGCAGTGCAGATCTCGGGGAATATGATCACATGCAAGAATATTTCAACGAAAATAAATCGAAAATTTTTCAGCAGAAGTTTTCAAAGGATAATACGGGGACAAAGAACTAGTGCATTTACCTATTTAAAAAAAAGAAAGAAAAAGAAATGGAAAAGATGAGCAAAAACTTGGACAAGAATAATTTAATTTTTAAAAGTTTGAAGGAGGAATAAAAGATAGGGCATATCATTAGGCTTATCGCAATATTTTCAATGAACTGAGAGACCGTGCATTAAAGTTTTAAAAGATTAAAGGAATAGAAAAAAAACAGACGGTAGGAAACCATTCGATAGAATTTATTCTTATTTAATAGTCAGAGGAAATTCTGCAATAATGCTGATGTGGAATAAAATATTTCCTTTTGTAAGAAAATGAAAGTTAGCAAATATAATATGAAAAAGAAATGAAAACCCCGGTTCGAGATTTTAAATACGCATCACGGCGTTAATTGATTAAATTCATCATTTTTTTTTCCTTCTTCTGCTAAATGTCACCAAGACTATATCTAAATCTCGCCAAAATCTCGGCAAAGCGGTAACGATTCAGTACTTCAGACCCACAACATTTGTTTTAATGGAAACTTTGGCTACTTGAAAAGGGTAGAAATACAAATCTGTCAGAGCGATACCAATGGCACGTTAGTACTAATAACAAACAGGAATAATTTAAAGATACACACCGAAACAATAAAATAAAAATTTAATAAGTATAAAGATACAGAAGCCACTAAAATCAAGGTTGTATTATAATGACAGGTTGTAGACCAGGTGTGAACTACATGTCTACTGTTTCGAGCGACTTGAATTCTGAAAACTTTTGCCTACCGACCAGTAGGAAAAGGTAATAGAAATTATTTAACATTAAACATATAACGATTAAATTAAAAATAGCAGCGTTAAAAAAATCGGTTACAAATACGTAATTATCATACTCGACAATCATGATTAACGGACAAAAAGACACCGCTAAAGCAGATCACGCGCTATGAAGAACCTAATCGTACTCGACAATCATGATTAACGAACCAAAAGACACTTTTCTATAAAGCTGAACCCACGTTAAGAAGAACCTTGGTTTTTTTTTTTTAAATAGGCCAGACAAATAAAAAAGAATCGAATACGAGATCTCAAGAACAAAATTTCCCATTATCGTACGGTTAAAAAGCTGTCACAGCCATTACTCATGCACTTTCAGTGGACCCCCCCCCCCCCTCATGAGATACTAGTACTTGTAACGATTTAATAATTTTATTTTAACATTAACAATACAACAATGGCGCACGCAAAACGGAAGGGTACCGCTCCTTCAAAGGCTACAAAACCCTCTTCTCCTAGTCTCTGACCAACACAACACTCTTCGAACCAACAGGAGTAAACCGAAGAATGGTATTAATTTTTAAATACAAAAATCTGATGCCATGACCCCTTACTTCAGCTTATCAGTGGGAGAGGGGTTTAGATCATGTTGCGGATTTCTCCCTTTGACCGCGAGAGGGTGCTGTGTGAGCACCGCACGATATGTATGTTTTTCGAGTTTCCGCCAGTCTGTGGAAGGCGAATGGAAATGTAGGTTGTGTAAGGATTGGGGTTGCCTAATAATTAACACCCTCAGTGTATTAAACTTTGTAGATATGTATATAGGTGTGAAAATAAACTTAATTAAATACGTTAAGGACTGATTTCTGGATCACTGAAGCACCGTTGCAAAAGATCACACACGCAGGGAGTATTCTTAATACAAATAGATAAACAAGTAATAAAAAATACTCCGACACGCACTTCGTAAGTAAGTACAGTTAAAACACCTTTAACTCAAGGTCAGTGATGTGGCTGTACTATCCTGCAAGGCTGACCTGACAACATGTCTGTCCTCGAGGGCGTTAGTGGCGGGAGGACGTTGAGATCCTGCATGGCGTTCAGTATGGCCCTTCAGAACCCATCAATACTATCTATATTCGCATGACCGTCGTTGGATTCCGACCAATGCGAGTAGCAATATCGCGGAACGATAAACTGGACTCTTGATAGGCTACGATCCTGGCTCTATTTTAATTCCGACACGTGTTGGTAGACATTTCTCTTACTTATACGAGACACAACAAGATCTTCTCACAAACAACCAACATTCAAATTCGATTTTCGAATGTGAAACCCGCTGTGTAACTTTCCTTTTATATAGAGTTTGAGATGCTGTTTCTCCCTCCTGCGTCGTTCGATTGCGCTTAAAAGTTTGTATAATCCCTCCTTGATGGTGTTGCAATTTTAATGGCTAGTAGTGTATATTTATTTATTTATTAATAATGGAAAATAATCAAATTCTTAAAAGTCAATAAAAACTTCCCACAATAATCCTAATAAAATTATCTTTAATGATAACATTTCTTTATCCCCATTGCCAACATTATCATTAAACAAAGATGTTATCATAACGGTACACACTGTTATCATTGATAATACAAAAATGTTATCATTGACAACAATTTTCATAAGATTTTTAGAATTTGGTCCTTTGGTTATGAATTCTATTAACTTTTATACAGTTCTATTTTCGTAATAGGTAAAGGCTGAATTTTTCCCTTATCATGAAATAATTAACAACTATTTCTAACTTTTTAAAAATAATTTGGAGCAGTCCCGTTTCCAATTTAGTTCATTTCTTTGCATTTATATCCTTATAATTATAAATACTGGAATCCAAAACGTAGATACTGAATAAGGAAATATTGATAAGGAAACTCAATCGTAGCAGCCTAGGGTACTTTAAAAGAAAAAAATTCACAAAAAATAAGGTTTAAAAAAATGTTATGCAAGCAAATGATAAAAAAAACAAAGCCATAGATGGAATGATAGCTACGAAAATCGAATGCGGACGGAATAAGCAGTTATGGAAAGTCAGCTTCATATATGCCTCATTGGCTATAAGAAACGCACATTTGTAATGATTTATGGCGGACAACCAACGTTTTTATTCGACATATATGTTTGTATAACACTGGAAAAAGGAAAATAAGTTAAGTATTATGTGGTTTCCAATGACTTAAATGAGAAAAATATTCATCGAAAGACATTAAATATGCGTTTAGATGAAGAATGTCACTAATGTCGGACATACATCAAACAGACATAATATACATAGTAAATAGTATAAAAAGGCATTACCTTCTTTTTTTCTTTGATTGAGATGCACCAAGAAAGAAAAAAAAAACATGCATGACGGACTACATTTTCATTTTCCAAATGGCTATCCCGCTATATCATAAGCAAGTATTTCAATACCATTTCGGAACGCGTCTGGGTTTAAAATAAAAAAATTATATAGAGAAAATAACACAGGAAATAAAGAAACGCTACATTGTTTCTAAGTTACAATGTGATAAAGAGCTGAAACATTTATTTCCCGCTGATTTAAATGACACGATTCCGAGCTCCCAACTTCGTCTCTCTCGTTAAATTTAAATGAGCTCGATACGTTTGCACAAGGTAAATTTTTAACTTTCTAACTTTTACAGCTCAAAAGAAAAAGAAATGACTCACTTTTCCCCTCTTTACGCGAAAACTGGAGAAATAAAAACGTCAGTACAGGAAATAATACATAAAATTAAGATTTTTACTTCTCCGTTTTATATTTCGGGTTTTTAAAACATAACTGAAATACGAAACTCATTACTGTGTCGAAGAACAAATTTTAAAAATAAGAAAGCCGTTGTGCACTGATTCAAACTCAGAAAATAGCTCAGTGACATACACATTTACATATGCATAGGTTCAAACTTGAGTCAGACAAAACTGTTTTAAGTTCCTGGTTTTAGCGCCATTAACCTCTTTGTCATAGATTGATTAGAGCACTTCCGATATTTTGGACGTATGAAGTGCAGATGAATCTACAGGACATTACAGTTTGGTAATAAAGTATTTTCCAGACTCCAACATCATTTTCGTATTCAGATGAGATTCTTGTAGGTATCATTTTATGTATAGAGAATGAATAGAACAATGCACAACTGATTATCCAAAAAAGCCACTTTCTTTTTACCATTTGACTGCTTTCTGAAGATTACAGATCAGCAAACTTATAAATCGGCTCTATGCACATCCTTCATGAAATTATTATAGTTATCCATGAAAACCGGAATTTCCTTAATGGCGCCATTTCGATGTACTTTACTGATTGTGCTGGCATTGTGAATTGTTTTAAACTTAATAGAGGGTCTAAAAAACCGTAATGTGACAAATGTGCCGATTTACGACTCCGTCAACATCGCGTTAAAAAACAACGAATGACCACAAACGTTTGGGATACAGCCGGACGATGTACGAATGGCTTGTGATGTTCTCCGCCAAATAAACACGCGAGGAGTATTTTTAATGTACAGCCTTTACTATATACAGACAAATACAAACTTATTTACGCTTTTATACATATACTTCCAAGACCACTTTTCAATTTTAACCCGAGTGATTCAACTGTCAATCGGTTTGCGTCCGATTGTCACCTGGGGGCAGCTTGGTCTGCCAACACCGCAGTCGCCCTTCGAAAACGTCGAACAGTGTGGTGTTCGCACAGGCTCAATCTCTGTCTGTCTCATCTCAATCTCTCTTGAACTCCCTGTGGGGGGTCTAGGGACTGGAGCGCAGGTTTATACAAGGGGTTCGGAACTTACCCTAAGGTTGAGAATGAAAGGAAGGATAGCACCTGATCTCGCGATTCTAGTAATACTCAGATTCATATTAAGCCTCAATCAAAGTTACCTATAACCATTTTTAGATCCTTCCTGTGCCCTTGTCAAGAGATACACGGGAAGGAGGGCTGAAAATATTTTCCCCATGTAAACATTCATTTAGTCGACGTACACACCTGTGTGTGTATATGCGTCAATCAAACTCTTCCTCTAACCATCCTTACGTCTTCGTAAATGGTTTTAAGGACTTCATTTCCCTTTCCCTTTCTGTTTCAGCCGTGAATAGGAAGAGTCATAAAGACAAAGATTCTTTGTACTCAGCTGCAAAGGAGCATCTTAAACATCTAACGCCCTGAATGTGCCATCCTGCACAGTAGGGGACTAATTCCATGTTAATCCTTTTAAGCTGCGAAATGAAAGGACTGTTTGCCTTCCATTTAGAGCTGCATTTTCCTAACAAGCAAGTATTGGTGAAGCTACCACATTTTGCTAAGAAAACAAAAATTTAAATTAAAGATTCACTTACTCAGGAAATTACTGTGCTTATTTTCTGGATAAAGTGAGAAACAAAAATGAGAGCCCAGCGAAAGATATGCGTTTGAGTGCGTTGCTTGTCTGTGGAATAAACATTTTCAGACTGTGATGATAAGCATGTTTAAAATCGTAAAAATAGTGTTGTAAAAACTTCAATGCATACTTTACAGCCACTGGTAGCCGTCATCATAATTAACTCCACCTCAAAACCTTGAAAGCCCATTAATACAACTAACAACAATAAATATATCTAAGTAAAACATATATTATTGAATTTTTTAAAAACTAAAAAAGGGCTTTAAAACAATGTAGCCAAATGTGAATTCTGGACTCATGACAAATCTTAAGGTTACAATGAAGTACACAAAAGCGTAATCGTCCTTCTTGGAAGGAGTCAAGTTGAATGCACAGGATTTCACACTTTTCATTGGTCATTTTAAATATCAGAGAGTGTCAACTAGCATTAGCTAAAGATATTTCGTAACTGTATGGTAACGCGGGATCAAATATAGAGAGCAGTTAAAATAACACTGAATAAACTGATCATTATATGGATTATGAACACAGAATTTGCAATGAATCCTACTCTTTTTGCTTAACACGTTGAAGAATATGACACTGAAATTTAATACAAAAAATAATTCAAGATTTTTCCCCTCACATACAATCGAGAATATATTAAAATAAGTATAATGATAGAAATGTGGAACAAGAATTCAAATTTCCTTAAAATTAGAAAAAACAAAAAACTAATACATAGGAAAATGTTTGATCTGTTTAATTTCGTAACATGTAATGCAAAAGACCAATAAAATTATCTTACTTAGTATCAATGTTTGGAGACTTGGCTCGAACTGAAACCTCCCGTGAATCCAACAAGTGCACTCAACCGTTAATCTAACAGGATTCGGACGGAAGGATTTAATACACACTAAGCCTAAAAGGGAAATTAAAACAACAGGCTACGGTAGAAAAACCTTTTAAAAAATATGAGTAAAACTTTAATGTTACTCTACTATCAAACATTTTATTTAATCCTCTTATAATCCAATCTGAGACCAGGAATTAAATTTAGAAAAGATACATCTTAGCTGTAAAAAAAAATAATATATATATATATATATATATCAAAGGCTAAGGTATAAAATTATCTTTTAAAACCTATGTGTTACCATTAATACTAAAATATCGGAAACAAGTTCTATTTTCTTGTTCAGTAAAATGAGTTCCAAAACTGCATTACATTAGTTTGAATGTAAATTAAATATATTTGATTACTTCCCAACGTCAATGTTGTCTTTCTTTTATATATATATATATATATAAAATATAATATATCGCTGTCCTACTTAATAAACCACTCACATTACTCACTATTTACAGAATGAACAAAAAACTAATTTATTCGACAGTGAAAAGATAATTATTATTGCTTATTCTTGAAAATAAATAAATGCTAAAGTGTTCTGAGATATATATACACTTATGTAATTAAACATCTTCATAATTAAAGTTGAGTTACAAGGTTAGTAGCAGTTAAATTAAGGAGTTACATAGTTATTTGTTGTTTTTCACTTTTTTTGAAGGAATTAAATTTTTCGGAGTTATCAGGTTTGACAGAGTTGTACAGGGACCATAAACCAATGAAATAGCATGAAAATCCCCCAAATCGTATTTTTTTGAGTTACGTGGTTTATTAATTAGGCCAACGATATATTCTTCCAAATCATATATTTGATTAAATATTAAGGGCTTTATTTAAGGCTACTTCAAACTTTTTAAAAGGAACTACAGATGAAATTCCAAACAATGTTCTTAACAATCTATTGAAACATTTTCTTTGTAAACTTTTGGAGTAAATATTTGATAAAGTTATCAAGTTTAATTTATTTTTTTATTCAAGTTTAATAAAAAAAAATCAATGATATACTGTCCACTTTCAAATAAAGAAATCAACCTGAAAACAACAACTAGAAACTTAATAAACTTCAGGATTCAAAACTCTAATTTCTCCATGGAAGAGAATTCAAGAATGGATATACATATGAATATATTTAGAACATAAAATAAAACTCTTCGTTTATAAAGTTTGTGTTGATTTTTCTGATACAATACCTCACTGTAACCAACACAAGCAGATTATCACAAAATATTCAAGCTTACTCCCGAAACTTCTTTAAACAATTGCGCTTTTACCACAGTAAAAACAGATTCCCACAATAGTAACTCAAAGCAAATACATAAATAAGACATCTCAGAACAAAGATAAATAATAATTTCACGGAGCTCTTTGTTTGATCAAACGAAATCCCTAGCCGGGGCCAACTAACAAGGTGACTCACCCTCTAAAAAATTCAAACTACGGCAAGGTAAAAACTGGTTTACCTTGTCCTAAACAACTCAGCACTACCGTTCTGTTTGCTCTTCAATTTATTGTCTGAAGTACCACAGCAGGGGAGGAGGAATTCCTTTTTACACTAATTTGTTACCCTGCGAATGGAAACAACAAGCATGCAGAAGTAAGTGCTGTAGCTAAGCATTTCTGCACCGAACACAGCAAGACAAGTTTTCGTAATGAAAGACAATATATATACATTTGTTTTTCAATTTATCTATTGCAATTTTAAGAAGATTACAAATTAATGTGCTCAGTTATAATTAGGGTTGTGTCAGTAATTTATAACAAATGAAACGACAGAATAAAAATTTTCTAAAACGTAGTCAAAAAAAAAAAAAAAAATTAATACCCCATCCACACACAAACTTCAGTATCAAAAATAAATCACAAACAATTTATGAGAATATTTTCAGTGTCTCAAACACCTATAAAAAATATTTTCAATGAATTTAAGGTAACGTAACTGTTACACTACCAGTGTTTCTTCATATTTAGAGGAAACATTGATATTCTTGCAAACAAGGTTTTAATTCAATTCTCTACGATTGATAATACATTCTATTAAATTAACTAGTCTTCGATTAATTCACTTTAGACTTTAAAAAATTAAATTTTTAAAAAAAGTTTAAGATTTTAAATATGGACCAAGGTATTAACTGTTTAGATTATAAATCTTTTCTTCTTCAGTAAAGCGTTGGCAAGGTAGTCATAATACTCGCTTCATTGTAAATTATGGCGACCTTCAAAAACACAGAAACCCAAATCTGTCAGAGAGTGATAACAGCACCTTAGTGCGAAAAATAAAACATATAAAAGTTAAAATATAAATATAAATCATCCCATTTGTCTCGGATCATTGATCAAGTTCAGTTCCAAGAGAAGGGGGGGGGGGGATGTATATAAGATGTATTTAAGAAAAATATTAATATGCAATCTATATTTTTCTTATACACATGCAATTTAATTACATTTTCACTATTTAAGCTGTGACCTTTCGCTTTCTGGTAGTTCAGTAAAATCGATATAACTGAAGTATTGTAAAATTTATGTTCAAGTAATGTTTGTTTTATAACAAGTGTTCATAAAACAAATAGGTTTACTTTCAGACTTGAGTCCAAGATATCTCCTTCCAAACAGTCCTTCCAACCAGTTACATTTAGAAATCTTCGACACTTGTCAAGTTGTTTGAAAAGAATATTATTGCGTTTGCTCAATTTCTTTTAGAATTATGAGCTTTCGAAATGTGTCCAACCTTTCTCGATGACCCTGTATTTCTAAGTGCCTAACACGTCCGGTTCTAAACACTTCGGAACAGAGATTTTTTAACTTGTAGCACTGAAAAGGAGACAGTTCAACAAATAGTTCATACGGCATAATTTCACAATCTCTCAATATTTTACGTGGATGCCACCAGAAAATCCTCTTTCTAACAGTTTGATTAATCATCCTCGCATAAAACGTAGCTGTATAGTACCGATCTTCTCCACTTGGCGAACGTTCCGAAAAAAAATTAAAATGATGCTCGATAACATACGTTAGGTCATATCTGACAACGCCTCCCAAGCAACAGCGAGCTTCATTTCAGCACAGCACGTTCCAAATGGAAAAAGAAAAAAGAAAAAGTAACACACAGTAGGGAATCAATGTAGTGTCTTAAGAGATAAGGGAATAATTTTATGACGCAGACGCACATCTTCCTAAAGCGCGTGTACAGCTGAGAAAACAGGACGCATCATTCATGATTTCATTTTTCACTAAAAATGAATGTTTCTGTGCAATCCACGGAGCGATAAATCATTGTTTCATTCACACACATATCTCATTTTGCCATTAACCTGGAATAGTCTTCACTACACCTGTACAATTACCACCTGTAAGGATATATAAGAGCATTTCCTAATGATAGGAATATACTCTTAACTATGAGAAATGCAGATATCATTAGATTACTAAGGAAATCTTTATCGCCTAAGTAGTGACATGTTTAAAATTAAATATATTTCCCTTGAACGTAGAGAGAGAAATAGAGAGGGAGAGGTAGAGAGATAGATATATATAGAGCGAGACAGAGAGAGACACAGATATAGAGAGAGATATAGAGACATGAGAGAATATATATATATATATATATATATATATATATATATATATATATATATATATATATATATATATAAAGAGAGAGATAGAGAGTGTTTGACGACAAGTGCCTCCGCATTGGAAAAAAAAAAGATAAAGAGAGAGATATATACAGACATATAGAGAGAGAATAGGGATCGAAATATATAGAGATAGAGAGCGACAGATATATATATATATATATATATATATATATATATATATATATATAGAGAGAGAGAGAGAGAGAGAGAGAGAGAGAGCAAATATTAAAATGAGCTAAAGAAAGATCCTTGTTTTCCGAGACAAATTCAATGAATTTATTTTACGTAAACTTAATATTTTAATATTTTGCATCCTTTGTATCTAATAATACACGTTACCATTTAAGATTATAACCTAAAAACTAAATGGATTAAATTAAACAATAACATTGTTTTGTTTTCTTTTTAAAAAGCGTTTTGAAAATTTCATTTCAAGCGCCTTTTTTCCTTTTTTCAATATTATATGAAGGATAAAACAATCACAGACTGGAATCTAGAAAAAAATAACATTTTAAACAGATATATAAAGTTTTGAGGATACAATATCTTCCTTAGAAGAAAAGTAAATATTTTGTAAGTCATATAACAATAAGCACACAGAATCAAAAATAACAGGAACAGAAAATTGCTTTGAAAATTAAAATGTCTAAATTTCTAACGACCAGGTAAATGAGGCATATTATTATAATTTAATCTTACATTTGATTTTCAAAAATTTAATCTTAAATTAATTTTTTTTAATGGCATCTGATAAAAAAAATGGCCGATTTTTATTTCCTAAAATTGTATATAACACGATAATATCTAAGGCAGCAGGCGATGGATGAAGTGAGATTCAAATTTTTGGAATGTGTTATCAAATAATGTTAGCACCACTAATTTCATACTTATCTTCTCAATTATTGCAGAAGTTTTATTTCTATAAGCAAGAAAAAGAAGAGAGGCGGCAATGAAAGGTTTTAAATTCTTTTGAAAATGAAAACTTTCATAAAAGGGAATTTTCACAAACGATCGACATTGGACTATTTCTCCCCATTGACGCTCGGCGATTTTCGTCAACGAGTTTTTCGTAAATAGTTAGCGAGTAACGATCCTGAAAATTCATTCGACGCAACATTCTCAGAGATTTAATGTTTACGAGAAAGTCGGGACACTCTAATCGTTTTTGGGTAAATAGATCTGTTTTGAAATTCGAGGGTCACCCGAGAAAATCAAGAGAGTTGGCTACTGAGCTATTTTTTAGCAGTTCAAACCTGTTGAGGACTTTCTGAGTACAAAATTCGAATTCCGTCACTGGAACGACAAACTGATCAAATGACTTCAATAGTGACAATGAAAACGCAAATATGAAGTATACAACGACAGTTTCCAACGTCAAATCTAAGAACAATGGAGCTATAACTCGTCTCCAGTGTCCATCTTTATGAGAACATGTCAGAAACAAATCACACACAGGCAAGAGGCTTGAATACATTTTCTTTACGATAATCTTACAAAATGTTTCTGCAAATAATTATTTTTCAATTAGCTTTACTTAATACTTTGTTAGTCCAAATGCAATACAATAGCTTTTTTTTTTTTGCTTTTTTAAAAATAATTATTTAATCATTTACGTTGAATCAATTTTACACACGTCTCCACATCATCGTACTTTTATTCGTAGACCTTTTGGAAAAATAATTCAGTAAAATAAAAAGCTTCCACTATCTATCATAGACTTTCAACGTATTAATTAACTACGAAAAAAAAAGTAAATATACCAGTGATTAAAATCCAACAAAATTTTATGTACTGCCTTATGCGAAAATTTTTGTCCATAAGAAAAACAAAAATTCGATGTATAAACATGCCATGTTTAATAATAAGCCAAACTGTGCTGTATAAACTCACTTCGTTAACTTGCTTTGTAATAACTACGCGCATGGGGAAAAAATAGTTGATAATTACAAATTTCCGCTATGGAGTTAGTTTTTTGTCAATTACTCAATATGAGCTGTTCACACGCAATATATGAAATTAATCATAATAAAAATGAAATAAAATGACAACATACTTTACACTGACTTTATAAAAAAAATTAAAACCTTTAGGTAAAAAAAGTAAATTTATCAAATATCGTAGCTATATTACCATTTTGTCGTACAGTTAACACTCAAATTATAAAATTTTCGAAAATTATTTATTTTTTCTTTTTATATTAGTAAAAAATTTTATCAGCTATGTGTAACTAGAGTTGTATTTTTAAAAAAAATCTAGGTGAAATATATTAGAAAAATCCAACAAGCTACAAAAAAACTTCGATCGGAGGTACTCGATTTTATCACAGACATCCTTCTTTTGTTCAGCAATATCTTTATATATAAAACTAGCATTATTGCCCGGCGTTGCCCGGGTAGATATATAGATATAAAATTTTCCATGCATTACATCAAAAAATACTGGGCTGACGACTCCACTAAACATAAGAAAAATAAAATAAACACTTCACCCCCTCCACGTCACCCCCAGACCAACTCTAACCCCAGATAAAAGAATCAAGACAGAACAATCCTCTTTTCCCCCGCGTATCGAATTTGACTGATTGTGGTGAAGGGTCTGTATCCACATTTAAGAGGTGCGCTCAGGGGCACAAAAATCATTAAAAAATTATTTTTAAAAAACCAATTGAGCCCCAAATTTTGTTTTTGCTGCGTTAAGTTTCTCGGGTCCTAAACATTAACTGTGCAGAATTTGATCCCGGTGGGTGAAACAGTCTATAATTCTATATCGGACAAACAAACAGACGAGCTCTTGTATATATATAGATAAAACAGTTCCGTGAGTGACTGACAGATACCGCACAGACCAAACCGCTGGACCTAAAGGGCTGAAATTTTGCATGGCGAATCTTCTTATAGTGTACGGGTGCAATAAGAAAGATTTTTGAAACATTCTCGGATTCTTTTAAATTAAATTTTTAAGCTGTTTTGTAACATTCTTTAAAGTTGAATTTAAAATAATAATTCGAGGGTTATAACATTTATATTACGAGAAAGATCATAAAAACTCCTTTAAAATGAAATTTTTTCGAATCTTTATCCCATTTTCTGATTTTTGGTGAATTTTTAAAGATTGACTTTTAGAATTTAATTTATTAAATGCCGATCCCGTGGTTTCTTTTCTTTTTGTGATACTTTAAATTAATTTTGCGTCACGTGTATAACAACGAAATAAATTAACAAAAAAAAATATTAAAATACGGTAAAAGATAAAATTTAACCACTAGACTAATTGAGATGGAAGTTTTTAAAGAATTAATTCAAATTAGTATGTTTTGGATATTAAACATACTAATTAATTGCTTACATTGATCGTTGTATTTAATTTGAATATTTTCTTCTACATTATTTTGTCTATAAAAATATCCGCTACGATTAATATATATTTATATATATATATATATATATTGGGGGGGGGGCATTATTTGTATACATTGACCGTTGTATTTAATTTGAATGTACTCCGTAGCGAAGCACGGGTATTCAGCTAGTACTACCATACAAACAATCCTAAACGGTTATCAAATCAATTTCATTCATATAATACAGCCTATACTCAATCCAACAAGAAACTACGTAAATTTGAAAAAATACAAAAATCAGAATGACCGTGAAAAGAAGTAGTCCAATTTCAGTGTAAAATAACTTACTCGGCAACATAGTACAAGACAAAACAAAAAATTCATTAGCGTCTATTGATAGTGTGTAGGGAGACTAATTACAACTACTTTGTAATCGCTTTCTGCTGAAGTCATGGTCGGAGAGAGTACGTTCGCTTTACTCACTAATAAACTCCCCTCCTCCTCACATCCATATTTGATGGGGATCTGGCCATAATAATTCAGGGCACCTGTCCGTCTGGCGCCAGATTCCTGACTCACGGGCACACGCTGCTGGCAAACTTTCGTTCTAATGAATTGCTGGGGAACCCATAATTAGCCGATATTCTAAAAATTGTGTTGAAACATTGTGAACCGTGACTCATTACCATGCATAATGAAAAATATTCATCAGTCTTTTTTTAATATTTTACTTAATGTGCTTTTGAAATCGTAAGCTTACATATTAGATAAGGGGATATAAAAAAAACTTACTATAATTTTATAAAAACACTGTGACGGGTAAGAAGCACGGAGACTGAAAAAGAACTCTGACACGTTCTGATGAAATAATAAAACCTGCATTATCTAGAGCAGCGGTTCCCAAGCGGTGGGTCGCGACTCGATCCTAAAACTATCAGAAACCATCGAATAAACCATCAGAAAAGATAAGAAAAATCGAAACAAATCGAATTATGTTTTGATTGCTTTCTTGGTTCTTGGTTTTTGGCATCTGGGGCAGACAACAGAACCACTACATCCCTCCCAGATGACTCACACAGTCACACAGGTGGTGCACACTCTGGCAACGCCGCTCCCCCATATATATATATATATATATATATATATATATATATATATATATATATATATATATATATATATATATATATGCAATATTTGATGGTAAATTATATATACATAAGGAAGGGATACGATAAAAATAAGGTTTTTTACTCCACCATGGACCAATGAACCGTGGAGGTATTCCGATAAGGAAAGGTGGGTCGCCAGCTGAAAAAGGTTGGGAACCACTGATCTAGGGCGAACGCATCTTTGATTATGGCTACATACAACTTTGGAGGAGGTCTATCTAAGGCGAATTACGCTGGTATTTACGTTACTTGATGGAGAAAATGCGACATACCTGGCAAATAAACCAACGCATTCGCAGCTGCTGACGTAAATTTACGTCATTTCATAAGCTCTTTTTGATTGCCGCTAAGTTATCATATTTAAAGTTATTGAGCATATTGTTTCTTAAAAATAAACAGTCAGGTATCGGGAGAGAGAAGAAATTGAAACAATTTTATAATATCAAGTTCACAAGACAGTTAGTACCGTATGTATTCAGCCAAAGACAACAAATTAACAAAAATCTGCGCCAATCAACTTTAGAATTACTTTATTTAAACTTGCTTGCAATAATGGAAAAGTGAAAAAAAAATTACCATCCGCAAATGTTTTAGCAACTGATGACATCTAAATTACAATTTTCACAGCCTCAGCAATCGCTACATCTCTGTTCTCTGACAATAGAACAACTCACTTAGCAACTAAGCATAGTCGCGTATGCTACCAAAAATGTTGCTACAACGAACGGATGCTTCAACAAAGTTTTTAATTAATAAAACCAAAGTCCTCCAATGAACACAGACGAACAATTACAAACGTACATTGTTTGAAGTTTGAATTACATAAGTGACGTAGCACTACGCCAGCGAAAATTATTTTTTTAGTTAAGAAATCGCCCGATTAACTGCCATAGTGGGATGGGTCTAATACAATTTAACTACACGCTAGTGGTTTACTTTTGGGAGCTCCAAAAATACTATGTTGAAGAAACCGGTGAAAATACATTTTAATTAAAAGGTTGATGTTTCCAACACGGCAGGCAGTTTGTCTATTGGCGTGTTCACATAGAATCCGTCAGCTTCAGCGTTAAATATTCCGTTGGCGCTGATTGGTTAAAATGGGTTAATGATTGGTATATGATTGGTTAAAAATGTTAACGCTGACGGTTTCTGTATGAACAGGCTCTATTACGTTATTCGTCCATAAACACCGCGAGTATGTTGGCCACTTTATTACGACACACCATATGGGTGAGCAAACATAGCTCCCTAATCTCAGCCTTGTCCCCGAACAAGCGGGAATCGAACCCACAACCCGGTGGTGAAGGCACTATGGGAATGCCTGTGGGCTAAACCACTAAGCCGGCAATTAAAGGTTATTATAGTTGTAATAGATGTAACCAGTGGTGGGATTCAAATAAATTAACAACAGGTTCTATATCCTAATGACCATTTTAAGTATACCAAAACATATACCGAAAGGTAGTTTAATAATCCATGCGTTAATTACTCAAATAAAAACAGCGAAAGAGGCACACAAAGCTAGATTATGTCTTAAGAAAGAGTTTTAAAATATTAAATTCCTGACAAACAATTGTTGAAAATATTTTCATTTTGCTGTTTGATTGTTTTTTTTTTTTGGTTGTTGTTGTTTTTCTTTGCTTTTATCAAATGCTATGTGATTTATTCTTAATTTTTGTACTGTAGGAGTAGGATTCCATTCCTTTCCGATTAGACTGGACCGGCCGCCCGGTATAGGGTAGATTACTTTTATTTATTTTTTTATTATGTTTGTCCTGTGAACGATGCAGCTAGCGCTTATTCACAAACGGTTCTCAGAACCGATACCCACATTAGGTATCGCTTCTACAGAACCGGTGCGAACCGGCTGAATCCCACCACTGGCTGTAACCCCCGATTCTTTTACAGATACGTCGCTGGCCCCGCTAACATACAGACTTTGCTAAAGACACAAGATGACTAGAAATTATTACATTTCCGTCTTCCACGTGTGATTTTTTTTTTCTTTAATAATTTACATTAATATAAAGCTAGCCTACATTTTCACAGGAAGACTGTTGATGCTTTTCACGTGTGACACAAGATGGTCCTTTTTATTAGACAAACCTTTTCGCTGTTTTCCCTGTAAGAAAAAACCGTTTATGCTTTTCAAAAATTAAATGTTCAAGGCGTAAAAGTAAAATTATATTATTAATTACCTTCACTTTCACACGTATTTATTCTTGTCTAAACAATTTAGTTGGATGGTTGCTAACTCTAAGTTGAAGCCTCGTACCCTTAAATACATAACGCCTCTCCCAACATATACTACAACGAATAGATTTTTATGACGAACGATATTCGAGAACCAATTTAAAGTTCGCTGTAGCATACTCCATTATATACTGTCAACGAGGGACCATACGCCATCACACGGAAATTCACGTTCCCGTATCAAAAATGCAACAAAATTACTCTCTCCTGAAAAGTTTAAGCAGGCATTAACTTCAGACTACCAAGCCAGTCAAGGTTAAAGATTTATCATAGTTGGAAATGGGTATACCGTAATTGTCAGCATATTAGAATACATAAATTCCATTCTTAGCGATGCAGTCTTAGCTATAAGCTAAGAAAAAGGTTTTCAATATTTTTTTAGTCATGTATCAAACAAAGGATCTACATATGCAAGCCTCTCTCAATTAAAAATGTCCCCAAATTTCAATATCAATATGATGGTAACTGACTCAATTTAAGAGAAATTTTTATGTGAATATATCTTTACAACAAAATATGTGACAATGAAACTCTTCGTCGGTGATAAACGAAAAATTTTAATGAAACAAAATTTGAAAGATATGTTTCATACAATTTTCAGACATTTTCCTTGGAAATTTTAAATCAAAAAGAAAAAAAAATGCTAGTAAATACAACTTTGAACAATAATGTCTAAAAATCTTAATTACAGGAAAAATTAAACCTCAGCTTGTTCTCTGTTGTTGCTTAGTGAAATAGTAGTATGTTATATTTATATTAATAGCTAGATTTGAGAGTTCAACTTTTATTTCAGGTAATTAAAGAGTTTGAATTTCCATATTTATTCAATACTCACAATCCTTCAGAACATTTTGATAATTTAAGTTTAATTGTTTATATATATATATATATATATATATATATATATATATATATATAATTTAACTCTACGCACAGCAGCTGTGAACACCATTTGTCACACAGGCAGCAAAGGTGGTTTAATATAATAGCCGGACTACAAGATCCACTACATCCGACAAAATTACATATCAGGGGAACAATAATTCAAGCATAGAAATCATTCACGTGATCAAATCTAATCCAGGGCTGCAATTGCACGGTCATCAACAGAATTGCCTATTACAAGAAAGAACAAAATATCGCCGTTAATCCAATCACGTGACTGTCCCGACACACGCGAAAAAAAAACAAACTTTGTCCTATTAGTGTGATGGAGGTGGGGGAGGTAACCACTACCCGCGCACAAAAGACGAATAACTTTTGTATCACGATACACAATGAAACATTCAAAAGCCATACGTATGCACAACACATCACACACAAAAAAGGCATTTGCTATAGAAAAATTACCAACAGAAAAAAATCTTTTCCTGCCGACGTATTTCTTTCAGCCGAGAAAATATTCTGGGGCATTCAGAACTATATTTTGCCCCAATGAGAGATTGATGTCGCGTCAACGCCAAATGATGGCTAATTGGCTTCCATTTGATTGATTCCCTACCTGCAACACGCAGACGTGGAATAAAGTAAATAGAAATGGACTCGAATCACGTCGTAGACTTCATAAATGCATCATCAAAATTCATTTACTTTCAGTCTGTAATA
The DNA here is from genome assembly GCA_907164885.2 of Dolomedes plantarius. Taxonomy (NCBI): domain Eukaryota; kingdom Metazoa; phylum Arthropoda; class Arachnida; order Araneae; family Dolomedidae; genus Dolomedes; species Dolomedes plantarius. The sequence continues at coordinate 76,943,142 of OU015498.1, forward strand.
TTTCTAGCATTGAATATTATACGCTTTTAAATGCATTATATTAAATATGTATGGTCAAGGATTTAAGAAAAAACTGACAAAAATTAAACTGCTATGAAATTCATAATAAAATAAACTAATACATTAAACTACCGATTATGCGCATTCTGAATTAAGGCTGCTGTGAACTACACCTCAATGTTAACCTATGGAGAAAATGTGTCTACTAGTATCTACAGCTATATACAAGTAAATGCTGATAATCCAATGAAAATGGTATTTTCCGATGGCCTGCACTTTTCTGCACCTTGCAACAGGATTAATTTTATAAATTTCGTCCACCAAAGGAATTGATGCGAGTTTAAAACACACTATACCAGATTTTTTTTTCACCGAAGAATTTAAATTTTAAAATATTATTTGCATTTTTTTAAACGAAAAATGCCCCAAGGTGTAAAATTTCTTTCTCTGTTACGGAGAAAAATTTAAAAAATTTAAATCCAAGTCGGCAATCCTTGGACAAATTTTCTCCGCAGGTTAATATTGAAGTGAGTGAATCCAACAGCATTAGTACACAGCACATAACCGTGCACCCTGAAAGAAAACAGTAAAAAATAAATAAAAATACAAATATACTAGAGAAAGTCGATGTCATACGAATAAAGGAGCATAAGGCTTTTATTTATGATGTAATTTTGAAAATTTAGAAAGTTATATCATTATTTTGGATAAACCTTTTTTTAAAAAAATCACTATATGCAGTTTATTTAAAGACCCTGTGAATAGTTCATCTTTTAATGTAAAGAGAGCCTTTTTAGAATAAACTGTTTCCTTCCTTTTCTCCGGGTACACTTGCATTATTTAACCCGGCTAATTGGGAGTTCAGTGTGTACAAAAAAAGGAAATCCAATGAATGGTATGGTGGCAGTTCCAATTTACTTCTACTTACTTTTTTTAATTCAAGAATTGCAACAGTCTATTTTTACGACTAATGGTAATGTATATATGTATGAAATCACAACAGAAAAGCTATATATTCAGTTGACTGTTTGCTCTTTATAACAAAGAAACACAGTAAATTCATCATTTATAGTCACCCACAGACAGAAAAATGACTTTATAGAGGAATGAAATACTTAAAACGACACAACGATTTTTCTTTTTAAATTATTAATCTTCATGTGAATAGTAATTTTCTTGTGTATATTAATTTTCGTGACTAGTCAAATGGAATAAACAAGTCTACACGGACGAAGATACGAAATTATTTTAAGGGCAAAATTAATTTTTATTGAAATTTGTCGGAACACTTTTCAGTCAGTTTTCGTAATTTTTCAAACCAAAATAAAACCAACTTACTTCAAATGATGATACAGTGAAAAATAGGACAGCAAAGAGTTGACTTACCTACAAAAAAAAGAACAAAAATATATTACAATTTGAAAAAATATCACTCCAACATACATGTTGATTAGTAGTTGGCCTGATTCACTCCTTATATCAATACAGCCTGTTATACAAAGTTGCAGGATGAAAAAGGCCAATATTGCTTGATATTCGTAGGTTATTTCAAATCCAACTTAAAATATTTTCCAAAAAGCAGCATTAATAATCCAATTACAGTTACAGTACGTTTTTTTTTATGTAACAAAAACAAAATCCTTAGTTCTGAATCCTACCCAAATAATTTTTAAATTAATTTCCCAATAATGAGATTTGATAAAAAATATATACCTTCATAAAATATTTAATAAACAAAAAATTTATACCATGGTATGAAATTCAATTTTGCTTCAAATCATTTGACACGTGTATAGAATTACGAACAGTATAATTATGAAACCTGGAAAGGTTAGTTGGTTAGTTCAGAAACGCAAGAGTCATCATATATTGCTACACAAGACCTACAGATTAAAGCCAATTCGATTCAATTGCATATGCCTGTACCAACTGTATTCAGAATTACAACCCACAGACTCAAGTACCGTAATAATAGCGCCCCCAAGGGGTGGGGAGAGTAATGTTTAGAGAAAGAGGGACCCCCTCCTTCCCCCCGGGGAAAAAATCCGAATGAAAATCATTATGAAACCCCGATATGAAAATTACGGCCCTAGAAATTGGACTCCCCCTACAAAATGATTTTGATTATCTCACATAACCGATGGTCACATATCTGACCATTTGCCTGCTAGGCGGTATTTTAGCAGTAAATTTTTTAGGAACTGTATTTAGCTGTGATAGCATACAACTAAATACATTTATATTTAGTTGGCTTTAAAATTCCAAAATAATATAATAATAAGTTCTTCAATCCAATTACCTTTATTTCTATATACAGTATCTAATTTTCAGAAATGCTTTTATCTAAATTATACTGTTTAATATTTTAGCATACCGTGTCCAAAAAAAAGATATAAATTTTCCTTGCACATTTTTAATGACTAAATCAACAAAAAAGAAAGAAAAAAACTATCCTTCTCATTTTAAAAATAATACAGAACCTATTACATACCGTTGAAGAAACGCTTTGACTCGTGTTTTACTCTCAAAGTGCTAAAATATTTTTTTGCCGGCAAAATATCAAAATCTCTACATTACAAAGTAAACAACATTACGCTAAAATGCATTCTTGAATGGGACTTCTTTTTCCCTACGTCTCGGGGTATAAAAAGATGGAAAAAAAGAGAAGCACATTTTAGGAATACAACAATATTTTATGCGATTCTTTCAGGGTGTGTGTTTTTGTCCAACGAGAAATCGATATAACGTCGTCGGCGTAAACGGCGAGCGATTGTCGCCTGAAAGATCGATTTCCGACTGCCACAAATGCAGACATGCGAAAAGTAAATATAAAGGTCTGGAGACGACAATCAAAGCGGCAAAGTATTACAAACACACGATGTTCATTGATTTTTCAACAGCCGCAGCTTTCTGGATGGCTCTCTTGGCAACAAAATCAAGATAAAATAAAAAAAGCGTAAGAAGACCGCGGTTGAGAAATGGTAGAGAACATCTCTAAAAAAACATTAAACATCTGACAGTTAATAAAAACAGGAACACATTCTAGCAAATTTGTATAACACTGAAAACCACAAGTCAGTATGACATATATATACCCAGTCGACAAACTTTAAAAAGCTATTTTCTACTCTTTTTCGAAGTCATACAACTACCATCAACCAGAACTGGGATTTGAGCCCAGATCTCCAAACTTTCCTATATGTTATAGACTGAACCTTTCTAGAGACGCGAGAAAAATGTATAATTTTAGGTAACTTTCTACACATACACTTGCGTACAAAATTTAAGGCACGCACTATTCTTTTAAAGGTTACAACCTGAAAATCAACTGAAACAGCTTTTAACGATTTGCATGAACGAGGATATTTAGTAGATACTGGCGCATATTAAAATTTTTGAATTGTGACGTCATAACGAATAAAGAACAAAGGCAGAATTTCAAGCCTTCTCTTCAAATTTTCGTCCTACATTTCATTTTTCGTAAGTTTCGTCCCCTATTACAGACTGCAAAATAACTTTTGGGTATTGCATGCAGTAGAATCATTGGGAAGCTGAAGGAAGGGCGAAGTTTGAGGAGTGTGGCCGCCGAGTTCCATGTCGCCCGTACTGTCGTCTCGCCGCGAAAAACAGCGGCCACTGATGACCACTTTATCGTTGCACAGGGTAAAAGAACTCGTTGGCAGACAGCGACAGCCATAGCAAAGCAGGTGTAGGGCAGTTCTGGATACCAGGTTTCGCGGTTTACAGTAGCCAGACGACTTCATCGAGGCGGATTGTTTTCCCACTGAGCAGTACCGTGGCTATCGGCGGCGCCACCGTCTACAATGGTACAAAGAGCAGAAGAACTGGACATCAGAGTAGTGTGGGAACGTCCTCTTTACTGACGAAAGTCGCATCAGTCTCAGCAATGATTCTGGCTGGCAGCTCATCCGGAGAGGTTGGAATATGTTATCACAACGAAACCTGAATAAAAATTATCGATATGGCGACAGATGTGTTCTGATCTGGGGAAGCATCATTGTGGACGGCTGTAGAGAGCTTCAGATGCTGGACGGTGGTAATGTAACTGGTGCACGGTATTGCAATGGTATAATGTGCATCTGTTCCGAGGTGCCGTAGGAGCCGACTTCATATTTATGGAACTACGTCACGCCCCATCGCACTGCGGCTGTTGCGGGGCTGCTGTAAAGTGAGGAATTATGCACATGGATTGGCCTGTCCGTTTCAATGACGTGAATCCCATTGAAAACATATGGGATGCTCTATGAAGACGGCTGGCGGCGCGGCCCTACACACCAGCAACAATTCAGCAGTTGAATAAATTTTCGACAGAGGACTGAGTTTTGCTACCGCAGGAACTCATCCGCAACCTCATTCTCAGTATGCAAACAAGGCGCAAATTTGCATCAGTGTTTGAAGTGGTCATACAACCTACGAAGAACCGCCTCCTCCCTTTATTAAAACTTTCACAATTACCCTTCTGTCTCTTGGCATTCACTGCAGTGTCACCACTTCTCTTCGAAAACTTATTTTTACTGTTTCCGTCTGTTTTTGTTATCGTTTTGTTTCGACTCATCGGTGCGGTTACTCGCAACGTACCTTTTGTACCATTTTTCCACATGCAAGTCACTTCACTGAAAAGTTGCCAAAAACCTTACTGTTTCTTAAGATTTGAAAGTCATTGTAAATCATATCATCACACGACGTCTATCACAACGACACACACCATTGGCCAATACAACTAATATTAGCAACTAATACATTAACAATTTTTCCAACGACTTTTCACGAACATGACAGTAATTTTGGTATAAATAACTAGATTCCCCCACCTTTTTTTTCCCCAATAGAAATAATTACCGTATTTTTCGGACTGTAAGACGAACCGAAAATTTATGGGAGGATTTATAGAAAAGAATATTTTGTATTTTGTTAGGTATATAAAGATATTTTCAATTTCTTACTTAATAAAGATAAAAAAATATATAATTTATATATATATATATATATATATATATATATTAAAATATTCCTTTTATTTTAATGTTACATTCGGACCATAAGACACACCCCAATTTTAAGTCGATTTTTTTTTTTATGTAAAAAGGTACGTCTTATGGTCCGAAATATACGGTAAATATCTATATTGAAAAACAAGTAAATAAAAGAAGTGAATCTTCAACTGAAAGCAATTATTAACAGAAACATTATATCCATCCTCATTACTACTCCATACTATTTATAATGTATGGTTAAAGTCAGTGCTTCTGAAATTGTTGTACGAGTATATCCAGAGAAATCCGATCTTAATGTTAAAATTGAAGAAAGGGTCAAACTGGGAGAAAAAAAAAATGTGCTCTTTTGCTAACCTGAAAAAATTTCCAATCTATTATTTTTACCTTTCAAATAAATTTTCTCAAAATTTTCACTATATCAGGATTTGTTCTCTAATTATATTTAAACTATCGAATATAATCCACATTCCTCCACAGTGAACAAACGCAACAGTTTGGGTACATAACTCCATCAATTTATATTTCTCCTTAACGCCTACACTGACGATGGATTTTACTTTACACAGTTAAAACTTGTTGAAAACACAGCACACAAACTTGTTGTCACTGAAGTAACCCCTGGTCTAAATTTGATGCCGGATCTCTGCACTCAGGTGAAGAACTAGTCATTAAAGAGATGAGTAAAACCCTGTCGGCACATCTTTCTAACTTAAAAAAAAAAACCTTGATAGATTCATGATTTCTCTCTTATATTCTTTTCAGATTTATTTTTATTTTTTGTTTAGAGGGGAAAAAATTAATGTACATAAAATGTCGTTGTCCCCCTGAGAATTAATAATATTAAGGTTTATAAAAAGGTGTTTTAAAATTTATCTGTCACATTTAAAATGTTTTTATCTCAAATGTTTCTTCGTAATACATTAAAAACTACCACCATGATTTGCCAGACAGTCGGACATTTTTTTAAACATGTGATTAAGGGAAATTTTAGTGTACATGGATGGCGAACCTATGGCACGCAAAAGAATATTTCTAGCAGTTACTGTTAGACAAAGTTGAACTTGGATGATTTTGAAACGCAAATAATAGGTTTTTAAATCTAGTTCTATACAGACAGATTTCTTCGTTGATTTTAAAAATGATGTGGGAACAGTTGTAATCGAGTGGTTATCAGACATGAGTAACAAAAATGCCGGTTATGAAATAGATAGTATTTGGAATTCCAAATTGGAAAATATCATTTGCTTCTAAGAACTGAATCGAAAGTCTTTCTATTCGCTTGTGGATCCTTATCTTCGGAAGTGAACTTCATAAAACCGAATTTCAAAAATAAAAGGACTGATGTATCTAGTTTGGCAAGTGTTTTTCCCTAAACGACTCAATATGAGCCTGATGTAAAATATTTGACAAGCGATATTAATCAACAAAATTCCTATTGAAAACAATTTATTTTAATTTTCCATTGTTTACATATCTGATATAATTATATTTGTGTTAAAATTACTAATTATCTTATATAGAAAGTTTGTATTCCGTAAAAATAAATCATAAGGCACGTCAGTAATTGAAGTGCCAGTATTTATTCATTTTTGGGGCACGTGCCCAAATGAAGACTCGCCACCTCTGGTATATACACATTAAGCTTTCAGTCATAAGCAAGCGATAAGAGTTAAAAAAGGTTTGAGAATTATTGGTTTAAGATATACCTCTTCTCTTGTTAAAAGAACGTACAGTCTCTTTTTTTACCTAAGAAATACGTCCAAAAAAAAGTATTTCATCCTACGACCAACAATACTCATGCCAAAAGACCTTTCATAAAGACTACCACAACTTCAATATTCACAGAAAGCTTAGAACGCTGCAGTTAGATGATGGATTCAATTGATAACACCTTTTAGAAATAATGGAACCTCATTTTTGTTGACAAATTAGCGGCTATTTATGACTAAAACGATATATTTACAGCTAAGAGTCAGGACACAAATGAAATATATACAGATTCCTTTTAAAGAACAAAAACGAAATTATTTACAAAAAATGAGACATATAAAGAACTATTGCATAGAAAAGCGAAAAAAATTCAAGAAAAAATGAAAATTTTCTCATTCATAAACTTGCATTTAATTTGGGATTTTAATTTTTACATTCCATTTACTACATTTACTAGCATACGTATGCGAATTTATACAAACGAAATGAATACCTATGATAGTCACTAAATACTTTAACAAATAAAAATAAACCCCACAATGTTAACCAAACAGGATTAAGCAAACAGTTTCCCATTTAAATTTCAAAGATTACAGTTCATTTTTTCTAATCAATTAAAAATGCATCAAAAAGAATGAAAGAAAAGAACACATTTCATCTTCAAACATTTTCCTGACCCATTTGGTTCTTTTACAAATGTACCAGAAAAGTAAACATTTCTAGAAAAAAAAATTATAAATACTTAAAAAACATTCTTCAAAACGTAAGGAAGATTAACAGCGCCATTAAAAAAAAGTAATCAAATAAAGCTCAGCAAACAAACTCCGCACAGAAAATTCGGGCGATTTCAATTGATCACACACAACTTAAAAATTTAATCTACAAAAGAGGTATTGGGTGAAATAATGTACACATATCCCTTGAATGACTAGGGTTTTGAATAAGCAGTTTAATGGGGCCATCCCTTGAGTTAACCGTTCAAAATTTTGATAGCCATGCTTTTTCCGCCACTCGTGAGATACTTCAAAAATACAGGCGCTTTTCATACTGCTCAAGCCGTTAAAAAAACAAATAAATAAAAAATAAAAACACATTCAAACTTTCTTTTTACAACTATAAATATTCTTAAGTGCATGACATCCATAAACATTCATGTGAATGCCATCTGTTAACATTCATATGAATGACAGGGATAATTATATCCACATTAGTTTGAAAAACGTTTAGGTTAAAAATAAACACAGATTAAACATGTTTAATTCATAACATTCCCATATGTAATTTTCTATAATACGAGTATCGCATTATGATATTAAAAATTTTGTGCTTCACAAACTCGTGATAAACGATAAAAAATACAATTTTTCTTCCGATATTTTCAAATAACTAGAAAACCCTTAACACTTTTGAAGGTCACAGAGCATTTATAGGATTATTTATTATGAAGAACTGCAGCTATATTTTATTTTCATATAACTTATTAATATGATAAGTCACCTTATAACCTTTTAATGTTACCGATAAATCAAAATAGGAATAATTATTTCTCATTTTGAGTAGTAATTTATCAAAATCCAACAGTATTTATGATAATATTCTGGATTAATTTGCCCTGAAAAATACTCGAAAACACGTAATCGAGCAAGTGCTATTCAAAATCACCAAGTGATGGTTAATCAGAACCATAGCTTTAAAACTACAAATATTCTAGTCCTGATTTAGATTTCCTGAACACGCTGAATAATTCGCTTCATGGCCGCCGAGCCAGGGGTGTCAACGATAATCCCCAATCACATTAAAATTTAATATCGGTGAGGTTCTTTGGTTGCCTCAAAATATCAACCAATACCATCACGCAGGAATTCTTTCCTCTGGAGGCGACTGGCGTCCCGATTCTTACAAGTGAGGACACGTTGTCCTCGTAGGTACGAAACATTTACAAGTGTAAATGTATCGTACCTGCTTTTAAATAGCAGGTAATCATTCTACGCAATTTTTTTTTCTTATTAAGAAGGTAATATATTAATTTCTGTGGAAACCGGCAGTTAGAAGTATTACATTGTAACGTCACCAGATCCCCAGCTATCTCCGGAACCAGTTCTTAGAAGGGGCTGGCTTGCGAACCCCTTAGACACACCTGCGTTCCAATGCCTAAACCCCACGGGGAATTCGAGAGTGGGAGAGAGCTAGTCAAACTGACCGTCGGAGAGAGAGAGGAGGCAGGCTGAGCTTCTGCAAACACCACGCCGGTGTTTTCGTTTTCCGAGGGCGACTGGTGTGAACAGATCAAGATGCCCATGTGATAATCGGAGGCAATCCGATTGAGAATTGAATCTCTCGGGTTAAGACCGAAAAGTGGCTTGGAAACATGCGTATAAAAGTGTTAATAAGTTTGTAATTATCTGTATACGGTATATGTTGATCAGTTTAAATACTTCTCGTGAGTTTATTTGACAGAACGTTACAACCTAGTCTTAGCCAGGAAGCTCAGTTGAAATTTCCATAAACATATTGACTAAATCGGTCACTATTCTCAAGCGAAAATCTTACAACGAAAAGTAATAAAACAAACAACTGAAGCTAGAACTGCCTAAAAGAGGTATGAATAAGCCAAAAAATCAAAAGCATGGCGCGACACAATGCCGCCAGACCACGAGAGATAGCCAGTTTAGCTCTGCCAGCAAATATACTAGTGGAAAGGACACATAGGCTCATCCAAATATACCTGTCCATTTTAGGCCCAGATCACAAAGTTAAACTAAAGTCAATGACTTTACCAGTGATCTCACTTTTAGAATTCCATAACACATTCATTAATTCCCATATGACCTAGCTTATTGGTTTGGTTTGGTTTGGGGCGCTATGGTCAATTTTTTGCTACACGAGGGCTAATTAGACCGGGACTTACTGCTTAAAGCCGATTCCGAACGGCTAAAAACGTCCATGCAAAGAGTGGGATTCGAACAAAGTCTTGCCGAATGCCAGCGTCCTAGCCATTCGGCCATCTCCGGCCCTAGCTTATTAATTCAAGGGTCTGTACGGAAAATGGTAAAAAATGGTCAGTCTTAAATCGGTACTGAACTATTCAGAGGTTTTTAACAAACTACACAGCGAATTAAGTAGGCCTCAATTAAAATAATTGCAAACCTTACACAGTTTTTCAGTTTCAGTTCTCGGGAAAAGTAGTCTAAGGACTATTTGTCTTACACTAAACAATTTATCGTTTATTTCTAACCTTTTGTTTTTAAGATGCACCAAAAATACATTTTAAGACAATTACAAGTACAGTGACTTATTATAGTTTTTTGAATTGTAGAACTATTATTATTATTAATAATGTATGTCCCGAAAACACACAGAGTGATTGCAACCTTATAAGACTTTTTAATAAAGGCGAGATAATTCTTAAAACGAAAAAAGACGAATTGAAAGTAAATATAACATTGAATTTC